>CP139509.1:20100582-20448538 GCA_021014915.2 Artemisia tridentata subsp. tridentata
ACTGATTAGTGACTAGCAAAATCAGTCCTTGATAGACCATTCGTAACTGATCATGGTGTATCGGAGACTGATTTTTCAATCTCTGAAAGCCTTTTTTTTGTAGTGTTCCTCCCCTGTTTGGAAGAATTTTCTTCTTCAGCACCCTCTGTATCACTGAAAGCAACCCCTTTGTCCTTCATAACCTTCTCCATCTTCTTGACCTTTTTGACCAAGGTCACAATAGCTTTACCCATGGTTTTGTTTGCTTTCTCCAATTCAGAAATCCTTGTAACCAATGTAGGAACCAGCTGTAAGAGATCATCCACAAACATTTGAACTGACTCCTCTTGATTAGTTGGAGTTGGAACCTGGGTTTGTTGAGGTGAAGGTGGTGGAGGTGTAGGTGATGGTCGTTGTGGTGTAGGTGATCTGGGAATATCTGCTTGCTCCTCAGTTTCATGATGTGGTTGAGAGTGTGCCTCAGTTCCAAATGATGTTCCTGCAATGTTAGTACTAACAGGCAACATAGCATGTAATAATGGTTTTTGTGTCCCCTGAAATCCCCTTTTCATATTACTAAAAATTTTATCTTTAAAGGACACACACAAGTAAGGCAATTTATTTTCAGTTTCAACATTTAAAACCATTTGTAGAAAACGAGGGTACATCAAAAATTTATGTTTACTTTTCACATTTGCAACCATGCCATCAAAAATTAATTTGGAAAAGTTAAAAGTCTTTCCAAGTGAAAGACAGACCAATGCAGAAGCAACATTACTTCCAAATTGATCCCATCCTCCACTTTTAGGACTTAGACAGTGTAGCAAATGGTGTATTAAAAATCTCCACTGAGGTGAAAAATGGCTTTCCCAAAAGGTGAATGTACCATCAGTGGGATATCCTATGTTACCCATACCCTCTAAAATCATATTATTTGATTGCATAACTTCCCCTGAAGCATCATCCAAACGAAGACTACTTCGAATGGATGCTTCAGTGATAGAATAGTCATTGCCATCAATGGTTGCCCTTAAATGTAGAGTCCCATCAGCAAGAGTTTCGGAAGTAGCAGTCTCCCAAAACTGTTTGACTAGGGAATCATAGATAGTGGGAGAATGAGTCAAGGCATACCTTATGTGAGAGCCTTTCAAAAAGTCCACTATCTGCTCAAAACCTGCGCCCTTGGTTGGTTTCTTCAAGAAACCCACTTGATTATGCTTATCACAGTAATGATACACATTAATAAGCATACATAAGTACTCAAACATTGTTATTGAATTTTGATCAGCTCTTGGTACTAAAGGGTGATTGCCGTTACGTTTTAAAATGATTAATTGATTAACGTGATTGCAGGCGTTGACCGACTTATCGTAAGCGCAATATCTCATTTTTAATTGACATATTTTATGGGTGTTAAAAGATATGGCATTATGTTAAGTACAAAAATATGATTTTGTTATCAGTTAACAGTTTGAGTATTTAAAGGCTTGAAGCTATAAAATTAGACCAAGAAACAAAGTTAACTAGATATGGAGATGGTTGGGATTTCAATTTATAAGTAATTATAAGAATATTATATTCGTCGAGTTTAGCAAAAGTAGCTAAATGTAATATATAGAGTAGTTCCATGGCGCTTTTGATTTGAGGACTCGAAGATTGAAATTCTTGATCATTAAGTCCTCATTAATTGCATTCTTGGTTTAAGGGTTTTCGATTTGTTAAATGACATGTACATAGTCTAATTCTGTCCTCGGTGAATTGATTTGAATGAAGGTGTTGTAATCTGTTTCAGTCACATTCTTATCAGTAAAACGGGCACAATCACTTCAGGTATCAAAGGGTTGATGACGTTACAGATCTAAACTCCCGTCTACCTATTTTCTTGAAAAACTTGAATTCTCTAAGGTAATTCATTCCACTTTCTATGAGATAAATCTTTATGAATACATTATTTCTGATTCAATGCATATTTTTTTAGGTGGCGGTCGTGTTCACCAAGGATTAAAAAACATTAGTTTGGATGAATGATTGGATTCGTTTGTTGCAGCTATATGAAGAATCAGTAGTTTCTTTTTGTTCTTTACAATGTAAGATGTAAGGCGATACTTATTTTTGTAAAAGGATCACTTTGTACCTTTTAATTGTTATGAATAACTTTGTACCTTTTAATTCTTCAATAATTGTTAAGGTTCATTTATTTTTCATTGCTCTCAAAGGTAGCTTCACTTTTTAAGGTAGTAATACTAATATATTTTTTATGGTAATGAAATTTTATTAAGAGGTGGGAAAATGAGTGTCGATGGGTCGGGCGGGATGGTAATGGGTCACAATGGATGAATTTTATGAATTGAAACGGCTTAGGTTGACGACAATATCAATGGCATTAAGGTCAAACATGCAAATTCTAAGTTTAAAAATTTTAACCATGTAGAGTGACCTTTTGAAATAGTCTGACTATTACATTCACTTGGAGTGATTAAAGCGGCTTTAAGAATCATAATAACATAACCATACTTATAAAAATAGTTCAATCATCGTATTGGTAAGCACGAACAACTACTACATTCCGGACGTATTTTCTAAGCCCATTATGTCACTTCATTTGTAGAAAATTACGTCTTTAATTGAAAGATATGTTTTATGTTCAGATATTTGCACAATTTACGTATAGGTCCAGCTTTTGTTTATTTTTCAATAACAATTAACCAGCATCTGACCTATTTTAACTCAGCAACTAAAGTTGCTGGCAGTTGTTGTATTTTGATAGTGTGGCAGTGCAAGTATTTAGTCTTTGTCGAACTGCTCGAGCTGGTAGAGAAGGGTATGTTTATAACTTATTTTCGTTAACCTAAGTTTTTTAATGATATTCATAAGACTTACTCGCCCATCGGGCAGGCTATGCTTTGATACTTTGTTTTTGCGTACCACTTTGAAACTTTTTCCCCTCTCATATTCGATAACCGTTTACTTCTTTTCGTTCTTAATGCATTCAATTAAAAATTATGTATGGTTATAGCTTATATTTCATTAACTTAAGTTTTTTTAACAATATTCATAAGGCTTCCTCGCCCATCGGGCGGGCTATGCTTTGATACTTTGTTCTTGCGTACCACTTTGGAACTTTTTTCCTCTCATATTCAATAACCATTTTTTTTTTCATTCTTAATGCATTCAATAAAAAATTAGGTATGTTTATAGCGTATTTATCGTTAACTTATTTTTCTAAATGAAATTCAAAAGTCTGTTGCTCCTTTGAAAACCACATATGTTTTAAAATATAATTTTACTATATTAAATAATATTGAATTGCTTAAATTCATGTCAAAGTTCTTTGATTATTACCTATGTTTTAAAATGTAATTTTACTACCATTCTTCGCTATAGAAAAATAGTCCAATGATATTTATAAGTCATGCCCGCCCATCCGGCGTGCTTTGAAAGCTAGTATGTATGTATATATATATATATATATATATATATATATATATATATATATATATATATATATATATATATATATATATATATATATATATATTCCTACAAGAGATATTTGGCTTTTTTTAAACCTTAGTTTTTTACTTTTAGCCGACAAATCCACGAGATTTGAACTTACCGACACACACTCAAACTGGGTAAAATCCTCTTTTTCAGGGGTTGTCGTGTCCACTTCAAATAGCAATACCAATACCAATATCAATGTGAACAAACGAACATTGGTTACAAATGTAGCATATAGCAATGTGAACAAGATATGTTCGTTTGAAAACATTGCAATGTGGTGGGGACAACAATTGACTCATTTTGCTAAAGGAAATTACAAAGAAAAAGAAGAGTAAATTGCAAAAATCGTCCCTGTGGTTTGCTCAGATTGCAAAAAACCTCCCTGTGGTTGGCTAATTGCAGGCGGCCTCCCTGTGGAGGAAACCTTTCATCATTTTGGTCCCTCGTTTTTAACTGGCGTTAAATGAATCCATTAAAAGTTACACGTTTAGCCCTTGTGGCCCATGACCATTGCAGCGTCCATCCTTTTTTCGCAAAAAAGGTCATTGTGGTCCGTTTTTTTACGCGTTTTCGTCCGTTTTTCGCGTGTTTTTGTCCCTTTTTTTACGATGTACTCCGATTTTTTACGTTTTCGTCTATTTTTTGACGTTTTCGTTTGTTTTTTTTACGTTTTCGTCCTTTTTTTATGTTTTCGTCCGTTTCTTTACATTTTCGTCCGTATTTTTTTGTTTTCGTCCGTATTTCTTATGTTTTTATCCCTTTTTTCTTACGTTTTTTCCGTTTTCATATGTTTTGACCGTTTTTGTCTGTTTTTCTTACGTTTTTTTCCGTTTTCTTATGTTTTCGTCCGTTATTCTTACGCTTTTGTCCGTATTTCTTAAGTTTTTGTCCGTTTTTATCCGCTTTGTCAGTTTTTGTCCGTTTTTCTTACGTTTTTGTCCGTTTTTATTTGTTTTCATACAATTTTATCCGTTTGTATACGTTTTCGCCCGTTTTCTTACGCTTTCATCCGTTTTTATTGTTTTCGGCCGTTTTTCTTACGTTTTTGTCCGTTTTATCCGTTTTTGTTCATTTTTCTTATGTTTTCTTACGTTTTTTTTCCGTTTTTATCGGTTTTTTTTTTGTCCGAATTTTTTTGAAAAAATAAAAAAATGAATAAAATAAAAAAATAAATACAATTTTTGTCAAAATTTTTTGTCCGAATTTAAAAAAATAAAAAATTAATAAATAAAATAAAATAAAAGGTTCAAAAAAAATCAAATTTTTTTATTTTTTTTAAAAAATTCGGACAAAAAAAATAAAATCGGACAAAAAAAAAGGATAAAAACTTATGAAAATGGAAAAAAAAACGTAAGAAAAATGAACAAAAACGGATAAAACGGACAAAAAACGTAAGAAAAACGGACAAAAACTGTGAAAACGGATGAAAGCGTAAGAAAACGGGCGAAAACGTATAAAAACGGATAAAATTGTATGAAAACAAATAAAAACGGACAAAAACTGACAAAGCGGATAAAAACGGACAAAAACTTAAGAAAAACGGACGAAAACTTATAAAAAAGTATGAAAACGGGCGAAAATGTAAAGAAACGGACGAAAACATAAGAAACGGACGAAAACGTAAAAAAAACAAACGAAAACGTCAAAAAATAGACGAAAACGTAAAAAATCGGAGTACATCGTAAAAAAAGGACAAAAACACGCGAAAACGGACGAAAACGCGTAAAAACGGACCACAGGGACCTTTTTTGCGAAAAAAGGATGGACGCTGCAATGGTCATGGGCCACAAGGGCTAAACGTGTAACTTCTAACGGATTCATTTAACGCCAGTTAAAAACGAGGGACCAAAATGATGAAAGGTTTCCTCCACAGGGAGGCCGCCTGCAATTAGCCAAGCATAGGGAGGTTTTTTGCAATCTGAGCAAACCACAGGGACGATTTTTGCAATTTACTCGAAAAAGAATGTGAAAAGATCATATGATTAAAATTCCTTTGGTATACATAAACAATGTTACAAAAACAATTTTTTGATACTAACGAGCTGGGTAGCCCGCGCTTTGCAGCGGGTGTTTTGCACGTAAGTGTTGTGAAAAACATTGCTTATTTGTCTAACAAAAATTTTAGACCAAGCAAAGTTATACCACAAAAAATTTGGAAAAAAATAAAATCCAACAAAAAACAACTACAAAATTCGTCCCGTGTGAATAAATATCCAACAGTCCATGAAATTAAAAAAAAAAAAAAAAAATTCAAGCCCAACACATTTGATAAGACCAACAGCAGCCCACTCAAAAACTTAAAAAAAAAATAAAAATAAAAATAAAAATAAAAATAAAAAATTACTGTAGCAGTACTGTTCATGCGCACTGTTCATCCGATTTCCCATGTTTTAATATATTAATAATATATTGAAACTGAACAGTTATTTTGGGACGGACAAAGATAAACATGAAATGATTCTTACATGTTGTGCAACAAAGTGATCAATCTCCAATTGCTGTTGATACATCTGAGATGCAACATCATCATTGAGTAACAACATTTGATTAGCATTTGGAATGGAGTCACACGATCTTTTTCTCGAAACCGGAAGGTTGTTACACGTAACTCCGCTTTCAGCTTTGAAAGCCGATTCCGGAATGAAGTCAGTAATTCCGGAACCGTACATGGGTTTGGTTACGTAGTAACCAGGCTGAAAAAGATCCTCAAAGGTAGTAATACCATTGCCTTGATTCATCATTATCATTTTATTTTTGGAATGAAGTTAGATGTAACTTTTTTTTATAGAACAAAAACATGCAAATGAGAAGAGGTGTGAGGTTTATAAAAGGTGTGGGTGAAAGTGGTTGGGTCATGGGTGAGGCTACAAATATGTGACTTATATATATATGTACCAATGAATTATATGACCGACCGAAGCAACGTAAGGCTGGGCACACTCCCTCGTAAACTATCGGTCGATTGCAAAAAAAAAAAAAAAAAACACAAAGCGACTGACATGTCCATGGGTCGCTTGGGTTGCAGAGGTTGGGTCGGTCACTTGCGAATTTGACAATCGGTCTACAAATCGACCGATTAAACACACAAACACAAACATATTTAATTAAACACACAAACATATTTAAAAAAAAAAAAAAAACATTTTCAACTACAAATACCAACCTCAATTCAAACACACACAAACACCTTCAAACACACACAAAAATCCATTCAAAACTGCAAATGTCTTTCAAAAAAGATTTCTCACAACAATTTCCCACTCCTGAACGTCGAGATTTTTCTCAACAATTCCCCTCTCCTGAACATAATGAAGTTTATCATACTCCACCTGAACATATCTTTCCGGTTTTCAGTCCACCACATGAACCGGTGAACAATCCACCGAAAACGAACCGGTGAATAATCCATCGGTTGTCGACCAAGACCCAAATCTGTTTGGTTTATCAGAGGAACAACTCAGACAAATGGAGCAAGATATGGAAGTATTCCTAGAGTTTGAACAACGTGAAAGAGAAGAGGAAGCTGCTCGTTTGGAGCAGCAAGCCAGAGATGATGAAGAACGTAGGAAGAACTGGGAAAGTGGTTGGTTTTCACCTGATTCCTCTTCGACTGAAGATGGTTACCCAAACTAAGATGATACATTCAATTAATTTCTAGTTTCGTTTTAATTTTCGTATCGTAGTTTCATTTGTAGTTTCGTTTTAATTTATGTAATGTTTATATTCTTTAATGAATTTTAAGTTTTCTGGTTCGAGAAAACAAATCCCCGACTCTTTGAATTTATCTTGTTATTAGTTTTAATGAAAGTTAATGAGTAAAATGTTTGATTAAAAAAAAAAAAAAAAAAAAAAAAAAAAAAAAAAAAAAGGTCGGTCACCGACTGTGGTGGATCGGTCGCTTCTGGTTGTCGGAGAGTGAAAGCTGACGTGGCAGCCGGTGACCCAGGTCGCTTTGGTCACAGTGTGCCCAGCCTAATCCAAGCAAATATATAAAGGAAGAATTGAAGCTTTTTGTTTTATTGTTTCGAATCAATTGAATTTGACTCATCTGTTTTGTTTGTGTTTATCTACTATATTAATAAAACAGGGTTTTGAAAAGCAATCTCACTCTCAAAATTGCTTAAAACCTGCCACCTGTAAAATAAACCTAATCTAACGGCTAATATTCATTTCTCCCTTTAAACAATAAACCCTGTGGTCGGGGATTTCTATTGTAGCCTCCATTCGGTGTTAAAAAAAATAATAATGTAGCCGATAAAAAAAAACATACAAAGATCCCCAATCACAAAACCCTCAATCTCCCCCAAATTCGATCCTGAATTCCTTTTCCTGTTCCTCATTGAATTATACATCAAACAAACCTTAACAAAGATTTTATGTTCTACATCAATTGAAAAAAAAAAAAAAAAAAAAAAAAAAAAAAAAAGACCTTCTGGATCATAATTATATGTGTGGTTCTAAATCAAGATCGAAATCAATGTATTAGGCTACAAGGAGTCAACACTTTTAACCCTCCAACCCTCCCAAATTTTAACCAATCATCTCCCTCCACCTCATTTTAACCATCCAACCCTCAATCCAACCTTTTTACTGGCGCCCATCACTTTCAACCCTCCCAAATATTTTTTTAAATATTCATAATTTTTCCTTCAAAATTATAAATTTACAAAATTAACCCTTCTAATACTAAACAATTATATAAAACAAACAAACATTTTATTCATAACTGAAATTAAAAGTACAATTCATAAAACACACAAACATTTTATTCATAACTGAAAACAAACTACATAACTTAATCTTCCGGGTCATCGAGGTATGGTAAATCTTGAGACGCCACATGCTCCGTAAGATCAAATTGAAGACGATGATGGATGTGTTCATCTAGTAACTCCGGTAGTGCGTTGTCGTCATAAACGGGTTGCACCGGCGGATCCATTATATGAGTCCCTGATATTGCCCTCCCGTCATCTTTTATAATCATGTTGTGCAATATACAACACGCATAAACGATGTTAGTGATCTTTTCGACGGTCGTTTGACGGATCTTACGATTCAGAATACCCCATTTTGACTTAAGAACACCAAAACATCGTTCGACATCTTTTCTTGCCGACTCTTGAACTTTCTTGAATTTCTTTTCCTTCGCTTCAGTCGGATACGGGAATGCTTTGACATGAGTTGAGTACCTAGGATAGATTCCGTCGGTAAGATAATATCCCCGTTTGTAGTAACGCCCGTTGACAACGAATGATGAGTTGGGAGCCGTTCCATTTCGCTCCCTAAGATACAAGGTCGATTGATTCAAAACGTTGACATCGTTAAGCGACCCGGGAGGACCAAAAAAAGCGTGCCAGATCCACAAATCTTGTGAAGCAACGGCTTCAAGCATAATTGTCGGGTATGGATACCTCCCACTCTTGTATTGCCCTTTCAAATGTTTAGGACAATTTTTCCAAGGAAAATGTGTACAATCAAGGCTACCTAACATTCCCGGAATCTTGTGTCTTCGTTCATGTGCCTCGTACAAGCGTGCAACGTCGTGACTAGTAGGCTTACGTAAGAACTCACGCCCATATATCTGAATGACCGCGGTGCAAAAATGATCAAGGCATTCGCGTGACGTTCTCGCTGCCATGCATAAATAGTCGTCAAAGTTATCCGGAGGGTTGCCCGTTGCGAGTTGTTGAACGGCGGATGTGCATTTTTGTAGAGCCGTAAAGCTCTTTTTCCCCCTACCATCTGCACCCTCTTGAAAATACTCGAACCTCTGCTCAATATCACCAACAATTTGTAAAAACAACCTTTTTGACATCCGAAACCTCTCACGAAACAAAGACGGGCCAAACTTCGGTTCGTCAACGAAATAGTCACGCATTAGTGTTTCTTGTGCTTCTTCCCGAAACCGCTCGATATAGGTTCGAGTTTCGGTAGTGCTTGCCGTGTCTTCTTCGAGCTCGTCAACCACGGCGCACAAAAAAGGTAGTGTACTACCCGTGGATAAGTCCGGTAAGATGGGTAATTGTATCGGGGGCAAAAAGGAAGAAGAAGATGATGATGATGATGATGACATTTTTTTTTTTTGGTTTTTATTTGTGTTTCAGTGTGAAGGTTTGTATTTGTGTTTGGAGTGTGTTTTTTTTTTTGGTTGTTATTTGTGTTTGTGTGGGTTCGGATTAAATAGGCAAAGCCAAGGACCAACTGTGTTTAATTTGCTCCCTTTTGCAACGTTCGAAAAAGTACAAACGTTAACATTTTCTTCCTCACTTCTTCCAGCCCGCAGCGAGCTTGCAGCCCTCGGATGGAACCCGCCTGCCCAGCCCGCCTAGGCGGCGGCGGTGTTCCCATCCTACCCGCTCAACCCGCTCCCCAACCCGCTCCCCACTCCTTGTAGCCTTATGAAGCTAAAACCCTATATATTTGTCGAGGTTTGATTATTGGTTATAGGTTGTTTGGGATGCATACTACTCATTTCATTCTCAGGTTATTTCTAACTTTTATAAATTTTGGGTATTATCAATTTCTCCATATTTGTTCATAGTACCTATAAAAATCAAATCCTTACCTTTATTATTTGAAATGGAATATACATATAAAGATGGTTTATTGAATTTATTTGTTTTTGACGATTATTGTAGCTTAAAAGTCTGGATATTAACTTGAAAAGCTCCATTCAAAACGGTAAGACTTATCTAAAATTTTGGTTCCTATTTGTTAGAAGCATAATGTCAATGAATCGCTTATCTGAAATAATTTTCTTGCTATTTATACCAAGGCTGCTAAGGTGCAGGCGAGGAAAATGCAGTGCAATGGGCATCATGGTGTATTGAGGTTTATGAAGCCAATTACATAATCAACCTGAATCGACCTGCGTTAGGCAAATAATTTGAGGCGTGTGGCAGTGTGCCAGGATATGTATGCTATTGTACATATATATATATATTAATTCAGGTTGTCATCCTCTGATATGACCTTGGCTTTTATTTGTAGATATGGGTTCTTTTTTGTTGCGAAGGAGGTTTCTTGATCGCATATTTTCTTGCCCAATTTTATGTTTTGCAATGTAAGGGTGTGTAAACATGAAAGGACATAATGACTTTTAAAGATTTGTTTGTTATACTGTTCACATATTTTCTTGCCCAATTTTAACTACTACTTTATGATATTTTTCCAGGTATGCAGGTACAGGGCGATCTCTATCTTTGAAGCTACTGACGCAATTACAAAAGGAAAGTCGAGAAAATGTTGTTCTTGCTGGTATGATACTGTCACGATTCACAAATTTGGGTATTCATTATTTATAAATGAACATGCATATAACTAATAAGACCTGGCTGATTTATAAAATAAATAAACATTTATATGACTATCACTTTGAAAACTCATATCCAAACACCAGCTTAGTTTTTAACCTCATTTTTTTTACCTGTATTGTATTATTAGAATGAATAGGATCCACGGTTTCATCTAGCTCAAAGGCAAGGTGCCAAATATCAAATAAGCTCGGTGAATCGTCATTCGAAAAAGGAAGTGATGTGGAAGGTAAATTTGCTATTATCTACTGCGTTTCATTTGTTTCTAATGCCTATTTATAATAATTCAAAGCAAATGGAGCCTAAACATTCTATGTCGAAGTACTTTAGAAAATACTTTGTAATATTCATTTTCATTGCCATTCTAATATTTTTCTTTTGCATTTGAATCATCTTTAGGTGGCACAATAGTTGCAGACATCGGCTTGGTCAAGGAACGTGGAGTTGACAATCAATATATCAAAGTGGTAAGTAGATTAATCATTTGTATTCCACTATATATACAAGTATACAAACAACTAAGAGCCATAACTATTTTGAAGTCAGTCTATGTGTGTTTGGTTGGAGGGTATGTGTTTCATTGTGTTAAAACTTTAAGTCAACTTTGTGCATTATTTCATATAAATGTGTTGTGAAATACGTTGTGTATATCACAAATGGGAGTGTCTTAGGTTTTCTCACATTGCATTGCATTGGGTTTATTTTTTCCGAAAACAAAAACAGAACAACAGTGACAATTGAGATCGCATACCAAAAGCCATCGACCTTGGGTGGAAGAATTCTGTACGAAAGTGTAACAATTTTTTGTTTGGCCTTTACAAATGTATCGAACAATATTAAGCTATTTTGGCCAAACATCGTTTCCATTGTTTTAATGATATTCTTTATTCAAAATATAAAACAAACAAACTAATAGTTGTATGTTTAATTACATTTTTTTTTCAAAGATAAAGAAGATACTAGATTGACTTAACATTCGTGTATCTCTCTAAGACAAGATTGAATGAAAAATGAATTTTTTGTGTCACAAAAGTAACCATTGAATGAAAACTATAACCAAACACCCTTTCTGCTGGACCATGGTTGTTCGGATACTGCTACAGCGATACCCAAACACCCTTTTTGTAGCAGAAAGCGCTTTTACGCGAGAGGGGGAAATCCACTTTTATGCATATAAACTGTGCATTTTAAATGACAGACCAAGTGCAACAGTAAGTCATCTTTTCAAGGTTAATGTGTGGTTGGTTGTAGGTATAGTCATTAAGTGTACAACTAAAACAATATATGCGCGTGTAACCGCGTAGGGAGATCTTTATGATGGCATCTAGACATCTTTTTAGACGTTGTTTGTTAGTGTTTGTATGATATCGCAAATTAGTTAAGCAAAAAATGTAAAATTTGCATAGTAAAGACAACAAGTGTAGATAACGGAATGCCTTAGTGATTGACATGGGGCAGCATAACTATTGAACTGGACCATGTCGATTGGCCAACTAATTCCACCATTAATGAGATTGGACAAACATACATTCAAATAGACATAAAAAACAACCATTAATGAGTTGGAGATAATTTGCTAATTTTACATTTACCTTCAAATGTTAGTTGTTTATCTGCTCATTGCATATTTTGAAAGCCGAAAAGAGTGTTTGGATCAGGAAAAGTGCTTATTTGTATCATCTTTACTTTTTAGTTAACATCATATCTAAATAGAAGCTTCTCTTTATATATTTTTTCATGAGTTATCCCAGCAGCAATTGCACCACCAAACTACTAACAAACAGCCTGCTTTAGATGTATGTCCTCAAAGTGACTGAATTCAAATAAGGCTCATTTGCATACAATAACAATGTGGCTTTTCGTTTGTCGAGTTATATATGTTATGTGATCAAATAAGCAAAGAAGGTTTGGTACCAAATTTGATTTAGTTCTTAAATTAGTTTGGAGTTATATATGTGGTCATTAATTATTAGGTAGGAGTTTGGTCCATGCCAGCTAATGATTATAAATCCATCAATTTGTGCAAGCGCTAATGTATTTGTTTTATTGGAGGTTGTAGTTTTTGGTGATAACGTACCAAAGGATATAGCTACTATGGAAATGGAAGTTAACAGACTGCGTAGCTGGAACACTTCATAATTTTGACTTTTATCAACTTCTGTTTAGCATATGCATAAGTAGTATAATTATGTTGTTTATCATATGAAGTGGTCATGGAAGATAATCATATAAAGAACTCACAAACATATACAGGTTTACGACAACTAGAATTTTTTATTACTTCTATTTGTTTACGTAGTATTATATACAGATAACATAAAAGACAAGGTTTTAGAAGTTGAAAAACCATACAAATGGGCGCATGATAAGTGGTACTATAAAGGAGAAATGGAGGATTACAAGTATTGGAAAGCTGAAGAAGAGAAAGAAGCATTTTATATATGCTATTTGGAAGTTTTATTTAGTATTTACGTATAGCATTTCATATAAACAAAAAGAATTTCAATATGTGTGTTGAAGCACTCATGGATAAGTCTTTTGATTTGAGTAGAATATAGTATTTGATTTTAGTATAGTAGAGTATGTTATCATTTCCATAATATATTATTTAAAAAAATAATCTTAGAACTAGCCGCCCATCGGCTAGTATATAAATAAAAGGAAGATGAATGAATGTGTGATGTGTCATATGTCTGCCACGTTGGAAATGCCAGGTGGGACCATAGGATTGGGTCTAGTATGTAACACCATTTGATACGCCATATCTTAAAACGTGTCTCTCACTTACCAACCAAACATATATATATCTATCCTGACTTATTTACCATCCATTGAATATTATCCAAATTTAACTCAACTGAATTGAAATGTGCTTAGCGAAGATTAATTACTAAGTTGAGATTACTATCAATCGATCATTATATTCCACGAAGAACATAATACACGAAACTCAACTTGAATAACTATTGCATACCTCACTATATAAAATACTCTCACCGTCTCAAAATTATTGTCATTAGAGAGAAATTACAATTTATAGGACCACTATAAATTTCAGCCACTCAAAAAGAATATTCACATAATATATTCTCTAGTTTTTACTTAAAAAGGAAAATAGATAATTATTTTGAAACATTCCAAAAAAAATATATGAACTATAATTTTGAGACACAGGGAGTAACTCTTCTCAAGTATCGATGTGGGATAAAAGTTGTTGGCTTCTTCCTTAATTAAAAAGTGATACAAGTGTATTCTTTAATCGTTGATCTAAGGCGAATACAACCAAACTTGTTAAAGATGGTCTACTGGTCTAGCACATGAAGACGCCATAATATAGTGTATAGTTTTTTTTTTTTTTTTTTTTTTTTTTTTTTTAACAAATATTACCATCCATTTAATATTATCCAAATTTAACTCAACTGAATTATTATACTTACTTAACAAGATTACTATCAAAACTATGACTAATTATTTATCATTACTCTATGCCAAAATACCAATTTGATACCAATTGGTCTATTATCTTAAGTTAAAGCAGATATTATTAACAAAGTTAGTGATATGTTATAACTTTTTTGATTTATGTGGATATTGATTCTTTTTAAGCTGATTTTTACCTTACAGTAATTACTTTCTTGACACACAAAATTAATTTATTTTTACGAATTTACGTTCATCTTGAATTTACCATTCTAATGTTGTGCATGGTTGGAAACTTGGAATAGTATTATGCACATATTCCTTCCCATAATGTAAACCCATTATATATTCAATGAGACTGTGATATACTGACCCTCCCATGTAGGGAGGGTGTATTGACTTCCCGTTGCCGCCGCTTGTACTGTCTGCTTTGTCGGCTTGTACATTCCTTAAAAATAGGTGAGAGCCCATGTGTAGGGAGGGTCCTGTTAGTATGACCCCAATGTCTTCAATACATTATTTATGACTTATTACTATCATAGGACTATAGGCTATTATTTATTTCCTCGTGTTATTTAATTAGTCAAGATGGCATAAGTATAAATTAACTATTAAGCATTATTATGCTTAAGCCACTAGCTGACTTTTGGTCAACCACCACCAAAAAATAAACGATGCACGTATTGATAGTAGGGGTAATTATGAAAAAGTTACTTTAATTTCAACTTTTTCAAATAGTGGTAGGAAAATAATCAGCTTTCCCAAAAGAGTCATGTGCGATCGTGCGAACCCACAAAATGAGTGACACGTGTCCACTATTTTAATATTAAAATACAAAAGTTAGGTGGGGTTGGTGGAGGTTTGACTTTGAATTTATGGTTAAATGACTAATATACCCATCTCCTTATCACCACACAATAATATACCAAATCTATCTTCATTCCTTATCTCCTCCACCTAAAATTATATCTGAAAAAGAAAGAAAAAAATCCGTTCCCATATCTCTCTCATGTTCCACTCACCAAATAACAAATCCATTGAATATTTTGCATCTCAACAATTACACGGCTTCAACAATTACACGGCTTGTTTTTGTATCATAAGCAAAAATGCTTGTTTTTTAATTTAAGTTCGAGCACTTCAACAATTACACGACTTCAAGAACTTTTACAAGATCTCAGGTAGGTGTATGTTGTTTGATTTTCGTGTGTCAATTGACTGAAACAAAGATTGAATATAACACGTTTGTTATCATTCTTTCTTTATTTTTCGGATATCCAATGAAGTTTGCTTCTCAAAGATCGATGATTGTTATGGTCACACTCAAGATCTTTAAAGATCTATAATAGGACCAAAACTGAGATCGTTTGTTATTAAATTTCTGCTTCGATTATGAGTATTAGTGGTTTAGATGAGGTGTTGATACTTTGAGATCTATGATGTAATCTCTTTCGTTTGTTTGATCTTTTAAAGTTCTTTGGGCTTTTGCTCAACACGAAAAAGAAACTGAGATTCTTGTTAATGTTTTCGTTTTAGTTATTGTTAGACCGATTAGATAAGTTGGAGGTGGGTTTTCGGATAGGGACTATGATGTTCTTGTTAATTCATGATGTTCTTGTTAATTCATGGGTTTTCGGATATCCAATGAAGTTTGCTTCTCAAAGATCTATGATGTTCTTGTTAATTCATGGGTATTAAATTAAACAATAGTCAGATTTAATTATTTCAAGATTCTGATAAAATGAAATGAAAAAGATGATATTGTTTTTAATGTTTAAGGTATTGACAATCAAGAATCTTTTTTTTTTGATGAAGATGGATTTTTTTTTGTGATGAAGATGACTTTGTGAATATGTGATGAAGATGAATCTGTGACAAAAAAGGAGATGGGGTTGATGAAGATGAATTAAGTGAGAAATTATTGGTTTTTTTAATGAAGACCTTGGTTTTGGATGATGAATTGGATGAAGATCAGGGTTTTTTTTATGAAGATATGAGTTTGTTGCACATTCGCACATCTATTGTTCGCACATTCGCACATCCGTTGTTCGCACATTCGCACATCCGTTCGCACGTTCGCACATCCGTTGTACACATTCGCACATCCGTTGTGCAAATGTGCGAATGTGAAATTGGTATTTATTTATATGCGAATGTGTAGAACGGATGTGCGGATGTGCGAACAACGGATGTGCGAATGTGCGAACAAACTCAGATCTTCATCCAATTCATCATCCAAAACCCAGATCTTCATCCAAAACCCAGATTTTCATTTAAAAAAAAAAAAAAAAAAAAAAAAAAAAAAAATCTTCAACGATAAGATTCAAAGTCAAACTTTATTAAATCTGCTACAACCAAATCTTATCAAGATCCCATAACTCAGATTCAAATCTGCTACAAACCATAACTCAGATTTATAATGAACAGATATATGTAGATGTATGGATGTTTGTGAATCTGAGATTTTTGTTTGTGTGAATAAGATAGATAAGATTTATGTGTTGTAAATATTATGGGCTTGTGTATATTCACCATTTAGCCCATTAGCCCATTAGGGTTTAACATGTGCTTTATTTACCCTATAAGTACTACACATTTGTAACCCCTTGTGATTAACTTAATAAGAATTCTCCCTCCTCTCATTCTTGTGTTCATTATTGTACTCTATTTATAATACGTTATCAGCACGAGTCTCTAAAGCATATACAAAACTAACAATTTATAATTCGTTTTCACGGCAGGAACTTGAATCGCTTATCAAGGTACTTTAATGTTCCATATAATTAATACTCCATCATTTTATTACATCAACGACAACAATATTATTGTATATATCAACAACAGTTTATTTCATTATATCAAAATTAGTTTCTTTGGAGTTCTAGTTTTTATTATAGATATGATATGCTGTTTAGTTAAGTTTTCTTTTTAACTAGGTAAACCATAGGTAACGCCATATCTTGTTTATAAATGATTTTGAGATCTAATTGCTTTAATTGTTGTACCATCTCATATACATTACAAGGCTTTTTAAACTCTATTGTGATTTACAAGAACAACAAATGTTTTATTGTGATTACATAAAGAGAATTATGTTTTTTTTATTATCTTCATGTTATTATCTTAAATTCTCTCTTATAGTTAACAAGAACAATAAATGTTCTATTGTGACTGCAAAAGAGAGAATCAAAATAACGCAAACTTATTGTTGTTTAAGAAAAAAAAAATATATAATTAGAACATCAAGTTCTAATGTGATCTTTTCATAAAGATCAACATCATAACCTCATGTTATGACTTTAAAATAAATAAATAAATAAATAAAGAGAGAACATCAAGTTCTAATATGATTCTTTCATGAATCAATATCATAACATCATGTTATAATTATATTTATTCATAATAAAACTTCAAGTTTTATTACAATGAATAAATTAAAAATACAATAACTTCAAGTTATTGTATCTCTTTTAATGAACCTCAAGTTCAGGTATTATTTTCTCAAGTGAATCTCAATATCATAACCTCACGTTATGTTTAAAAAAAAAAAAAAAAAAAAAAAGAGTATGAACCTCAAGTTCTACTTCAATGAACATAATCAAAATCACATAACCTCAAGTTATGTGAGAGAAAATAATTAGAACCTCAAGTTCTAATATAATTCTTTCATAAGAATCAATATCATAACCTCGTGTTATGAATGAAAAAAAATGATAATTAGAACCTCAAGTTCTAATATGATTCATTCAATAGAATCAATAGCATAACTTCATGTTATGTGGAAAAAAAATAGAACCTCAAGTTCTATAATGATTCTCTCAAGAGAATCAAATAACACAATCTCGTGTTTTGTATTTATCGAACCTCAAGTTCTATTATTGTTACTTAAATAATTCATTGCTTGTTTATGTTATACTTATTATTTATTGTTATTTATATTATAATCTTAACAAAAGAAAGAGATGGATGTGTGATGCAATTTTTGATTATGTAACCATTCTTTTAGAAAGATAAAACAGAAAATCGATGATGTTGTCAAAACTCGAAAGTATATAAGCATAACTTTTGTAAAATATATTTGTTTTTTTTTTTTAAAAACAACTTTAGTGATCATATTTGTTACTAAATTAAAAATATGTGTGCATATTAATGAATTTTTGGATATTACTAAATATGTGAAAATATATGCTTATTATAAGTTGATGTAATTGTGATCATCAATATCAAAAGTCAGTACATACGTCTTTTAATTATAAAAATAATCTTAGTAACCAATGTTGATTAAATTGTATTAATTACATACATGCATGATCACAGTATGATTATGATTCTTTGTTGCAAAGTATCTTTGCATCTCCTCATATGCTCTTTGATAGCCCTTGTACCTTGGCATGTTATTGATTGATTGTATACACTAACAATCTTTGTTTAGAAAACTACTTTGATATATATTACGGCTCACAATTCATTAAAGAGAACATTTGGTTCGGTCAATTCAGTTTTTATTCAAGGTAAATCATGAACCTATGTTAAATACTAGTATTATATATATGCTTGTTTGACTATTAAAATAAAAAATAAATAAAATGACGTGAATTGCTAATGAATGATTCACAGTATTTGTTAAATAAAAAAAAAAATCACTATGATCTATGAGTATTAATTTACTAATACCTACTTGTGTGTAAATTTCTTTTGTAAGTGATCATGTTAGTAATAATCCTTTATTCAAGATATTGATTCTTCTTCGTACAATGTTATTTGGCTCGTATAAATTGTATGCACCTATGTCATTTAAAAATGAATGATGCTTGCTATCCTAAGTGATTTGATACTATGTATGTCTCGATCTTAAGTTTGGTTAATAATTTAAAATCCCAACAAAAGGGATAAGTAGACTAGTTTGATTCTTTTAGACTTTAAGGTTTATATGTTGTTGGTCATATAAATTTGAACTTCATATCAGTGCATGTGATTTATGGTCAATTAAAATTTGTTGCAATTTTGGACTTTTGTTCCTAATATTTGTGTGTTTTTGATGTTAAGATCTATTTTAACTGTAAATTTTTTTAAGAGAATTTCGTCTTCTTCGTGAGGACCTTAAAAGGGAATACTTAGCTTAACGATGAAAGATTCGTTAAATTATGGTAAGATTTCAAAGATACATTACCACACAAAAGCAAGTAATATTCCCAAAAATCTCGCTATGATTGTATGCACCTCAAGCTGCATTAAAAAAAAAAAAAAAAAAAAAAAAAAAAAAAAAAAAAAAGCGAGTTCGGTCTCACAATTTCAGTGTTAGATCTGAATTAAAAAAAAAATATATATATATATATATATATATATATATATATATATATATATATATATATATATATATATATATATATATATATATATATATATATATATATATATATATATATATATATATATATATATATAACGGCGAAAGATCCGTTAAATGTATGTCAAAATCTAAAAGAAAGATTTGACCATCATAAGCAAGAGATTCTTGCAAATGCGAGCACATTTTTCGCAATATTAAGTAGTACATCTGAATGATGAAAAGAAAAAATGCGATGAGATGGTTAATGCCTCGAATAACTCATATGTCGAGAACGATGCTTTGATATAAAAGAAATTGGCATGTTTGAACAAACATGATAAACTCGTTTACTAAATTTGCTTCATATTGTCGTGTTAAAAGAAACTGGTTGACAACCTCAAGTTGCAACATAAAGATCTCCATTCCTTCAAGCGAATGTGATAAAATGATCAACATAAAATGTTCATTCCCTCAAGTGAATGAGATAAAATGATCGATATGACATCCTCATTCCCTCTTGTGAATGTGATAATGTAACGTTAAATGGTTAAAGATCATTTATCATAGTAAATGCTATGATCGAGGTAGTATGACAATGACAAACCACTAGTAGTGGCATAAATACAATAAGAAAGGAGCAAACAAAAAATGCTATTTATGCAAAAATGCAATGTGATGTATATGAAATACAAGTGTGTCAAAGATATTACACACTATATTCATAGATTTAAACATCTTTGCTAGGGCATTTTGCTCCACAAAAGAAGTATAAAATTGTCATGAGAAACGAAGTTAAGTATTAAAGATACATTATATTCTTTTGTATCTTCCTCGACGTGCATTATATAAAGATTAGTAAAAGCTAATCATAGCCTTAACATAAGTTTATGAGCTATAATTATAATATTTTTGGCATGACCGGTTACACCATCCCGAGTTATTAATGATGCGAAACTATTGAAGAATAAGTTTCTGCAATATAAATGGTATTATCTCTCAAAAGAAGTTGATTATTAATCTATCAACTAGAATGGGGACTCAATTCCTCAA
This sequence comes from Artemisia tridentata subsp. tridentata, assembly GCA_021014915.2. Taxonomy (NCBI): domain Eukaryota; kingdom Viridiplantae; phylum Streptophyta; class Magnoliopsida; order Asterales; family Asteraceae; genus Artemisia; species Artemisia tridentata. Next base: position 20,121,178 of record CP139509.1, read on the forward strand.
TTTTCTGGAAAGAAAACAAATGGATATATGTAGGCATAAAATTCCATTGTATGAACCATTTAGAGTTTAAAATCGATGCATCGTCTAAATGGTCATCAAATTGCAACCTCAAGTTTGCATGATTAATAGCTCAAAATGAGCCTAAAATTCTAGAGTAAGTATTCCATCATGAATATTCGATGAATTACTTAAAATTTTCAATGAGATTGAGAGAAAATTTTTGTTGTTGTATGGGGCTATATTATAATATACACAACAAACAAAATTAGCATCATGCCAATATGTTATTATAAATCCTCCCTTTTTATAATTGGTTTTGGTTATAAACCAAACATATCCCATTTTTGTTTTTTTTTGTGTGCAAATTACTCCACCTAAATGCACATATATGGGATATAGAAGATGGATAATTCCTTCAGGAGGAGAGAAGTAGCTGCAAATTCAGAATGAATTATCATATTCTAATAGCCATAAATAAGCATTGGCCAAAAACAAAATTTCAGCTACTCATGCTCTAATTATAAGTTGTCCCTCAATGACACTATTTTATTATGACATGCCTCAAGCATGGTAGACAAATCGATTCCAAATAAATCCTCGGTGAAAAATATGGAGCATGAAAACAAGATGGTTGTTCGAGGTATAAAAGACCCCATGATAGTCTCATAAAGAGACACTAGACATGAAGGTTCCAAAGAACCTCAAATAGCTAATGAGATCTCAATAAATTATATCATGTCTAAAGTTATATGGAATCGAAACATAAACGACGTCGATAAATTTGTCTACATACAATATATTGCTTGCTATTATGCATGATGAAGATCAAATATCAATTAATATCCAAATGTGCGCTCAACGAAATGATTGGCCAACATAAAAGGACTTAGTATCTTGCGAATACTAAAAGTCTTGAAACGTGAAGTTCGTACACGTCAATGTGTAAAATCTATTGGATATAAATCGGTTTTTTTGTGCTAAACCGAAATAAGAGCTCTAAAGTTATGTATTTTAGGACATGAGTTGTGAATAAATAAATTCACAAAAACACAAAGTTGATTATTAAAAAGACATTGTCTCGAGGTGGATGTAAATATCTTATTGATATTTTACGAGACAGTCAATGTTGAAGTATTTAATTCGCTCTAAATGAGGAATGATCTGTAATGTCTCAACCATGGCTTACAACTTAAACTTCTAGATATGATTAATAAAGTTCTCAATAACTTTATTTGATAAAGTTGAATGAATCCGTATATGGATGAAAATGATTTTGGACGCATATTATATAAATTTCTTTTGCACATCTCTCAAAGAAATAATTGGTCCTCAAGTACCATACATAAGTACAATTGAGGTTTGGATGCCAATTTTGTAATTAATATGCATCATAAGAGTGTATTTTTCTCTTTTAATATTTGTGCATGCATTGTATACTTTTCAACCAATTGATTTGATATTTGGTTGGAAGCTACACATATATTTTGTCATTTTTGCAGGAGTTATTCGTAACATCATCTATTTGATGGACTTCATTGTAAAGTTGTTGCCAACAAAAGTATACGAGCAACTTGTTTTAGAAGATTAGCATGCGATGCTTGAAATAAATACATTAAATTGAGGAGGAGCATTATGCGCACCGCACTCTTTTTTCCTTCATCAAGTGTTTTTTATCCCACTGGGTTTTTCTTGATAAGGTTTTTAATGAGGCGGTCTACAGCGTATAATAAACGGTGAATATCCAAGGAGGAGTGTTGTAAATATTATGGGCTTGTGTATATTCTCCATTTAGCCCATTAGCCCATTAGGGTTTAACATGTGCTTTATTTACCCTATAAGTACTACACATTTGTAGCCCCTTGTGATTAACTTAATAAGAATTCTCCCTCCTCTCATTCTTGTGTTCATTATTGTACTCTATTTATAATAAGATAAGATTTGTGTGGTGATAAGGAGATGGGTATATTAGTCATTTAACCATAAATTCAAAGTCAAACTTTCACCAACCCCACCTAACTTTTGTACTTTAATATTAAAATAGTGGACACGTGTCACTCATTTTGTGGGTTCGCACATTCGCACGATCGCACATGACTCTTTTAAGAATGTTGATTATTTTCCTACCACTATTTGAAAAAGTTGAAATTAAAGTACCTTTTTCATAATTACCCCAAGATAAAACGGTGGAGTAATTGAGAAAAGCATGTATCGAAATAATTATAATCTAAAAGTGGTTGAAAATAAACAAAGTGTTACTTTTGCTTTCACAAATTTCTTCCCACACTCGTTTCATCTTTTTTACTTTTTCCAATTAATGCTTGCTTTCATGGTCAAACCTTGGTTTAACTACATAACTTATTTATTGTTTCTAAAACATAGTAATTCGAAAACAAGCTCATTCTCGGTGTCATTTCGAAGTGTTTTTTAAGTCTACTTTGGATTCATACGTGTTGTCCTTAAATTGAGGTCTAGAAATTTGTTTTGTGTTGTTTGTGTCTAGCATTATTCCATGCAGGGGCGGAGCCACCTTGTTGGCAGTGGGGGAAAGGCCCCCAATAAAGCTCTACGAGAACAACTAAATCAGTAGAAAAACTGGTTAAATTAGATGCAAAAATAGGTAGTGCCCTCAACATAGAGAGTAGAGTGCCCTCTTCAAAAAGATTAGATCATCAATTCAATCTTCAAAGACATTTTTTTCCGCCAGTCGATAGTTGGTAGATTTATGGAAAGCACAGTTGAACATTGGTAAAAAGACATTGAAGAAGAAAGTGAGTACATTAATATATAATTAAATATCTCCTTCAATGTGTACTTTCTTTAGCGGGTACACTAAAATATAATTAAACGAGGCATGCAGAACCCGTGCTACGCACAGGCTTTTAATCTAATTATTAATTGCGCGTATTGTTTTTGTGTATTGTCGAGTGAATTTGTATTTTTAGTTTAGTATGTTGTATGAAACATTTTTATTTTGTTGTTTAAAAATATAAAAATGGTTGATATTGTTTTGGTTTTTTGGTCTTTGTATTTTCTAAATGGGGTTGTCGTTATTAAATTGTCATACGCTTGATGTAATTTTCTTTGATTGTTTTGGCCTATTACGTAACCCAACAATAATTTTGCATTATATGATTTTTGCATGGTAATACGAAGCACACTGGCTTTTTCTTATTTGTTATAGTGTAATTTGCGTTAATTATTTTTTTATTAGGTTCGTAAGTTATGATTGTATTACATCTGTTGTAAGTATGCCATTAGTTGTTTGGTGATTTTTATATTTAATATTTTTATAACATATTAGTATTTATTTATAAAGTTTATGATTAAAAACTAAAGTTAGCTTCATCTCATTTTATTGTACAACTAATTTCATTGGAAATTAACATTGAAGTCTAACTAATATTAATAAATTTTATCAATAAACTCAATTCCAAATAGCTAACCAAATGAATATTAATTAATACACTATTAATAATTCCTAAAACCTTTTGGACTCCACTATTATGTCTTAAACTTAATTTTTTTAATTTACAAATGGGTTCGAGCAAAAATTATGTACTTTTCCTTTTATATTCATTATTCAAGTTGCATGCTTACATATACTAATCACGCTAAAAAATATCATTTAACCATTTAAATGTTGCTTTACATATATGCTCGTGCACATTTTCTTGAATCAATTCACACATGTGAGCTACATCAATAGAAAACACACATAAATTACTTGTATATGAAAATGCATTAACATAATACATATATCTATATATATTGCATTAGGTTAAATTATCAATTATTCTTGCAACCTTTTCAACTTCATCTCAATCAATAACCAACTTTTAATTCTCTACTAATTACTAAATATCATGTGATCAATTCCGGCAAGTCTTGCACTTCCATCTTGATGTTGTATATACTTCACATTAAATGCGCTGGTTTTGTTTTTCGATAAAAGTTTGAACTTTTGCTTATGTTTAAAACTCAACTTTTTTATTTGATATTATAATTTACAAATGGCTTTAAGTCAAAATTATGTATTTTTTCCTTTCTATTCGTTACTCAATGTGATATTTTTAATATGTTGTATTTTGCTATTATGGCAAACTCATTTAATGGGCGTCAATATTGGTTTCTTACTAATGATTCTACATATAGAAAAAGAAAACACTTTGCGATGCGCGAACCTTCTTCTTTTCAATAATAATTCAATTACACACAATAAATTCATTCTAATATTTCTCAAAGAGCATTCGAAAGCAACTACTTACATAAACTAATCACACTAAAAAGTATCATTTAACCATTTAAATGTTGCTTTACATACATGCTCGTGTACATTTTCTTGAATCAATTCGCACATGTGAGCTACATCAATAGAAAATGCACATAAATTACTTGTATATGAAAATGCATTAACATAATACATATATCTATATATATGCTTATCTATAACGATCACCTAAATATGTATGAAACAAAGAAAATAGTTGGTATCCTAGTCTTTGGTTCCATTTATCTGAGCATGCATTATCTTGTGTGAGTTGCATGGTACCTGCGTATGATAACTAAATTAAGAAAAAAAGAAGGCCGGGTTAATTACAAAGATCTAAAAGATGTGTGAATCATGTCCTAAATGTTGCAAAAGAGAATTTACATACCACTACCAACAATCAAAGATCTAAAAGATGTGTGAATCTGTACATACTAAATGTGATTTTGGCCGGTTTATATAGGCATGAATTAGGTTATATCATTAATTATTCTTGCAACCTTTCGTAACCCTTGCACTTCATCTAGCCGACTTTAATTCTATACTAAATGCCATGTGATCAATTCGGGCAACCCTTGTACTTTATCTCCTTTCATGATTGTATAGTTATTATGAGGTTGCATTGAATTTTGAGTATTAGCTATCTTGTACTATATGCAATGGGACTCCATCTTGAGTATCTTGATTACTCCACATTAAAATGAATTCGATACAAAAAATGGATCCTAAGATTACCCCTTCCCACTAATTACGACACATTCTCACTTTCATGTCCCTACAAACATTCCAAAACTCATCTTTTCATTAATAACAACATCAAATTTTATACATATTTGTAAGATCAAAATTAAAAAAAATAATTTGTGAACTTCAATTAATACCATATAGTAACCATTGGTAAAGAGACCCTCAAATCCCTATAAAATAACGTAGATTAAAATAAATTCTCAAAATATTAATTTTGTCTAGTTATACTTTCCATCAATTCAACTTTGATTTTGTATTATTTCTAATGTCATGGGGTGGATACATTGCAACCTCTTAAACTGCTTAAGTAGAAGGAAAAATAAAATAAAAGCAAGATTCAAGCCACCATTAATATTCATCAAAGCTTTGTCACACTAATTATAAACCTTGTTTACATATGATTTTCATTATCTTGCATGCCTAATTTTTTGACAGTTCTTTCATAAATGTGGAGATATTATCCACTCCGTCTCCATCTTCCACTTTGTTTTGTTATCAACATCTTGATATACCCCGTTAGCGTCACTAACCACTTATCAATACCTGCAAGAATAACATTAATAAACTACTAACCAACCCAAAATTTTAAAATAGGTTAGCAGATCTAACCCTCGGTTCCTTCTCAGGCAACAACACATCCATTTGTCTTCCATAAACTTCAAAGCTGGACTATCAACCGACTTCACATGCAAGCAAGTTAACCATTTGCTTACCTTTGCACGTATACCCCCTTGCGTTAATCAAGTCAATATTTCTACATGAACCATTGCACGTAACATTAATATGGATAGTACACTTTCATTGGACGGAGAAATTTTACATTAACCAACTAAATTCAATTCCATAGGTGAGAAGCTACACCAAAAAGAACTTTATCACACTATAAGAAAAAATATGGAAAAACTATTGACTGAAAAATATGATCATGTCAATATCTATTTCAAAACTATTTATCTAATTAGCAAGCTTGTTAATTCACAGATCTTGAGCCATAAAAACATATGGGGTACATACCAAGGTTACGGTTATTGATGCCAATGAGTTCAATGCCATCAATTGCTAGCATGCGATCCATTTCATTCTCATCATGTGCCTAGAAACAAAAAGTAGAGATCAAAAGGAAATTGGTTAGTTGGTGTTGCACTGAATTTACACACAAACAATAATAAACTAACAACAAACATGTGATTCATAAAAAAATCATCAAACTACACACAAATTAAAGTTTCACACACACACACACACACACATCAGTAACAAAGACCAAATGGTGTTATTTATAGTATTCAATGATGGTGGTTCAAGGGTTTGTACATTTATTTGAAGGCAAATGAAAGGAGCAAATGATTAAATGAAAATAAAGGCTAGCAACACTTCGTATGGTTTCAATCATTTACATTTGAAACACTAAATATAGCTCATATGTACTTACCACTTAAGCATGAACATTAAATCAAGGTACTTACGCATGAAGCCTCCGCATAATAAAACTCTATTTTCTGTATTTAATTCCGAGCATTAGGTAACTTGTACTCTATGCAATCTTGACGCCTCCACAATAAATTAGAGGGCCTAATCTTATAGTATTATAGATATTTTTTCAATATGTACTGTCGTTTTCACTTTTGCAATTGTTACTGTAGTCTAGTATATCATAATATAACTATAAAAGCTTTATTTACTCCACTTAATTTTTTAAATTAACAATGCTTTTCTTTTAGTTCAAAATTAAGTTTCAGTTTTCAAGTTGGCATTTCTTCGTCGAAGAATTATGTTACAAAAACATGCATACTATAGTTTATATGTATATCTAAGCGATTTATAAAGGTGTAGTTACTTTTATAAAATCTACAAGTATATATGTAAGCGAGTAACCGAACCGACCCGTTTTCAATTTTATCAACAAATTTTTTTTTCCCGTTATCGAATCATTTTCATCATTCATTGCCCCCTTTGATTTGATTTCCTGGCTCCGCCACTGATTCCATGCATACACAAACATACGAGCTTATTAGAACCATAAGTAGAATACACAGATCAAATTGGTCTTGATTTCTCATTCCAAAGTTCGGCAAAAATGGTGAACGAAAATCTCGTGGGATATATTATTGATAGGGCAAATGACAAAAAAATGCATCGAACTTGATACTTTTTGTGATTGTGTGTAGCCAAATATTTTTTTTTCTTGTATGTACCGAACTTTTAAGTTTCGATCATTGTGTGTATTTTGTGACTATTCTGTCATGTAAAATGACCATTTTACCCTTCAAAATTTGAAAAAAGTAAGGGTATGTAACACCCCCATTTTCGGATTACGCAGCGGAATATAAGCTTGGGGTGCTACTTCATGGTTCACAGTTATGGAAATAGAAAACGACTCGAAAAGAGACGTTTTTAAATAAAAATTGTTATCATTCATTTACTTAATATCAGAGTACATAAGATAGGTCCCAGAGGGAGGTTCAGAAATACATGATAAAAATTACATTATTCATTGAATGATAACAAAGTGGACACTCTTTTATTTTAAGAAGAAAGTCCACCGTCGCTCCGTGCCAATATCCATACTTCTAAATACCTGAGATAAACATGCTTAAAAAGTCAACACAAAGGTTGAGTGAATCTATAGTGTTTAAAATTATAATCAGTTGAACACAAGCCAAAATATGAGAAATCAGTTATATCGTAATTCAAAAATATTGCACTAAACCTCATGACACGCAATGCGTTAACAGTTTCCAGGTTCCACAAACATGATTGAAATGAGAGTGGTCTCGCCCCCGAGTTAAAGATATCAAATATAATGCATCTGCCTAACCGACTACCACGAAGATATCCATCCGGTTAGAACAAATGGGTCGTCAGGCCAATAGATCTATTCACATATTCGCGCTCACCCAGCAGGTGACTAATGGTGCATGATATGAGGGTCTTTTAAATAAATAATTCAATCTCAATAATAACGAACAGTTAGCCTAGTGCAATAACAATCAGGAAAATACTTGTGTTCGATTTAATAGCATGTATCTCCCCACATATTTGGAAAACACGTAAGTAAAAAGTGGGACTATAAACTCACCTGGACAATCTGGATGGAAAACAAAGTTACAAAGTTGATAAACGTCTCCGGCTTGCAACCTGAATTGGGTATGTCAAGTTTTTCAGTAATTGTTTCTTAATATATAAGTTTTTATTGTTCGTCTCGTTATTTGGTTGTTGATTAGGTATTTGGAATGAGACAACATGAAGTCTCTTCAAAATTTAGATTTTATCCTATTACTCTTTCTTATGTTTCCGTTTGTTCGTTAAAATATTCTTTTGTTCCTTCATCATATTTTGTGTCGTTCGTTATAGAAATAAACGTATTATGATTATATTAGATCATAAAATGAAAATAAAAATGATGAAAATAATAGTTATGAAATGTTATACTTTTATCCCTAAGGTTTGGTCAAATGACAGTTTACACCCCGGACTTTTGGAAAATGACAGTTTCTACCCTTAAGTTTCAAATATGACATTTTCTACCCTTGGTATATGTTATTTGCAAAAAATGACCTTTGTTAATGAATATCTACAAAATCAACCTATTAAACTCTTATTAAATGAAAATTTGAAAATCATGGTTTGACTAGAGTTTTGGACTCGATTATCTAAGCGAATACTAGATTATTTGACGAACCCTCTTTTCCTAAGTATAACTAGCTAGGTCATCTTTATTTTGTCTAGGTTTCGTAATTTATAAAAATCAGTTGAGGGTCGAAATATTTACTTAGAGTCGAGGGGTCAAAACAAATTTTAATAAATCTGGAAAAATAAGTTTCAAAAGCTAGCGATGGGGCAACTTTGAGGGTAAATAACTTTTAGTTCGTTTGATCTTTTTACAAAATACTTTCTCCTAAAAATAGTTAGCTATGTGAACTCTAAACATACCAAAAAGTAGAATTTCTAGTGATCAAATAGGGGTTGAAAACTAGGTCAAAAGTCGAAGGTCTGATCGTATTTGTAAATAAGAGCTGTTCTGAATTTAAATAAAAACACCATCCGTTACACGTTTTTATGACTCGAGGTCTAAAGACTTTTTGAAGAAAACTTCGTTCCGGACAACTTTCGTGTTTTAACTTTTCGACGAAACGGACCAGAAAGGCCTTGTTTTGTACGATTTAGCATTCTGTAAACAGAATGCGTTTTCAGTTTTTGGGAAATTTCATTTTGCTATAACTTTCGACTCGTTTAATCTTTTCGCGAGATTCTTTCTTCTAAAACTAGTTAGCTAGGTAAAATTTGACATGCCAAGAATACAGAACATTTAGAGATCATATAAGGTTCGAAAACTAGGTCAAAAGTTGGGCTGAGGGTCGCATAAAACTGAAAACATATAACTGGAAATATTGAGTTCTTGCTTTAGCGATAAAGACCAATATTAAGGACTCGATAACTTAACGAATTCTTGACCATATCTCATGATTCTTTTCCCTAGACTTAGTTAGTTATGTGAACTTTATATGTACCAAGTTTCAGAATTTATCAAGGTCTCTAAAGGGTCGATTTGTTGGTCACAAACTGGGGGTTGGGGCGACAAAACAGAAAACTAACATCTGATCATTTACTTTGTCATTAGTAGCGATAAAAGGTGAATTTTTAGACTCGATATCTTTATAAAAACTCAATCATTTTTAATGATTCTTCTTCCTAAATTTTCTTTGCTGTGTGGTCTATGTTTACAAAAAAAAATCAGAATTTATAATGGTTCCTAGATGATTGATCTATAGGCTAGAAGTTAGGCCTCTGGTCGTATGAAACTGAAAAACAATATCTGGTAATTTGATGTTCTATTCCCAGCGATTAAGAGTAACTTTCAAGACTTAATATCTTTTTAAATACTTAATCATTTTCATAGATTCTTGTTTCTAATTAAATCTAGTTGTATGAAATTTATAAATACCGAAGATAAAAATTTATAGTGAATGTTGGGTGGTCGGTTTAGAGGTCAAAAGTTGGACCTCTGGGCTATTTTCTGCTCATCAGAAATACAGAAAACAACCTGATGAGGGTTTTTGGTTTTTAGACATGGTGTACTTATTTTTACATACATATTAATCATGTTTTAATAGCTCTCGATTGGCTGTTACAATTATTCGAATACTTAGGGTATGTTGGGTTTCTGGTTCGATCAGGTAACAAAGGAAAGAAATAAAACTTATAGTTTTTGATTATATTTCTTATTAATGGTTATGTACTACTATTTTTAGTGTTGTTCAAAATATAAAACTGAAAGAAAAAGAGTTGGGGTGACTTACTTAGATTATTGGTTCGAGTAGAGTTTTAGGATGTTGAATAGATTTGTTTCTTGAACACTAGTGCTCCTTCTTGATCCTAGGCCTTCCAAATATCTTATTTATCTCCGTAGGGTACTATTTTGATCAGTAGGGACGAGGGTTTATCTGTTTTGGAAGTGTGTCGATTTAGGGTGTGATGGAAGGAAAGAAAATAGGTTGTTATTTATAGATGAAATGGATTAGGGTTTTTATGGTTCATTGCATGGCTCAAAGGAAGTAAGATGGTGTGTTCAAATCTTATTGGATCCATGTGGATGGAGGAGGGGGTTTGGACGTAGGTCATTTTATGAAGAGGTGAGGTGGCTGGTTTAGGAACCATACAAGTGTTTATGTAATGAGGTGGAGGAGGGGGAAAGCATTTGGTGAAGGTAACATTTGGAAACAAATTTAGTTATGGCTTTAAGTTGTGTAAACCAGATTTTGAGGGAGGTTCGAATGGTGCTCAGGAGGGTTGTAAAATAGGCTTTGGTGGGTTGTAACTAGGGTTTAGGGAACTTAACTAAATTGGTTTAAATGTTTTTGTTATTTAGAAAAATTATTTAAGTTGTGTTCATTCTATGTAAACCGAATTTATAAGAAGTGGAAAAGAAAATGGATTGAGCTTATGGGAGTTGTAAAATATGCTTAATAGGATTGTAATATAAATTAAAGTATGAGAAAAATATAACTTTTAACCATTTATTAATTTATAAAGTTTATTTGTTAACCTTTATTAAGTTTAAAAGTAAATATATAAGATTTATAGTTTTTGTGCATTAGGTAATTGTACTTTGGGTTTAAAGACTTGTAAAAATATTTAAGGGGTTTAGGAAAAATAATTTATAATAGTTATGCATGTATGGTTTGTACTCTATGCTTTAGAATAATTATAAATATGTTTTAAATAAAGATTTTGTAATTAAATGATTTCATGCATAAAAGACTTGTACATCAATTTTAAATGATTTGTACATTTATATTTTATAAAAATCTATATATAAATAAATTAGGTTTTGTAAGTTTTGTACATAAAATCATAATTACCTGAAATTAGGGTTTTACCGGGAATTATTATGGAATTAGGGTTTCTTATGCTTTAGACACTTGTACATTAATCATATAATTTGTACTTTAGTATTTCTAGGGTTTTATTGTTCATAAATGTTGTTATGGCAGTTTAGGGTTTCATAAAATTATCATTAGTTAAGGAACGTTCAGTTTTAAATATATATATTAACGAAATAACGTAAAGTGATAAGTGGAATCTCATAACATTTTAGATCAATGATGTTTACATAGATAGATGTTAAATTAATTAAGGTTGGGTTGCAAGCAGAATTTTCAGGGATGTGATCTTCGTCACATAAGATAATAGTCACAATCAAAATTAAAAAAAAATTTACACGTAGAAAAGGATAAATATTCCGAGAGATAGTTTATTTAAATAAGGGATTTTTCACAGTGGTTACAGGGTAAAATGGTCACAAAATACACACAATGATCGAAATTTGAAAGTTAAATACACACAATAAGAAAAAAATAGTTTGCTACACACAATCACAAAAGTGTACATGTTCGATGCATTTTTTTGTCATTTGCCCTTATTGATAACATACATATAGACGACCAAAGTAGAGAAATCATAATGAACCTTCCCTAAATGTCTACTTTTTTCCTTTTCTCCGAAGTTAATGAATTGTTGGATGTTATTTCAATGAGCTGGGAAACCCGCGCGTTGCAACGGGATTGTTTAGGTATATGTTGTTTGTGGTACTGTTTTTGAAAAAAAAATTCTCTTAAGCTGCATAATTAAGGATTACAAATGATCAATTAATCATAACAATCAAGTGTTGGCATGATTGGTTGCTGTTAACACAATTCCTTTTGACAAAACAGGAACATATATTGATCATTGGCAAACCTATTGTCACAAAAATTTAGACTAATAGAACGGGTAAATATTCCAAATACAGTTGTGCATTGATATTTCTAACTCGCCGATTATGGCATACTGACTCGGTTAATATGTATTAGATGAGTTCACAGCCGCTTCTACTTGAGTTATCAGAAGGATTTGAGATAAAGTAACACTTGATCCGTTCACATCAGCACTCGCTTCCATTTCATTATCATTTTCAGGACTCGTCGCTTCAATATCTTCGCTTGATGAAATATCAGATTGAGTTCCAGCTACTAAAACAAAATACATTTAAATATTTGATTAGCCATCAGAACTAAATTCAATACCATAACAAAAAAAGATCTGTAAAGACCAAAAAATACGACGATTAACAATAAAGATAATGTATAATGAACATTTGCAAGGAAAAAAGTGCATACGCTGAACAAATGTACTAACAGCATGAAATAGTGTATATTGTGTATGTACAATATTACATCAGAAAGGTGATCTACAAACGAAAAAATATCCTCAACTGTAATCACACCAGAACTCTTGTTACTATAGCAATCACGATTACTTAAACATCTCCCAATCATAACATTCACCACCATACACCCTAAATTACTAACCACTTTCAAAAGAACAACCAATGCAAAAAACCACATCAAAAGACTTACACAACTGACATAAACCTTAACATCCGAATAAGTTATATAGTAGTATCAAAATATGTAAACAAAGATTTGTGACTAAAGTGATTTCAAACTAACGCCAAGTTAAGAAGGTGTAACTGAGTTCCCCTAAAACAAAGTTATTACCCAACTGATGTTGTTCCTAACAAAAAATCAAGACCTTTTCTTCTTGGGTATCATGATTTTACCCATGTATGCGAATCTCGATGCAAAAAGTGATTCGGGTCAACCTGTTATGACCCATCGACATGAGTTGCCTCTTTTTTTTGTGGGTTACTGCTTTGGTTGGTATTATATAACAACTACTTCATTATTAGAAGGAAAACTTTCTGATGTTCAATCATCAACCTCATTGACTCATTGTTATGCTTATTATTGTAGCAAAAGACTAACTAACGTTACTAATAAAATGTAATTTGCCAAATGATTTAGCAATGCTATATCCATCAATAGTGAAGTGTTGCTGTGAACTCTAGACAAAAAACTGACAAATGTGTTTGACAATTTTTTACCCAAGTCCCAAAGGGTTTATGCACTCTATGCCATGTGGTAAACAACAAATTGGTAAGACGTTGTGCACCTGTTATATGCTTACCCTGCAATTATTTTAGATACTTGAATAGTAGGAGCTGCTTTTAGACTCCTCCATTTGATGGACCCTTTGAGCAAGCTGTAACAACAGTATAACATTTAGCAAGTAAATATACGATTTGTGCGAACAAATCTGAGATGCAAAAAGAAATAGCGCATAAACTTTTTTTTTCACCTAGATTTCAAGTGCCATCAGATTCATACCTCGGTTGAATGAGCCTCTCTCAAACAACTCGGGTGTATCAGCTGATTTTCCATCTGCATAGCCATAAACACATAAGTCAATAATAAGCAATTTTTACCAAATAACAAAAGGCCAGAGAAAATGCATATAAAATCTAATAAGAATAAAGTCAGAATGCTTGTATACTGCAATTAAAAGCCTCGGAACAGAAAAGTTTTTCAAAAAATACCTCTTTATGATGGTCATTACATGAACGTTGGCCCCCATTACAGCAAGCAAATCCTATATCAATGCATGCGATTCCATAACCACAGATTAAAGTAAAATTTGATAATATTTGTTGTCAAGTCTAATGCATTTAATAATCAGAGCATACGCACGCAAGTTTTTTCAAAAAAGAGATATTGCAACATCGTTTATTGGCAAATTGTTCTGTTAATATCATGATGAAGCAAAATTTGGCTGCTCTCTTTGCAATGTCCACCAACATATTCTTAATTGTGTTGCTTATGACGTGACATCAAAACAGGGGTACCTAACAGCATCGCTAAATTGCGACCTCTTTTTAACACGTCACTGCTTCAAAGATGTATCTGGACGTCCCGCAGGTAATATGGAAAGATTACCAAAGTAAAATATCGCAAGCATCGTACCTAAATTATTGTCAGTACTGCATAAAGCTGTTGAGTCTGTGTCCAAGCAGGATAAAAGGCTGTTAAAACTTGACAATACCGACAAAAAAACCCATATTATAAACCGGCATTGGGTTAGTTTTAACAAACTCGGAAACAAATCATCTTTTAGCCGCTAATTCAAACATACCAACTTATCTAATACAATAAGTTAAGATACCTTGGGTGCCTCTTTTCATGGAAGTCCTGGATACGCGCCAATCAAGGTCTGAAGAGATCGAGTCTAGCTGTTAAGGCTTCTTCAAAAGGGACTGACCCACCCATTGTTCTGCAAGGTCACAACAATTAATATAAACAGCAAATGAAAACAGAAATGAAAATAAATATTTTTATACCAAGCGCACACCTAGCGGTCCATTTGGCAACAACTTTCCCAGCTCCACGAAACTCAGCAAGGTCATCAATGCCCCCACCTGCACATATGGTGCTATTGACATCTTAATGTGGATTTAAACTAAAATATGTAAATTACTTTTTTTTTTATATGAGTGAGTCAACATTTTAGCAAATAGGGAATACTAAAGAACATGTGCATTACAAAACAATATAGGCATTACAAAACCAACATTCATGAAACAAAGAATAAAAATAAGAAACGCATCTTTCTCTACCTCTCCTCTTTTGTTTCAACTTTCAACTTTCATATTCATGATAGTCGGTTCGCAATTTTTGTCGAAACAAAGTAGTTTCTGTATAGAAATTCAATTGGACTATAGGCAAAAGCATAAGAAAAACACGCATATTCATGATCAATATATAATAAAATAGTCAATATACAAACCTTCAAGTTGCACTTTTCTGCTGGTTAAACTCGTCAAACTATTCCTGCTTCTGCGTCCGTCGTTGTCATCCTAACAGAATAAAAATAGCCACTTTAAGCTCATGTCTTGCCGTGTAAATATTTTGCTTACATATATGACTGTGTATTTGTTCATTTTTGGTAAGCTAATTTATGCAAGTTATGGGCATTACATTCTCAAAACAGCATTACCCAATCAACACTAACCTAAGAACACATAAGCATGAAGTTACCTTGCACGATCAAATGTCCAATGAGGAAGTAAAGGATGTTGTGGAACAACATCATCACACCTGTATCTGATAACAATGGCAAAGAGCAAATACAGAATTGTGAAAACGCATTGGTAGAATTTATACTCTTCCAAAGTTTTATAAAATATTATTCTTAAAAGTTGACAAACATAATCCTGTCTTCAATTCAGATCATGGTATTGCCTTAAAATTAGTAAAATACATCTACTGGAAACATAAATCAATTATGCAATCCTCATATGGAAGGGGAAAAAAATCAATGCGTCTCATTATTTTTGTTATCAAGAATTACAAATAGGGAAACTGATAATAAACACTTATACGACAAAAGAACTTACCAACGCAGAATTCAAGAACCCATCAGACCTCTTATCAGGTGGTCCAAATTCCACATCATTTTCGAGCATCTTCTCATACGGCGTCTTAATATCATTAGGTCTAGTCGTCATATACACAGTCCTCTTCATCGGTGAGACATTCCAACAACACCTCTGAATCCTGCATCTTACTAATTCCACTCCCTAAATAAGTAATTCAGGTCTCTATGTAACTTTCATGGTTAAAATAAAGTAAACAAATGAATGCACACACACTTCAATTATTGTTACATATCTAATGTAGCTTAGAGGTTCTATAAATAGTATCTTACTATCTTATAATGCATTTAGGCCTTCTATAAATAGTAATACTTAAAATTCAGCAATACTATAAATAGTAATACTTAAAATTCAGCAATACAAGTAAAGAAGCTAAAAGTACAACATGTTTAAACATAATTTTCCAACATTAATTACATCAAAAACTTAAAATTCAGTAGTACATATTACAAAGCTATGTTTACAACTAATTAATGCACACATAAAACTAAAAACACACTACTCATTTAATACAATTAATACGCTATTAAAAACACCCATTCATCTAAATATACAACTTTTTAACCACAAAGTACAATATAATTAAGCTTCCACACATGAAAGCAAATAATAGTGACTACTATTAATAGAAATACTTAAAATTAAGCAATACAAGTTCTAAAGCTATAAGTACAATAATCAATACTACTTATAGAAACTTCCCTAATATTTACAACTAATGCATTGTACAAATTAATACATACAATTAATACACTGTTGACATAAATAAATGCCTAAAAACATTATCAATATTTATTCATATCTCTATGTTTTGATGATCACAAAATGTAAACTCATTAAAACATAAACTTATAAATTAAACAAGTACTTAGTTGTAAATATTCACTTCTACAACTAAAATCACTTAAGGTATGAATGAACTAATGCTTAATGCATTATATGATCAAAAGAACATTTTCTTAAAAACTAGATTTTTTATAAAACATCAAAAACATTTTATATATTTTTGAAAAACATTTTTGGCATTAAATAAAAATGTTTAATCTTCTATAAAAATATGAATTCAAATTTTTAACCAAAATCAGTTAAAATATTCCAGAAAAACCTTCCCCACAAAAGGACAAAATTGGCCAACGTTCAGTAGGGGCGGCCCCCTTAATTTTACTAGGCGGCCCCCTTAATAATTAAGGGGACCGCCCCCGCTCCAGTAGGCTCCAGCTGTCCAGATTTTTCCCGATAAATACAAGCCTTCTCCTGGATTTTTTCTTAACCCTTTTGCACTAAAACTTTCTGTTGTAGATCTCATTTCATATCTTAAATAAACCTTTGATCATGTAATCTTAAGCATTGGTTTCCAAGTGATCCAAGCTTCCACCATCAAAGTGCAAAAGAAGAATACTTCTATTAATCAAGATTAGAAGTATTACAACTTAGTATCATTTTGTTACTTAAGTTGTGTGTTTAACAAAGTTTGTAAATCATTCATTCATTTGTATGTAAGGTGTGTGTTGTAGATTAGTGTTGTGTGTAAGTAGTGAAGATGTTGTATAAGTAGTTGTGGTATAGAAGTTGTGAGGTCAAAGTGTAGAAGTCGTGAAGCCGTTGTGTAGAAGTCGTGAACCCGTGGTGTAGAAGTTGTGAAGCCGTAGCTTAGAAGACATGAAGTCCTTGTGTTGAAGTCGTGAAGCCATAGCATAGAAGCTGTGTAGCGGTCGTGTTGAAGCAATGAAGTCCTAGTCGTAAAGTCCTAGTGTTGAAGTCGTGAAGCCGTAGCATAGAGGTTGTGTAGCGGTCATGTTGAAGTCGTGAAGTCTTAGTCATGAAGACATAGTGTTGAAGTCGTGAAGCCGCATCATAGAGGTTGTGTAGCGGTCGTGTTGAAGTCGTGAAGAAGTCGTGAAGAAGTCGTGAAGCAGTCGTGAAGCCGTTGTGAAGTAGTCGTGAATAAGTTGTGAAGAAGTTGTGTTGTGAAGTTGTGAGATTGGTTCTAGCTACGATTAGAACTCGACATTTAGCTTTGTGTCGTTAAACCCGTGTAAGCCAAAGTTGTGTACGGTTTTCTCCGCCATAAGGGAGCTTATTGAAGTTGTGAAGAGAACTCTCGAGCAAGGTGTGCTCGGGGAGTGGAGTAGGGCAAGGAAGGTGTCCTTGTAGCCGAACCACTATAAATCTCTCGTGTCTCGGTTAGATCTTTTCATACCTTATTTATTTCTTTACTTGCATCGTCATTACTTTCATACACATAGGCTTATATAATTGCTAGTATTAATTAGAGGTCGACTTCACATAAAGATCAAATTGAAAATCCATTCAAGAAACCAAAACTTTTACAATCAATTTAAAAGAATACATATATAACTAATAATAAGATTTAAGTTTTATTTTTCATAACAAACTAGAATCTAAAGTTTTTTAAAAGTATAAAACAAAGGTTTTTATAATAAATTAAAAAGACGTAAAACTATTCAACCCCCCCTTCTAGTTTTCCACAATTGGTATCAAGAGCCACGTCAATCAAGATTTTTAAAATATACTGTATTTTAAAACTTGAATCGATCTATGGAATTCGAAAAATATCTAGAAGGGGAATCTTTGCTAAAACCACCACTATTTGAAAACTATACTTTTCTTGAATGGAAAAATAAATTTGAAACTTATGTGAAATCAATTGATCTAGATCTTTGGCATGTCATTTCGATTGGTGATTGTGAAAGTCAAACAAAAACATATTTTGAAAGTTAAACAAAAACATATTTTGAAAGTCAAACAAAAACTGATTTTGAAAATTAAAAAAAAAAACGGATTTTGAAAGTCAAATTGATTATTTGAAAACAAAGAATGAAATAAATAATAGTGCTAAAATAATTATTTATAAAACCTTGCCGAAAGTTGAAAATGAAAGAATATTCTTCTGTAAAACGGCAAATGATATTTGGAAAAATTTCTTAAACTTTCATCAAGAAAAATGTCAAGCCAAAGATGAGAATTTTGATCTTGTACATGAATTAGTTATCTTAGAAAATTTAATAGATAAACATTTAGATAAAATAGATACATGTGCTACTAGTTCAAATGTTGTCAATGAAGGTGTTAGCGACGAAGACTACATGAATCAACTTATAAGTGAACTCAATCCAAGATCATGGAGTGACACAGACGAAGGAGAAGATCATCATCCGACTCACCTATCATTCACACGTCGATCATCATCTGAGACATTACGAAGAAAAGCTAGGACGTGAGGTAAGTTCTCTTTTTAAATTTCATTAGTAATTACTTCATGCATATAATCTTATTAATGCCTTAGGATACGCTTAGTCTGATAGGTTGCTTTGTCTGTACACTTTAGTTATATTCGTTCTGTGGCTTAATGAACTAGAAACTTTTTAGTTAGCCCCCCTAAGTATTAATAAACCAAGCAATCTTCATATTTGGTACTCTTCGATAGATAAATTTAGGAACTTAATTTCTTCTAAAAAGAGAATGACTACTGGAGAATCTATTGACTAGAAACTCAATTTGACCTAACGGTTGAATTGCTTCTATGTGAGAAGTTGGGTGTGTGTAACCTGTAAAAACGGTCGTGTTTAGCCTGAATTGAGCACCACTAGTAATAGTCTCATACTCATTCTCCAACTTGAATACATTATTCTTCCTAAATATACCTAACGATAGTTTACTGTTATGAACTTTGCTTTTCACTAAAGCTTTTCATTCCTAGATATATGTCATCCTGCATATATAAAATTTCTAGATGTTTACTTGCTCCTTTGTGATTTGACTGCATGCCTTCGTAATTATTTGTTTAGTTGAATGCATTGTCATTATAATAGCTTTTGTTTTTCTCTAACTACTCTGACATGATGTATTTTTGTATTTAGTCATAATACATGCGTAAATGTCATAGGATATGTAGAAAGAGGTAGCATGTGACAATAGACTTGAGCATGAGATCTTTTATAAACCATTATTTTTTAAACCTATAATTAATGGGACTTATTTTTAAATTTGCAAAAACTTCACATTTTGGAAAAATAATTTTTCAGAAGATTATGACACATTTCTATTTTACATGTTTCACCATCCTATCTTTCTTCCAAACTTGTGTCCATAATTACGTGTTTATCAAAACCAAAGATTGGAAAAATATGTTTTCTTCTCTCATAAAAACATTTTGAAATAAAACCAAATCTATTTCTTCAAAAATAAACTTTCACATCCACATAAGAACATACTTTCAAACATTGTTGAATAATGCTAAAAACATTTATTTAAATCATGATTGGTGATCTCATATATGTCATATATACTTGTGTATATGACACTTATAAGTGAACTAAATCAAAAATGAAAAATCATGGTTTACTTATTAAAGATCTCACTTGGCACAAGTCTAGAAGTCCATGCTATCACAACTCCCCATCCCCTTGCACATAGAAATTCATTAGGATTGTTTAACTAGCCTTTTAATCTTCCTAAGTATGATACTATGAATTACTTGGTGCTATGTATTATCTTCTTGTCTAATATATGTATATACATGTTATATGCTTAATGAGTAGTTTGCATGTTAGATAAAGCTGCTTAAATAAATATGCTTAGCATATATGAGTTATTAAATCCTAAATTGCCTTGAAAGAAGTTGGACTTGCTTGAAACTAAACCCAAAAACACAACCTTTTCTACAAATCTATGCCAAAAACCCATTTCCAGTAATCTCGAAGTCAGCAGATGGGCGGCCCCCTTAAATACCCAGGCGGCCCCCTTAAAATTAAGGGGACCGACCCCTATTTAAGGGGACCGGCCATCTGGAGTGACGGATTACTGATTTATTTTTCAATTTCTAACCCATTTTATCCTATACTTCCCAAAATTCACAAACACATTTTGTCACAAACCACCATCCAAAATTTACCTTCCACAATCACATCATCACTACACCATAAATACCCATTTGGAGGAGGAAGCTTGACATTTGCCATAACACAACAAATGATGTTATTCAAACTCAACCAACACCTAAACCTCATCCTAAAGAACCCTTTCACACACATAACCAATCATCCATATGTCCACCTTCATTCACTCATAATTACCCAAGTTCACAAATGTCTCCACCACCAAAAGTGTCACCACCACTTCCACCAAATAACAACCACTCTCCATCATCATCACCTTCCACTCAAAACTTAAAGTTCATTGAAGAACTCAAGGAAGCCCATGAGCTTAATGCTCTCCTTGCTTTGCACCTTGCTCAAAGCAACTTAAACCCATCACCATCCATATCACCATCATTACCATCATCACCACATCACTTGAGTCAAATTGAGAAACATGTCAACAATTGTCCTTGTTGCATCTTTCTCCAAAATCAAACCATCATTACCATCATCACTGTTAGGAACACGTTTTAATTATTTACAAGTCTTGTTCATTTATAATGTTGCAAGTTTAATAGGATTATATTGTTTGTAATTATGGACCGGTCCATTAGTAATCCATGGACCGGTCACAATAGATAGTTCATGTTAGTAACATGCATGGGAATATTCCTAGAATGATTCCCTCCCATTGCCTATAAATACAAGGCATGGGGTGCACTCTTATTGTTGGTTTTTCATGTATTTGTGCGGAAGCTATGCGCGTGTAAAGTTTGATCAAGTGAAAAGCCTACCATTCTTATTCTTCTCTTCTTAGTTCTCTTCTCTAGCTTATTAGCTTATTAGCTTATTGTTCTTTCATAAGTAGCTTATTAATAGAAATAGTAGTACGTGAGTATTTAGCCTTAACGTGTGTGTGTTTGAGATCTAAACGGGAACCTACAAGTGGTATCTACAAGTGGTATCATACGCCAAGGGATTATTAGGATAGTGTGTTTGAGTCGTTAGTATTCTTGATTACGTTGGTTTTTATAGATCTAGTAAGGTTTTGTTCAAATCTACACGTTAAAACTCTTCTTTGTGTTGAAAAGTAACTTTTAGCACGTTAAACTTTCACAAATTTTTCGTCAAATCTCATTTTCTAATCGTTAACAAGCTTCATCTTCATTAAAACTATTGGTTACTAATCGTTTAACGTCAAAAACATTAGTGATTTTTGGTTATTTGAACGATTTAGTGTAATCCGTATTATTAGCGATTGGTAAAAGTTGATGAAAAGTGCTACTTTGGTTTCTGAGTGAACTTCGACAAAAAGGGGTTTTATCGCAGTTGGCAATCAAGAAAGATTAGGGTTTCATCGCAGTTGCTAGTTAACTAAGGGTTCTATCGCAGTTGGCAATCAAGATAGATTAGGGTTTCATCGCATTTGGGAGATCTTCACTTATCGCATTTGGGACTCAGTATTGTACTTTCTTGTATTAGAAAGATTACATACTTCGACTTGGTTGCTTCTCTTCTCTTGTATTAGAGATTGAGAATTTGGATTTGTGATAAATTATCGCAGTTTGATTTTCAAATTGTAATTGTTTATCGCACTTCATAGTCTTATCGCTATTGAAGGTTATTGCACTTGGTGAATTATCCTTATCGCACTTGGTAAACTTGTTCTATCGCACTTGGTGAATTGTCCTTATCGCATTTGGTGAACTTGGTTTATCGCACTTGGTGAATTGTCCTTATCGCATTTGGTGAACTTGGTTTATCGCATTTGGTGCATTAGTTTATCGCATTTGGTGAATTGACTTATCGCAATTGGTGACAAGTACCTATCACATTTGGACAAAATCTTTTGGATTTTCAAAACCAACTTTCCATAACTCATAAACACATATCTTAATTATCTTCAAGATCCAGATATGTCTCAACCACCTCACTTCAACTACTACTATCAGCTACAGCAACATCCACAACAACAGCAATATCATCCTCAGTATCAACAACAACAAGCATTCGTACAACAACATCAATTTCTCTCTCCACCACAAGTATCCCCACAACAAATCATGCAACAGAATCAACAACTGCAGAACTATTCATCCTACTCCAGAGAACCTCATTGGTTTAACAAGATGTGTGAAGCAATTAGTAGTCAGCAATCACGTCATGAAGCTGGAAGTCAAGAAACTCCACCAATGCTAACTCCGGGTAACTACGTGCAGTGGGCTAGTAGATTCCTCAGATTCGTTGAACTGAAAAAACCCCATGGTCAGTATCTCAAGAAGGTCATTGAAGAAGGACCCTATCCCATTCCAGCTACTGTAGTTTCAGCAACTCCAGAGAGAGAAGAAACATCCACACCCATTCCGGTTGCCAACTACACAACTGAGCAAACATTACAGCAAGAGGCAAACCAGTTGGCTATGTCTTTCATACTTCAAGGAATTCCTAATCCTATCTACCGAAGTATTGATGCTCAAAAGACAGCCAAAGATATGTGGGAACATGTTCATCTTCTCATGGAAGGAACAGAGTTAAACCAAGAAGACCTTGAGTCCAAATTATATATGGAGTACACACACTTCATCATGGAACCAGGGGAGACCATTGAATCTTACTACCACCGTTTCACCAACATTATCAACGATCTTGATCGTCATGATATCAAGTTACCAAAAATTGCTATCAATTCCAAATTCCTTGGATGCCTTGGTCCTGAATGGCAAAAATATGCAACATTTGTGAGGCAAACAAAGAAAATTGGTGATGTCAAATACGGACTCATGTATGATTATCTCAGACAACATCAAACAGAAGTGGATAAAGAAATTGCAGCACGAGGAGGCTTCACACCAGCACCAACACCAAATTCACTTGCTCTCGTTGCTCAATCTAACTTCTCTTTACCACAACAGGAATTTGGCAACTCATCTTTTCAACCAACCATTCCACCCCAACCTCATAATCAAATCATTCCTTATGAAGCACCACAACAATACTCTGATAACCAGCTGGTTCCATACAACAACACCGATTCAGTAATGTACTCACATGCAGACTATGATGAAGAAGAGGATGCTTTCAATTCACTTAATGAAGCATTTGGATTGATTGCTAACGCATTTGGAAGATTCACCAAATCCAACAACCGTCTTCGTTCATCTTCAAATACAAGGAATCAGGCAGTTGTTCATGATGGCAGAGTTGAAGTTCAGAATAGGTCTTCAGGTAGATATGGTTCGGGAAATCGTGGATATGGTAATCAAAGGGTTCAGTCAGGAGGTAATAGGTACAATACTGCAGGGGCAAACAGAAACAGTATGGGGAATGTTCAGAGAGGAAATTCGAATGTTGGGAATGGTCAGAAAGGCATTGCTAATACATCTATCACTTGCTACAATTGTGGAGGGAACGGTCATATGGCTAATGCTTGTCCAAAGCCGAGAACAATGGGCAGTCAGTATCACAAAGAAGCTCTTATGATGGCACTCAAAGATGAAAGGGCAGCTGGAATGATGACTCAGAATGATCAAAGTTTTATGGCAAATGTGGAATCAGATGATGAGATGGAAGACCTCGAGGCAAATGCAGCAGTCATGCTTATGGCTAACATGCAAGAGATGAATATGTCCGAGTCAGGCCCGGTTTATGATACCGATGGTCTTTCTCAGGTACCTGATCCGATATGTCTTATTCATGAAATTGCATCACCGTCTGCATCTTCATCTACAAACGAAACTTTTGTTCAAAATGAGTCATTATCATCATCATCCGATGATCAAGATAACACGGTTGTATCATTTGATGATGATAAAACAGTTGTTTCCTTTGATGATCTCATCGATGATGCTAATTGTGATCATATTGAACAAAAAGATCCTTTGAATGATCAAGATTCGGAATTACAGGCCTTGTTATTGACCACCCAGTCACAAATAGAAAAATGCAATGACATCAATCAGAAACTCAAAGAGAAAATTGCAGTGTTAACAAAGGATAATGAGTGCTATAAACTACAACTTTCTGGATATCTTAAACAAGATAAACGTGAAAAAAGTTTTGAAAAGGCTTTCCAACAAGAGTACGTAAAAGTTCAAAATTTAGAAAGTCAAGTTCGTGAGCTAACCATTGCCAAAGCTGAACTTTTCTCTCAGAAAGAAAAGGATCAATTGGAGTTTAAAATTCAAATTGAGACTTTACATTCTGAATTGTTGAAAACTCAATCTGAGCTTTCTGCATCTCAGAAGGATCTTCTTGAAGAAAAGAAAGCCAATCGGAAATGTGTTGACTCCTATCTTGATCAAATTCTGGATTTGGAAACCAAACTCAAAGACTTTCAAAATGTTGTGTATAAAACGGGTAATTCTGTAACGCAAATTCAAAAGAATGTTGTCAAACCAAGTCCTAAAGGAGTAAGTTTTGCACTTGGCAGTGACACACCCCGCAATTTACACAAAGCACTCAAAGAAAATCCTAAGTTGTACAATGCAACATTTCTGTTAGATGATTCCTTTCAACGTGTTGTTATGTATTCTGTTGATGAAGAAACTGATTTTCTTGAAAACAAGATTGAGGGTCGATCAAAGTCACAAACAAAGTTTTCAAACGTACATTACGATTATAATGCACGACCTCATTTGAGCAAATCATTTGTTCCTCCTAAGGATCATCCAGAACAAACGTTAACATACACAAACATAAGTGCTCCCTCGTCTATAACTTCTGATCCTACGACTGGTGTACAATTTAAAGATTGTTTGACAGAGGATCTTGTTGATCCACAAATGCCTAAAGAATGTCGGGTTCTTCGATATTTTCAGACATTTATGGATGACATTTCTCGTTTGGAGAGTGAAATTGAGTTCAGTTCTCAAATTCCTATCTCATCTTTTCTTTCTCCTGTTCAGAAAGAAAAGAAGGAGATTCTTCAAAAGAAAATTCTTCCTCATGTCAGAAATCTGAAAAAGGGTGCAACAAGATGGGAAGAGGAGTTACATACGGAATTAGCATCTATGAAATCCATTTTCAAAGCTAAAGATGACAAGGTTCAACGTCAAAAACTTCAAAAGAAATTTTTAGCAAACGAAAATGATCGACTCTTGGAAAAAGTCTTGTGTTATGACGTAGTCTCTGTGATTATGAATTCGCTCTATGAATCTGGTAATGATTTAATTATGAATAATCATGCTGTGGATATTAAGATGTTGCATATGGAGATTGATAATCTGATACATGAGAATGAGACTCTTCGACAAATCAATGGTGATGTGGAAAACACAGTTTTTAATCTTCAAAAACGGTTGGACTGGTGTCAAAAACTAAGTCTTGAATTTGAACTCAAATTTCAAAATCTCATGGGATCCCTATCATTTCAAAACAGTCATGAAGAAAACAAAGAAACAAAGGCTTTCTTAAAAGTTAAACTGTTTAAAAATGAAAAAGACCTGGATGAAGTTATTCAAAACAGAAATGACACAGTCTACCTAAACAGGAAATTAGATTCACAAAATCAAGAGTTCCAACACATCATTATTGATTTGAAGAAGAAGATCAGAGTTTTAGACAAAAGCAAAACAAACAGTCATAAGATTGCACCAGGAATGTATGTAGTGGACAAAGAACTTACCCAAGCATCTGACACAACCACTGATTCAGCTACTTGTGATTCCACAGGACTAGAAACCACCTCTAAGATCAACCACTCCAAGACTCACAAGAAACAAAGGAAGAATAGAGTCAAAAAATCTAAGAAGGAAGTATCTAAGTCTGAAGAAGTCCAAGAAAGTAGTTTGAATAAAACAAATGTAACATCACTAGAATTGCACTTACCTGAGTCTAGTTCTAGGAATGATGTAACAGATGATAACTCTTTGCATATTAATGAAGATGCTTTGGTTGATGCTACTTGTATCTTTTGTCGTCATAGCATACTATCTGGTAATCATACAAAATGTGTTGCTAAAACTTTGCTGACTAAGAGAAAGAAACGAACTAGTGGCGCTTCCTCTAGGCTTAAAACCATTAAGAAATCCATTTTAGGAATGCCCCCACTAGATGTTTCTGAGGAGAAAATAGAAAAGCCCCAATCCAAGACCAAAAAGTCACCTAGTGCATACCTTAGGAAAAAGGCAGAGACTAGTTGGACCTGGCAACGCTGGTTACAGAATACTTTTGATTTCAAATGGTTACCTAAAGTACTAACATCTTGTGTAACTAACCCAGCGGATCCAACCGTTATCAATTCTCCACCTGTTTCCGATGTTTGTGATGCAGGTGATTCAAATCGTCCTTTGGATTGTTGATAGCGGGTGCTCCCGACATATGACCGGCAATCTCAAACTTCTTCAGAACTTTATTGCAAAGTTTATTGGAACGGTCAGATTTGGGAATGATCACTTCGCTGCAATTATGGGCTATGGGGATTATATTAATGGGAACATCGAAATCAGTCGTGTGTATTATGTTGAAGGTCTCGGTCATAATTTGTTCTCCGTGGGACAATTCTGCGATGGAGACTTGGAAGTAGCATTCAGGGAGAAAACATGCTTTATTCGTGATCTTCAAGGGAACGACCTTATGAAAGGGAAACGCGGAACAAGTCTGTATTCTATCTCCTTTGACGGCATGACAGCTTCTTCTCCTATTGTTTTACTCTCCAAGGCTCATCCCACAAAAGCTTGGTTATGGCACAAAAGATTGTCTCATCTCAATTTTAAAACCATGACTGATCTTGCCAAGAAGAAATTAGTTGACGGTCTACCAAAATTCAGATATGCCAAGGATCACTTGTGTTCTGCTTGTGAACAAGGGAAAAGTCATCGTGCCCATTTTCCTCCCAAAACAGAACACAGCACAGACCATGTCCTACAACTGCTCCATATGGATTTGTGTGGTCCGATGCGCGTTCAGAGTATTAATGGGAAGAAGTATATTCTGGTAATAGTAGATGATTACTCCAGATGGACTTGGGTCTATTTTCTTCGGACTAAAGATCAAGTTCCTTCTATCCTCATCACGTTTCTCACCAAGATTCAAGTTCAAGTCCGTAACACCGTCCGAATCATCAGAACAGATAACGGGACTGAATTTAAGAATCAAATCATTCGGGATTTCACAGAGAAACATGGGATTGTTCATCAGACTTCCATAGCTCGCACTCCGGAACAAAATGGTGTAGTTGAAAGACGAAACCGGACGCTCGTGGAAGCAGCTCGAACTATGCTGATCAATGCCCAATTACCGGATTATCTTTGGGCTGAAGCTGTCAACACTGCCTGTTATACTCAGAACCGTGCAATGATCACCAAAAGACACACCAAAACACCATATGAGATTATACAAGGGAGAAAACCAAACATCCACCATTTTCACGTCTTTGGAGCTCTGTGTTATCCGAAGAATGATAAGGATGATCTTGGTAAACTTAAGGCTAAAGCAGATATTGGGATCTTTGTTGGATACTGTGAGAACTCCAAGGGATATCGTATTTGGAATCGTCGGACTGGAGATATTCAAGAAACCATACACGCTAATTTTGATGAACTCACCGAAATGGCTTCTGAGCAAGACCGCTTAGAACCCGCACACAATCGTCTGAACTTTCCTGAATCTTCATCTGCACCCCTACCTTTCAAAAGGAAGGACCTGGAAGATTTGTTTGCACCAATGTTCGATGACGTTCGTGTTACTAGTGCATCAGATGCTTCCACCAGTTCCGCTGCTCAACAACTTCCGTATCAAGCACCTGATCCATCCGCATCTACATCTACAGTAGTTGTTGATGATGCACCACAACCTGAATCATCATCAACAATGGAGATAACACCTCAACCAGCAGTTGAAGATTCATCCCCCATTTCTAACAATGTTCCACCACCAACAGGATATGACGGGAACGCCTTCTTTAATCCATTTGCTCCACCCCCAACTATTCCAAATACCAGAGAATCATCCTCGAGCAACATGGACCCGTCATATCATCATCACAACGTTCAACACTACCCATCAACTCATAAATGGACAAGGGATCATCCGTTAGTAAATGTGATTGGCAATCCAGATAAACCAGTAATGACCCGACAGAAACTCCACACAGATGGTGAAACATGCATTTACGCTCTCACCGTTTGTCAATCTGAACCGAAAAATATCAAAGAGGCCTTGACTTACGACAATTGGATTGAATCAATGCAAGAAGAGTTGGATCAGTTCAAGAGATTAGAAGTTTGGGAACTCGTTGAAAGACCAGATGGAGTTTATGTGGTGGGATTAAAATGGATTTGGAAAAATAAGCTGGATGCAGAGGGAACGGTTATTCGGAACAAGTCTCGGTTGGTTGCTAAAGGGTATAGCCAAGAAGAGGGAATTGACTTCGAGGAATCCTTTGCACCAGTGGCTAGGCTAGAGGCAGTGAGAATGTTTCTGGCATACGCGGCTCATAAGAACATCACAGTTTATCAAATGGACGTGAAGACTGCATTTTTGAACGGACAACTTCGTGAAGAGGTGTATGTTTCACAACCAGAGGGCTTCGTTGATCCAGAACATCCACAACACGTTTACAGACTTAAGAAAGCTCTCTACGGCCTTAAACAAGCCCCGAGGGCATGGTACGATAAACTTGCTGCATTCTTGCTTGCTAATCATTTTACTAAAGGATCTGTGGACCCGACTCTGTTTATACAAAAACACGGGGAGGACATTCTCATCGTACAAATTTATGTGGATGACATCATTTTTGGGTCTACCCATAAAAAGTACTCAAACGCTTTTGCAAAACTAATGAAACAAAACTTTGAGATGTCCATGATCGGTGAATTAAACTTTTTTCTAGGATTACAAGTTCACCAGTCACCTCGTGGTATATTCTTGAGTCAGTCTAAATATGCACAAGAGATATTAAAGAAACATGGCATGACAACTAGTGACACCTATAACACCCCAATGGCCTCCTCATCCCCGAAGCTAGATGCTGATTTACATGGAAAACCCACTGATCCTACAAATTATCGTAGTATAATTGGGTCTCTTATGTATCTCACAGCTAGCAGACCGGATGTTGTATTTGCCACATACCTGTGTTCACGCTATCAATCTAACCCAACAGAAAGACATTTATCTGCTGTTAAAAGAATCCTTAGATACATCAAGGGAACCATTAATTTGGGGATCTGGTATCCAAAGGATTCTGGTTTTGCACTAACTGCTTTTTCAGATGCGGATCATGCGGGATGTATTGATACAAGGAAGAGCACATCTGGTGGTGTTCAATTCCTCGGTGACAAGCTGGTGTCCTGGCAGTCAAAGAAACAAGATTGTACGTCTCTATCATCAACGGAATCAGAATATGTAGCCATGTCTGCCTGTTGTGCTCAAATCATTTGGATGCGATCACAACTGATGGACTATGGTTACATATTCAACAAAATCCCGATGTACTGCGACTCCAAGAGTGCCATAGCTATCTCATGCAACACAGTCCAACATTCCAAGTCCAAACACATCGCTCTCAGATATCACTTCATCAAGGAGCATGTGGAGCAGGGTACCGTTGAGCTGTATTTTGTGGGAACGGAACACCAATTGGCGGATCTTTTCACGAAGGCTTTACCTCATGAACGTTTTGTGAAATTGGTTCACCAAATTGGAATGCGATGTTTGATTCCTCAGGAATTGTCAAATTTTCTCAAAAACTAATATTTGAGTCAAACATCCAAAACTATCTTGTAAATATATATATACCAAAAAAAAAAAAAAAAAAAAAAAAAAAAAAAAAAAAAAAAAAAAAAAGTGCAAGTACAATTCCTTCTCCAACACTCTGTTCATTTTTCAATTTTTGAACACGTGTTGAGGGGGAGTCATAATTTTTCCAAAATATTAAAATTGTACTTGCATATTTTCAAAAATAGTTGTTTCAACAAGTTTTTGGTGATAAGATGTTAAGATAGAAAACTATGTGCCTTAAATGTCAAAAAATGAGACTTAGTTTTTTAGCATGATGATGGTTTAGGACCTAGTGATCAAAGTTGCTTAGGTTAGGGGACTTAATGTGTAAAATAGTCAAAGATAAATGTTAGATATTTAAACCACAGTTAATGCTCTGCTATTTTTCACCAACCGAATTAAATTCACCCCACCAACTATCATCAACGGCCAACAATCATTCCACCAATCCGAACAAGATCTTTAATTTCTGTGAGTGTTTCTGTGTTTATAATGCTAATATAAAAGATGGTTTTGAATTATATCATGATCCAACGGCTAGAACACCCAAAATTGAACAAGTTAGTTCTAGGGTTTGCGTTAAAAGAGGATTTTGATTAAGGATGTTTGTGATGAAAAGGATTGCACGATAATACTTTTACAATGCTAGAGAACCTTTATTGCATGCTTAATCGTACCCAGAAACCACAAATTTGTCGAATTGATTTTTAGGGTTTAAGCAACGATTTGGGGAAAATTTTGTGAATGTGTTTTTGTGTAATGTGCTTATTGAAATATTGTTGTCTGATGTTTAATTGAGTATTGCCATGCTTGAATCATACCCAGAAACACTTTAAGAGATTCGATTGAAGTTTAGGGTTTATCAAGAACAAGAACACAAGCAGATTTGATTCTTGATTATTTGTGGTTCGTATATGTTATAACTTAGTCCAAATGATTAAAATAGTCATCTAAGTTGATTGTGAATATCTGTGGACATATAACATAAGTAATAATGAATCACGATAAAGAATTTGAGTGTTTGTTCATCATTACAA
Source organism: Artemisia tridentata subsp. tridentata (assembly GCA_021014915.2). Lineage (NCBI taxonomy): Eukaryota > Viridiplantae > Streptophyta > Magnoliopsida > Asterales > Asteraceae > Artemisia > Artemisia tridentata. The sequence continues at coordinate 20,152,639 of CP139509.1, forward strand.
ATCTATCGCAGTTGAGAAAAGTGTTCGATAACTCTTGTATTAGAGTTTATCGAAGTTGGCCAAAATTATCGCAGTTGTGATAGTTATCGCAGTTGTGATAGTTATCGCAGTTAAGATAATTATCGCAGTTGAGATTTTTATCTTGATTGGATTGATTATCTTGATTGATATAATTATCGCAGTTGAATGATTATCGCAGTTGGATAATTATCGCAGTTGTGATAGTTATCGCAGTTGTGATAGTTATCGCAGTTAAGATAATTATCGCAGTTGAGATTTTTATCTTGATTGGATTGATTATCTTGATTGATATAATTATCGCAGTTGAATGATTATCGCAGTTGGATAATTATCGCAGTTGGGATGTTTATCGCAGTTGGGATGATTATCGCAGATGGGATGATTATCGCAGTTGGATAAATATCGCAGTTGGAGTTGTTATCTTGATTGGATATTTATCGCAGTTGTTATAGTTATCGCATTTGTTATATTTATCGCAGTTGTCTTTGATTATCGCAGTTGTGATCTGATGTAGAATTTAATCAATTTCCTTAGGTATATTTTTATATACTTATTGAAATTTATCAAATTTTATTGAATTTGGCTAATTCTTGATAAATTCTTTGATCAAGCATATATCAACTAATCATAAATACAATAGGGTGCCATGTGTTGTTCTTTAAACTAACAATTTTCTAACAAACATGCATTCTGTATACTTGAATATGATTGTTGATTCAGATACACATCAATGGCATCTTCCCAACAACAACCACTTCCTGCTCTTACCAAAGAAGAAGTCTTTCCTCGTGGGTATACTCTGGAAATAGGGAAGAACAATTCAAGGGTAGAATTGGACAAGATCAAATGTTCTGATCCAAGTTGTCAGATTGCTATAGAGATTCTCAAAGCTCACAAATGCAGGGATATTCTTGACAGCTCAGACACTATTCCAGAGCTATATATTCATCAATTCTGGGATACCTTCACTAAGAGCAATGATGACAAGTACTTTACTTGCACACTGGATCGGAAGCAAATCAGAGTTACACCTGCTACTCTCAGAAAAGCCTTGAAACTTCCAGAGGCACCTGAAGCTGCTGCCCGATTCCACCCAACACCTTCAGAGTCAGAGGTCATGCAATTCCTGGAGGATATTGGTTATGATGTTCAGCCTGATACACCATTAACCACAATCTCCAAGGTTAATGCCAGATACATTCCTCAACCCTGGAGGACTATCTTCTTCATCGTAACACATTCAATATCTGGAAGAGATAGTGGGTTCGAGCATCCAAGACTGGCTCATCTTCAAGTCTTATGGGGATTTCTAAATGAAGAACCTATTGACTTTGCTGCTCTTATTTGGGATGATATAATGTACTTACAGCGTAAAATTTTCAAGAAAATCCCATTTGTTCGATTCACCAAAGTTCTTATCAGCTACTTACTTGATCAACATGAAGACATTGATAAACGTCCTACAGATCAAGAAGTTCATGAATATAGCATGGATAAAACATTGGGCAAAGTTTATTTTCCGAAGGAGAGTACACGAAAGCAAGGTTCAAGGTTGCCAGAATTTTTGATGCCAGAAGAGGTTAGAGAAACAAAAGCTTATCATGATTATGATCTAGCATACCGTGAACGTCGTGTAGGTCTTGCCAAGATGGTTGAAGAACCTAAGTCTTCTAAGACTCGTTCAAAAGGTAAGACTAAGGCAGGAAGTGCCTCAAGTATCTCTAAACCTAAAGGTAAACATCCAAGATCAACATTCATCAAGAGGAAAGTACCCAGCAAACCACAGCCAAAACCAGAACCATACAGAATCATTGATGAAGATACAGAATCTAACTCTGAATCAACTGAATCTGAAGAAGAACATGTTTTTATGACTGAAGAAGAAGCTGAACTTCACAATCAGATCTCTAAGGAGAATGCACAAAAACAAAGTCTCAAAACATTAAGAGCAGATGAAGAGCGTAGAGCAAAGAAAGTATTGGAACAACAGAGAGAGTATGAAAGAACACATGGGGTTGGAAAGTCACAAAATGTTCCTAAACCAGCTTCGACCCAAGACGATCCGGTTAATCAACCCGGAGGGTCTGGAGCTGAATCAACAAAGGTATCTTCACAGCAAACAAGTTCGGTTAATCAACCCGACTTGGGAGCATCAACTCAGGAGGAACAAGAAAAAGATCAGGACAGCAACATTGTTTTATCTGACAAGGATATTTCAGATTCTATGTTTGATGACAATCCAGAAGAGCAAATACGCAATGATGATAATGACGAATGGAACTTAGAAGAAGAAAAAGATATTCTTGGAGACAAAACAACTGAAGCAGCCAAAGATCTTGAAGAAGCGGCTAAACAGGAGGAAGAAAGAAAACGTAAGGAGGAGGCTCAAGCTAATCTGGAAGCAGATAGCTACCTTCGTTCTGACACTCCAACACCTCCTCCTTCCCCTCCAAAGGACTTAGCCAAATCTGCACTGACTATGGTTGTTTATAAACCACAACAGCAGCATGAACAATCATCAGTTCAGCCCTCATCTGCTTCTTCACCGAAGACACCTCCTGGGTCACCACCGAAGAATCCAACACCTCCCCCCTCACCTCAAAAAGAATCAAGTACTAAATCTGATGAACCAATTCCCTCTCTCACTCCATCATCTTCACGATCTTCATCACCAAAATCTAAAACAAAAGCAACGGTTTCTGAAGATATTCGTAAGGCTTACAAAGGAAAGAGCAAGAGACGGATCGTCCAAGTTACAAAAGTTGAAGTTGTATCTCCTGCAGCAAAAAGACTCAAAAAGGCTGTAAAGAGAGCACAAGCTCAACGAGACAACCAAGCTACAACTAAATTGGCTGAAATGGAAGACTTAGTCAAGAAGTTGTCTCAACAAATGGAAGAAATGCAGAAAAGTAAGAAGCAGATCGATGAATTCCTTGGTTTCAACGTCAAAGATCATATGACACGCAAGGCAAAGAAATTTGTTAAGCAATTTCTTCCTGATCTTCAACAAAACATCAATAATCATATTGATTCACAATTGGACGAAAAGATCAAAGAAGCTGTCTCTTCTTCTTCGCACACCAAACCACTTCCAGAACACACTACCGAATATATCGAGCTTGTGCTTCTCGATCGACTCTTTGAAATCACCTCTCCTTCTCCAGAAGAAGTTAACCTGATTGCGGCTCTTCAAGCACATATTGAGAAGAAGTCCTGCAAAGAAACTGCTGACAAAGGAAAACGGATTCGAGAAGATGATGAGGATGATCAGGAACCTAAACCCGCACAAAAGAAACACAAAGGCGGGTCAGGGATTCACATACAGGAGCCAACTGAACATAAACCATCATCTCAACCTCCCAAACATCAATCCTCTGGTCCAACTGAAACCAAGCATCACAATGAACAGTTTACAAATGAAGATATGGAATTCCAGCCACACGATGATCAACCTCATTCACCGTCACCATCACCGTCACCTAAATCAAAGCCATCCAAGTCCAAGCCTTCACACAGCAGAAAGTCATCTACCGGACCAACGGTTGTCTCATGGCTGGATAATGATACGGATATGCTAGGAAATGAATGGTTCGATCATCTTGCAAGCGCTCAAGTTCAGACTGACGAAGCTTCACGAGTTGAAGACAGCACCTTTGCTGTTACTCAAGAAATTAAAAGAACTCTCAATATCAAGAAAATGACCAAGAAAGAACTTCGTCGGATCAAGAATGAAGCTTTCCTTCTTCTGAAGAACAAATCCAATAGTGCAGCAGAACTCGAATATCACCTTGAAAACATTGCACGGGCAATGTCAAGTGACTTTGACTGGGCTAGTCCAGACATAGTCAGGCAAGTTGGCAAGAATCAACCAATCACTACTGATTGGACCAAGCCACTGACCGTGATTCGCAGACATCATCATTCGGAAATTCCTTTTCTAATGTTCTTCAACAAAGACTTGGAACTTCTAAAGAATGGAGCTCAAGGGACAACCAAGTACGCTACCTCGATCACTTTCACACCAGCTGCTCATTACACACAATCAGCTATTGAAGAGGCAGCTATCAACAGCAAACTGTTTGTTAAACAGCTCGTCAAATATGATCATGATGCAGAGCTGGGGATTCATCACTGGTACCCTAAAAGACAAACCTGGTACAAGTACAAGCTTGCCCTCCAGAAATCAAAAGAACCAGTTTACAGTGATCTCAGAATCTTGGCCGTCATCAACGTAAGCGGGTCCAGAAAATGCGATTATATATTTCTAGACGAGATCACAGTAAGGAGAATCGACAACAACCTCTACACATTCTCAGAGGCGGATTTTCCTGATTTAAGTCTAAGTGATATCGAAGACATGTATCTAATGAAGATTCAAGGCAAACTGCAGCATCTTACCAATGAGCTTCGATATGCACTTAGTACTTCCCTTTGTCATTACATCAGGAGAACCATCATCAAAGAACGTGTCGAAGATCTCCAGCTTGGTGTTGAAAGTTATCAGACTCAGCTTAACCTTGTTGAACCACAGTTCCTTCTACACAGCAAAAAGGATCCTCAGTACACCATGCTACATCGTCCAAATTTTGGGTTCGTCTACAGAAGCACAACTGACTTTCACCGATTCATGGCATTCACTGAAATTCACAAGTTCTGTGATGATACCCTCAAGAGTGTACGTGATGGGTTAGCGAATAGAGTTCGAGATTCGATGTTGGGAAAATCCAGAAGATGGAGTTCAAAAGAGCTGCGACAAGTAAAGGAATTTATTCGGAAGATGGAAGAACGGTTATACCATAGGGATCAGATAAGGAGGCTCGAGAGCTATGTTGGGGGTCGTCCGCCATTCGCCATCAGACTGTTCCAGCGAACTGACCCAGTGTTCACAACTTTTGGTAAAGGTGGATGATGTAAGAATCAATTCTCAAAGTTCATCATATCATACTTCTTTCCATTATTGGCCTATCCATTACGGCTTGTGCACTCATAACAGTGTACAACCCGGACCCCAAAGAAAGGACCCTGAGGTACGCTTCAGTGCCTCAATCCTGAAAAAGGAGCGAAAGCTTCTTACTTATGAGCAGAATTAAAATCAGAATGTTTTCCAACGTTTTTTCAAACATTCTGCTCATAAGGACAAGTATTCCCTCGTCCAGGGGGAGTATTTGAAAAATATAATCTTTGTTCAAAAAGAAGTATCACAGTTCTTGAAACTTCTTCCCTAAAACTCAAAAACAGCATATTTTAATCATAAACGTTTTTCCAAAAACATCATGAGTATGCTATTTTTGAGGGGGAGAAGAAACAAATGATTAAAATATGATGTCTCATTTGCTGGAATCTCGTGTGCTCATACTCAGAATTGACCCTCGAATTGACGAATAGGAAAGTCAGTAGTCAAAAGGACATGTCCTGGACGGGTAATAATTTCAAGCCAGTTTAACTGGTGATGTAAGCGTGTCTCGCAAAGGATGTGTCTGAGTAGAATGTACCGATTTCGAGCGATAATCTTTGAATCTGATCTGGACGGGTAATAATTTCAAGCCAGTCTAACTGGTGATGTAAGCGTGTCTCGCGACGATCAGGTTCATTGAAAGTCAATCAATTCAAAAAGTGCCAACTCTTTCCGGCATGTGCAAATTTCAAATTTATGACTTATGCGCACATGTTAAGGGGGAGTATTTCTGAAAATCATCAAACTCTCAAGGTGTCAACAAAATGTCTTTACAATTATCGACACTTTGAGAGATTTTCAATGGTTTTGGTCTAATGGCATCATTAGGATAGTCATGGAGTTACAAGGTGACTAAGGTTAGGGAAAACCGTCCTATGATCCGCCAGAGCCGGAGGGATCTACCCAAGGACAATACCAATAGCTTAGACTAGAAAAGTCCTAGGTATGATATAAATAAGGAGAAAATGAATGTACGGAGAAAGAAGGGGTTGAAGAATTAAAAAAAAAAAAAAGTAAAGAAAAGGGTGAAAAGAAATAGCCCTCCATTTGTTCAACATTAGGGCAGACACCGGGTTCAATTCATAATCTACTGGTTGATGAGCATCACCGGTATTGAAGACCAAAGACGTCATGGACCCAGTGACGCACTAAAAAACCTTCTAAGCCACTCAAGTGTCTCTCAAAAGACATTTGTTTCATTCACACGGAGAACCCTTCATAATCTATCGACATCTCATTACGAGATTGTTGATATTGAAAAGGAGGCAATCTGCTCCACGCCTCCGATGACCAAACAAATGTGCACTTATTGAGTCTAGAACCATGAGATTCATCAAAGGTCTCTTAGGTACACGTAGTATTACTCTGCTGTTCTATATCATGGGCAGCGGATGTAAAATTAAGAAAGTGTCCTTCGCAGATCTCAGCAATCTGCCAAGAACATTCATGAGAGAAGTCACAATTGTGATTATCAATGATTGAATGGAAATCCTGCCAGAGCAACATCAAACAACTCTGTCAGCAGGTCACTTCGGTAACTCCTTGTGGGTTACGCTTAGTGTTTGCTCCAAAAGGTCTACAGTCGTGGGGTGATCTCCAGCGACTCACTGAATCGTGGGTGCACTTCGGTGTGTCCGTGTAATCCCTTTCGGGGGAATCCGGTTCAGAACGGTCTGGGTTAGGATTTGAGAAAGTCTTCACACTATGCTGTTGATGATCTCAAGTCTGAGCCTGTAAGTACCGGTTGGTACGTGCTGTTGCTGCTGTTGCTGCTGCTGCTGCTGCTGAGGAGCTGGAGTTCGACCATCAAGACTCCATCATGCTTATATTTTGAAGAAATGTTCTCTTAATGATTCAGTTATTACAGAAGTTCAACACAAGCTATAGTAATGTCAAAAGTTCAAGCATCTCAACCTTTCACAAGTTTAAAGATTGAAAAGTGAGAACATATTACAGATAACAAGTCAAAATTATATGAGCATGATGGAGAAGACAAGAAGACGTTGGAGATTGGCAGATAGAGACAACATCACATCATCATTACACAAGAACAAAGAACCAAAGATTATAAAGACGTCAGAAGCCTAAGAAGCAAAGAAGACGTCGGGCAACATTGATGATCAAGACTTAGGGGGAGATTGTTAGGAACACGTTTTAATTATTTACAAGTCTTGTTCATTTATAATGTTGCAAGTTTAATAGGATTATATTGTTTGTAATTATGGACCGGTCCATTAGTAATCCATGGACCGGTCACAATAGATAGTTCATGTTAGTAACATGCATGGGAATATTCCTAGAATGATTCCCTCCCATTGCCTATAAATACAAGGCATGGGGTGCACTCTTATTGTTGGTTTTTCATGTATTTGTGCGGAAGCTATGCGCGTGTAAAGTTTGATCAAGTGAAAAGCCTACCATTCTTATTCTTCTCTTCTTAGTTCTCTTCTCTAGCTTATTAGCTTATTAGCTTATTGTTCTTTCATAAGTAGCTTATTAATAGAAATAGTAGTACGTGAGTATTTAGCCTTAACGTGTGTGTGTTTGAGATCTAAACGGGAACCTACAATCACCATCCATCTCACCATCATTACCATCATCACCACATCACTTGAGTCAAATTGAGAAACATGTCAACAATAGTCCTTGTTGCATCTTTCTCCAAAATCAAACCATCACCTTAAATGAGCGTTTCACTTAGATTGAGTATCTTCTCACTAGATCTAATCCAACACCACCACTTGAACAACATCAAAACCCTCATTCAACATGGTCAAGTCCAAGCTCTTCACCTCCAATTCATCTATCAACACTCTCTCCAACATCCATACACCCAAACTTACAACCCCATTAATCCAACATTTTTTACCCCCTCTTTACCATCATCCATCCAAAATAATCCAAGTTTTCATGTCTCAAGCAAGTCCAATGGATCTTTTAGGCAATTTAAAATTTTCTACTTATTGTATGCTATAAGCAAAATATGTGTTGTATCAATAATTATGTTTTTAACATAATTATTTTCAACTAATGAATGCTTTATTTCTTGTCTTTAATATATGATTGTTATGCTTATTGCTTGTATACTTGATATCATGATATATATATACATGCTTGATGATTAAAAACATGCTTATTCCATAATATGTTTTAAATGTATGCATGCGTATTTAACATGTTTATGCCACTATTTAATCATTCTTGATGTACATGATTCAAATGGAGCTTGCTGCAAAAACACCTTAAAAATAACCTTTTTCTGGAAATTTTTCAAATTTGGTCGCCTGGGAAATCACCAGATGGGCGGCCCCCTTAATTCCTTAGGCGGTTGATCGGCGCATTTTACATACACCTTAATATTGTTTAATTGTTTAATTATGTATTGGTATTATCCTTTATATATGTTACTTTAAGGTGTTTTGTGTTTATGTAGGCTATGCGCGCAAAGGAGCTAAACTTGGTGATATTACAAGCTTAAAATAAAGACATGAGATATTTGGACGTTTTTGCATTCGAGCTTCGTTTTGATTTAAAGGGCCACGGAATGAAGAATGAGAGCCGCACAATTAAAATATAAATGTTATTTAAAACTTGGGCCACCTGCCTGTTGGATCGTACGAGCGGCAAAGAAAGAAAGCCATGTTGGGCTTTTGATGGCTACTGTTGGACGCAGCAAATGAAGAAGGAAAAAAGGCTTGAGCCCATGTTGGCTTGACGTGAAGAAAAAGAAGGGTTTTATCCCCTTTATATTGATTCGGTAATGAGGCAAAAGGGAGGACCCATTTAATATTATTCAGCCGCCTAACTCATTCGTGAGACAATTGGATTCATCCAAGAAAGAAAACACAGCGCCACATTCATATATATTATTATTTGATTTTTTTTTGGCTATTGTGCCAACAAGGGAGGATTAAATTCTTTGGTTCCCTACAACAGTAGCAACATGCAAGGTGAAAGAGATATGAGGTCTACCATTGTGATGCACGGCTAAACCTTTTTGTAATCTCTCCCGGTAAAAGATATATTTGGTTTGATCATGTTTACGGATTTTATTTTATTTGTCAAACATTAATTCATATAATTTTAATGCATATCTTTTATTTGATTTTAATGTTTTAATATATTTATTTGGTGAATTTTTATGAGACATATTATTGCGAGTCAACGATTCGTACCGAGCCTAATTAGTATAGGGGTTATAGACGGTCGTATGTTAAACATAATTTGTACCCATAATCGTTCACTTGAATAATTATTAAATTAATTGATAAGATTATTGTAAGACATGTTATTGCTAGTCAATGAGTCGTGCCGAGTCTACTAGTTTAGGGATTAAGACGATTCATGTGGTAAACATAACTTGTGCCCAAAATTATCTTTTTCAATTAATACAAACTATGTCTATGTGGTTTGAAGGCAAACATTAGAATTAATCCGTAACTTAGTCACACCATTATATCCGGAGCCGGGAGGGATTGCTTTTCTAATCAATTGTTTACAACTCTTTACTTTTATTTGCTTATTTAATTTTTCTTCGTTTATTTACCTTTTATTGTTTATTTACTTTCTAGTTAATTAGTATTTTAATTATTAAGTTATTAAACCAAACAATCAATCAATTATTTATTTCGTTAAACTTAGCTATAACCACATACTCCTCGTGGATACGATACCCGCTTGCCCTATCTAGTATAAGGTAATTAGGTTTATTTTTGATCGGTACAACGACACCGGTCAAATTTTGGCGCCGCTGCCGGGGAGTGTGTGCGCTTTTGGTTTAAGTTTTTGTTAATAATTTAAAAAAAAAATAATAATATATAATAAAAAAATAAAATAAAAAAAAAAATACAAAAAGATTTTCTTTTTCTTTTTCTCTTGTTTTGTTTGCTTGTTTGTTTTGTTGGTTGTGAGTGTGCAGGTTAGTGTATGCGCACGCGTAGATCGAGCTTCTATGGATTCATGTTGGACTTGTGGGAATCCATTTCATTCTTATGAAAATTATCCGGAGGAGAAAGCAAGTAGGAAGGAGCGAGTACTTGAGACATATGACTATCAATCTCAATATGATGATTATGAGCATAACACATATCATCCTAATTGCAATATTGAGATGGAAGATTACACGAGGTATCGAGGGGAATATGGTGGTCAATATTATCATCCTTCATATGAGAGCTCTGGTTTCTTCAATCAACCACAGAGACCGACTCAACAATATGATCATCAAGGCCAAGGACAAGGTGATAACCATCTCTCGTATCTTGACCAAAAATTGGATATGCTCATTTCAATGATAGAATCCAACATAGAGGAACATCAAAGATACGTTAGTAATGCAGCTTTTGAGACACATGTGGATCCATTGGCAGATCAATTTAATAGGCAAGAAACATATGAATCTCAAGGCGTCACCATATTTGATTTTGATGATGAAGATGAAGATGAAGAAGACGAATATAATATTAATGCTCATAACAATTCATTCGATGATCTCATTTTTCCGGTTAAAGATGATCGTGAAGAATTGGTTCGTCCTAAAGTTGGGGAGGGAGTTGTGGAGACTAATACCACACCTTATCTCCCAACTTTAAATGAAACAACATTTTCATCAGTTGAGGATACAAAATCAAATGAAGTTAAGGACTCTTTGGCTCTTTCACCATGTGAAGACGAGTGTTCCGATTCATTGAAAGAACAACAATATCTCAATGAGGAAGAAGTCGAAGGCCCCTGTATCGACCCAAACCCACCACATGTGCTTCAAGTATTAATCAAGAATTTTGGTATGGGTGACTCAACTTATACCAAGGGGAAAGCACAAGCAAGGTTGTTACTAATAGAAAATCATTATGCTTTTGAGTGGTGTAACAAGAACTCTAGCAAGGCACTCCTTCATATTATTCTTGAGCAAGTTCATAGGAAAGCACGAGTAGGAGTTCGTAAGTTGAGAGAACCCCTGCGCAAAGAAGAGAAGAACTTTCATGGAGTGCCAAATTGTGGTAAGTTGATCAAGGATGCAAGCAAGAAGGCCCGTGTGAAACAGGTTCGTAGTGCATCCAGCCGAAGAAAAAGGAAAAGACGAGTATGGGTTTCAAAGCATAAACACTTCTTATGCATAAGGGAAACTAATATTCATAAAGTGTTTGAAAAGAGGGATATGGCATGGACCCGTAAAGTTTCATTGCATCTAGGTAACTCGTTTGGTAAATGTTCCATCATACCACCATGAAACTAATACCAAGTGTTGTCGGGCTGACGACGGTAAACTTAGCGCTTCGCGGGAGGCAACCCGTGGGTTGTAGTGTGTGTTTATGTTCTTTCTAATTTATGTTCTTTTTATTTTCTTATTTTTGTGTGTGTTAAAAACTTGTGGGTGTGTTCACTATAAACCCTCACGAGACTACAACTCGTCCACTCGGGCTACCGAGGGGTTTAAAGGCTTGTTGCATGCGCTAAATGCAACCGTGATTCCTACGAAAGTGAGTTTTAGGAAATTTATTTTTATTTTCATTTTTCTTTTTCTTTTTCAAATCATTAATTTTTAACTAAATTTCAACTTGGAGTTTGCATTGGGGACAATGCAATGCTTTAAGTTGGGGAGGAGGGTACCATAATATTTTAATTAGAAAATGTGGTTAAAAATGCGAAATTAAAAAAAAAAAAAAAAAAAAATATATATATTGTCGCATTGTTTAAAAAGCTTTGTGCTAATTTGGACGTGAGAAGCCTCTTCTACACGTATTTGTTAAGTTTTGCAGATTTTGGAGATAAACATTTGGATCATACTATGACACGAGATAAAGATCCAACCACAAGTGCTTAATCAGGTGAACCCGCTCCTTTTTATTTTATTTTATTTTTGGTTGAATTATTTGATTTGAATTTTGCATAGTGTGTGCACTTAGTTAGTTCACGTGTAAATTTAGTTTTTGCATATTTTTAGTTTACATAATCAAACCATTAAATCAAGTTTCCCTAATTTACTTTTTACTTGGAAGAGGAAGAAAAAGAAAATGTTTTGATAAAATTGTTTTTTTTTGCATGTGAATTGGACAGTGTACGACACATAAGAGAAATCTTTCATTTTGCAATTATGTGCCGTCACTGGCTACGATAGTTTATTTGAGGATTGTATTTACTGTATAAGCTCTTAGAAATTGAAGGATTAAACTGGTGAGAGTTCTGAGCCTTTGTTGACTGACACATCCAAAATCAGTCTTATATTTCTTTTCATGAGTGATAGTCTTCCCATGCGATGTCATCTAGAACTTGCACTTAGTCTCTTCAAGATTGCATTAATTATGTATGTACAACGCATGATGATGGCACCTAGGATTTAACCCCGTTTTAGCCTGCTTTTGTTATAATTACATTGACTTCATTGGTCAAGTAATTGCCCCTACCCTTTTGTTGCACTCATCTTTAGTGCAAGATACCCCTAGTGAACCCTTCTGAGCCTACCTTTTCGTTTTGTTTACACTCCATTAAATATGTTACACCCAAATCGCCTTAGCCCCCCATTTGTGCACTCATTTTTAGTGTACGTACCCCTTGTGAAAAATATATAAACCCTTAGTTAATTGTTTATTTAGTTACATGGTTGCTAAGTCGAGTTGTATACAGTTTTGGGATGATTGGGATTCATGGTAGCATGGTTATTTATGGAGAAATGGGGAAGAATGTCAATTTATTGCCCCCGCGTACGTTAATGTCTAAGTGCTCCATGTGTATTGATCCTCCTAATTTGGGTCGCTAGTATTATGATTTTATGTTATGTTCAAGTTATCATGTGTTATGTATTATGTTAAAGCAGATTAAAACGATGGCAGAGCAAAAGTTTAATGCAAAACAAAAAAAAAAAAAAAAAAAAAAGAATGAAAAAGGAAAAAAAAAAGTAGAAAAAAAAAAAAAGACATACGGACTGCCATCCTGCTTATGTTTAAGTCAAGAAAGAGTCGAGAAAATTAAAGAAAAAGTTGTTCTATTGTTTTTTGTTTGTTATTTATTGTGTCTTGGCTTAGCAACGCCACGTTTATACATGTAACTATTTAGATGATTAACTTGGCACCAGTGAAAAAATCCCCTATTATCCTAAACCGTTTTTCCTTACCCTACACCTTACGTTATAACCCATTATAAGACCATCTGAGTTGTGCATGTGTAATCTTAAGTAGTGGCGAATGAGACTATTTGCAAGCCTATGGAGAATCATCTCTTGAGGAATGACAATGAGTGAAACACATAACCCCATTAAACACTTGAGTGATGAGTGATTATCCTTGTGAGGGCCTTCAATTCTAAGTTGCTTTATCTTTAAGTTGATTATCGTTCACTATTAGTTGCAAATGATGGATATTATCGGTGTGCTTGTTATGTGCTTTGAAGATCCATGTGCTTAAAATGATTTCTATCTAAACTATTTTTAATGTCTTTCTCGGGACGAGTAAGAGTCAAGTTGGGGAGGTTTGATCGGCGCATTTTACATACACCTTAATATTGTTTAATTGTTTAATTATGTATTGGTATTATCCTTTATATATGTTACTTTAAGGTGTTTTGTGTTTATGTAGGCTATGCGCACAAAGGAGCTAAACTTGGTGATATTACAAGCTTAAAATAAAGACATGAGATATTTGGACGTTTTTGCATTCGAGCTTCGTTTTGATTTAAAGGGCCACGGAATGAAGAATGAGAGCTGCACAATTAAAATATAAATGTTATTTAAAACTTGGGCCACCTGCCTGTTGGATCGTACGAGCGGCAAAGAAAGAAAGCCATGTTGGGCTTTTGATGGCTACTGTTGGACGCAGCAAATGAAGAAGGAAAAAAGGCTTGAGCCCATGTTGGCTTGACGTGAAGAAAAAGAAGGGTTTTATCCCCTTTATATTGATTCGGTAATGAGGCAAAAGGGAGGACCCATTTAATATTATTCAGCCGCCTAACTCATTCGTGAGACAATTGGATTCATCCAAGAAAGAAAACACAGCGCCACATTCATATATATTATTATTTGATTTTTTTTTGGCTATTGTGCCAACAAGGGAGGATTAAATTCTTTGGTTCCCTACAACAGTAGCAACATGCAAGGTGAAAGAGATATGAGGTCTACCATTGTGATGCACGGCTAAACCTTTTTGTAATCTCTCCCGGTAAAAGATATATTTGGTTTGATCATGTTTACGGATTTTATTTTATTTGTCAAACATTAATTCATATAATTTTAATGCATATCTTTTATTTGATTTTAATGTTTTAATATATTTATTTGGTGAATTTTTATGAGACATATTATTGCGAGTCAACGATTCGTACCGAGCCTAATTAGTATAGGGGTTAAGACGGTTGTATGTTAAACATAATTTGTACCCATAATCGTTCACTTGAATAATTATTAAATTAATTGATAAGATTATTGTAAGACATGTTATTGCTAGTCAATGAGTCGTGCCGAGTCTACTAGTTTAGGGATTAAGACGATTCATGTGGTAAACATAACTTGTGCCCAAAATTATCTTTTTCAATTAATACAAACTATGTCTATGTGGTTTGAAGGCAAACATTAGAATTAATCCGTAACTTAGTCACACCATTATATCCGGAGCCGGGAGGGATTGCTTTTCTAATCAATTGTTTACAACTCTTTACTTTTATTTGCTTATTTAATTTTTCTTCGTTTATTTACCTTTTATTGTTTATTTACTTTCTAGTTAATTAGTATTTTAATTATTAAGTTATTAAACCAAACAATCAATCAATTATTTATTTCGTTAAACTTAGCTATAACCACATACTCCTCGTGGATACGATACCCGCTTGCCCTATCTAGTATAAGGTAATTAGGTTTATTTTTGATCGGTACAACGACACCGGTCAGCGGTCCCCTTAATTTTTAAGGGGGCCGCCCAACAATTAAGGGGACCGGCCATCTGGACAGTAAAATTCACTGTTTTCTTTTGCATCTTGTGACCACTTTTACCTAGCCCCAGCTACAATTACCCTTAATGCACGAACTGGAATTGGAATATTACCACAAAACCTCCACAATTTGCCTAAATCAACCACATTTTCACTATATAAAAACCCTCCTTACAATTACCTTTCACTTCATCAACCATCACCTTCATCAAACACCCATTTTCATCCACAATGCTATCACCAAAATCCTCCATCTCTAAGACCTCAAGGAAACAAAGACTTGTTATCATACCACCAAAACAACCTTTCATAGACCTAACCCAAGATGACATCAAAACTCCATCACCACCACCTCAAAATTCATCCCCAAGTGCACCTAATGCACCATCAAAAACACCATCCACCCATGGAGCTTCATCTTCCTCCATTCCATCCACCTCATCCATAAATGACTACATCCACACTCACCTAACATCATCACCAAGAGCATCATCACCACCATCCACTCAAGAACCTTCATACACCCAACTTGCCATTTCCCTATCACCCATCACACCTCTTGATGCTCACTTTTCACCATCACCAACCCCACCATCATTCTTTCCTATACCTTGGGCAATGCTTGAAGCCCATGGTGATAATTGTCTTTGTTGCGTCCATAACCGGACCTTAATCTTTGGTCTTAGAGATGAGATACACTACATGTTTTCATCTCTTGAACACATGATTGCCAACCAACAACCACCACCTCCTCCACCTCCTTCACCCACTACACCACGTCAATCAAACCAAAACTTTTACAATCAATTTAAAAGAATACATATATAACTAATAATAAGATTTAAGTTTTATTTTTCATAACAAACTAGAATCTAAAGTTTTTTAAAAGTATAAAACAAAGGTTTTTATAATAAATTAAAAAGACGTAAAACTATTCAACCCCCCCTTCTAGTTTTCCACAATTGGTATCAAGAGCCACGTCAATCAAGATCTTTAAAATATACTGTATTTTAAAACTTGAATCGATCTATGGAATTCGAAAAATATCTAGAAGGGGAATCTTTGCTAAAACCACCACTATTTGAAAACTACCACCACTATTTGAAAACTATACTTTTCTTGAATGGAAAAATAAATTTGAAACTTATGTGAAATCAATTGATCTAGATCTTTGGCATGTCATTTCGATTGGTGATTTTCAACCAACAAAAACGGATTTTGAAAGTCAAACAAAAACGGATTTTGAAACTCAAAATGATTATTTAAAAACTAAGAATAACAAAAATAATGAAGCTAAAATAATTATTTACAAAACCTTGCCGAAAGTTGAATATGAAAGAATATCTTTCTGTAAAACGGCAAATGATATTTGGAAAAATCTCTTAAACTTTCATCAAGAAAAATGTCAAGCCAAAGATGAGGATTTTGATCTTGTACATGAATTAGTTATCTTAGAAAATTTAATAGATAAACATTTAGATAAAATAGATACATGTGCTACTAGTTCAAATGTTGTTAATGTAGGTATTAACGACGAAGACTACATGAATCAACTCCAAAGTGAACTCAATCCAAAATCATGGAGTGACACAGACGAAGGAGAAGATCATGATCCGTACAAGACATGTTCGGGTCAAGCCACTTCGGTTTAAATAAGGTGTTAGAAGCTTGCCATGATATACTTTCACACCTTGTGTATCTTGAAGACTCACCTATCATTCACACGTCGATCATCATCTGAGACATTACGAAGAAAAGCTAGGACGTGAGGTAAGTTCTCTATTTAAAATTTCGTAAGTAATTACTTCATGCATATAATCTTATTAATGCCTTAGGATATGCTTAGTCTGATAGGTTGCTTTGCCTTTACACTTTAGTTATATTCGTTCTGTGGCTTAATGAACTAGAAACCCTTTAGTTAGCCCCCCTAAGTGTTAGTAAACCAAGCAATCTTCATATTTGGTACTCTTCGATAGGTAAATTTAGGAACTTAATTTCTTCTAAAAAGAGAATGACTACTGGAGAATCTATTGACTAGAAACTCAATTTGACCTAACGGTTGAATTGCTTCTATGTGAGAAGTTGGGTGTGTGTAACCCGTAAAAACGGTCGTGTTTAGCCTGAATTGAGCACCACTAGTAATAGTCTCATACTCATTCTCCAACTTGAATACATTATTCTTCCTAAATATACCTAACGATAGTTTACTGTTATGAACTTTGCTTTTCACTAGAGCTTTTCATTCCTAGATTTATGTCATCTTGCGTATATAAAATTTCTAGATGTTTACTTGCTCCTATGTGATTTGACTGCATGCCTTCGTAATTATTTGTTTAGTTGTTGAATGCATTGTCATTATAATAGCTTTTGTTTTTCTCTAACTACTCTGACATGATGTATTTTTGTATTTAGTCATAATACATGCTTAAATGCCATAGGATATGTAGAAAGAGGTAGCATGTGACAATAGACTTAACCAATGCCCTTGAGCATGAGATCTTTTATAAACCACTATTTTTAAACCTATAATTAATGGGACTTATTTTTAAATTTGCAAAAACTTCACATTTTGGAAAAATGATTTTTCAAAAGATTATGACACATTTCTATTAAACATGTTTCACCATCCTACTTTCTTCCAAACTTGTGTCTATAATTACGTGTTTATCAAAAACCAAAGATTGGAAAAATATGTTTTCTTTCCTCATAAAAACATTTTGAAATAAAGCCAAAACTATTTCAGTAATATATTTTTCACATCCACATAAAACCTACTTTCAAGCATTGTTGAATAATGCCAAAAACATTTCTTTAAATCATGCTTGGTGATCTCATATATGTCATATATACTTGTGTATATGACACTTATAAGTGAACTAAATCAAAAATGAAAAATCATGGTTTACTTATTAAAGATCTCACTTGGTACAAGTCTAGAAGTCCATGCTATCACAACTCCCCATTCCCTTGTACATAGATAATCATTAGGATTAATTAACTAGCCTTTTAATCTTCCTAAGTATAATACTATGAATTACATGGTGCTATGTATTATCTACTTGTCTAATATATGTATATACATGTTATATGCTTAATGAGTAGTTTGCATGTTAGATAAAGTTGCTTAAATAAATATGCTTAGCATATATGAGTTATTAAATCCTAAATTGCCTTGAAAGAAGTTGGACTTGCTTGAAACTAAACCCAAAAACACAACTTTTTCTACAAACTTATGCCAAAAACCCATTTCCAGTAATCTGGAAGTCAGCAGATGGGCGGCCCCCTTAAATACTCAGGCGGCCCCCTTAAAATTAAGGGGACCGGCCCCTATTTAAGGGGACCGGCCATCTGGAGTGACGGTTTACTATTTTCCTTTTCAATTTCCAACCCATTTTATCATATACTCCCCAAAATTCACAAACACATTTTGTCACAAACCACCCTTCAAAATTTACCTTCCACAATCACATCATCACTACACCATAAATACCCATTTGGAGGAGGAAGCTTGACATTTGCCATAACCCAACAAATGATGTTGTTCAAACTCAACCAACACCTAAACCTCATCCTAATGAACCCTTTCACACACATAACCAATCATCCATATGTCCACCTTCATTCACTCATAATTACCCAAGTTCACAAATGTCTCCACCACCAAAAGTGTCACCACCACTTCCACCAAATAACAACCACTCTCCATCATCATCACCTTCCACTCAACACTTGAAGTTCATTGAAGAACTCAAGGAAGCCCATGAGCTTAATGCTCTCCTTGCTTTGCACCTTGCTCAAAGCAACTTAAACCCATCACCATCATTACCATCATCACCACATCACTTGAGTCAAATTGAGAAACATGTCAACAATAGTCCTTGTTGCATCTTTCTCCAAAATCAAACCATCACCTTAAATGAGCGTCTCACTTGGATTGAGTATCTTCTCACTAGATCTAATCCAACACCACCACTTGAACAACATCAAAACCCTCATTCAACATGGTCAAGTCCAAGCTCTCCACCTCCAATTCCTCCATCAACACTCTCTCCAACATCCATACACCCAAACTTACAACCCCATTAATCCAATTTTTTTTACCCCCTCTTTACCATCATCCATCCAAAATAATCCAAGTTTTCATGTCTCAAGCAAGTCCAATGGATCTCTTAGGCAATTTAAAATTTTCTACTTATTGCATGCTATAAGCATAATATGTGTTGTATCAATAATTATGTTTTTAACATAATTATTTTCAACTAATGAATGCTTTATTTCTTGTCTTTAATATATGATTGTTATGCTTATTGCTTGTATACTTGATATCATGATATATATACATGCTTGATGATTAATAACATGCTTATTCTATAACATGTTTTAAATGTATGCATGAGTAATTAACATGTTTACGTCACTATTTAATCATTCTTGATGTACATGATTCAAATGGAGGTTGCTGCAAAAACACCCTAAAAATGACCCTTTTCTGGAAATTTTTCAAATTTGGTCGCCTGGGAAAACACCAGATGGGCGGCCCCCTTAATTCCCTAGGCGGTCCCCTAAATTTTAAGGGGGCCGGCCTACAATTAAGGGGACCGGCCATCTGGGCAATAAAATTTACTGTTTTCTTTTGCATCTTGCGACCCCTTTTATCTAGCCCAAACCTTACCTAAATCAACCATCACCTCCATCATACACCCATTTTCATTCACCATGCTATCACCAAAATCATCTCTAAGACACCAAAACTCCATCACCACCACCTCAATGTTAATCCCCAAGTGCACCAAATGCACCATCAAAAACACCCTTTCATCCATCAATAACCACATCAACTCACACCTTTCATCACCACCATCAAGAGCATCAACTCCACCTCCTACTCAAGAACCTCCATTCACCAAACTTGTCATTTCCATATCACCAATAACACCTCTTGATGCTCATTTCTCATCATCACCAATACCACCACATCCACAACCAAACCATCATCTTTGGTCTTAGAGATGAGATACACTACATGTTTTCATTCCTTGAACACATGCTTAACAACCAACCTCCACCACAACCTCCATCATTTTCACCCACTACACTACCACCACCTTCATTCTCACCAAATTAAGCATATGCAATGCTTAATCAAAAATAATTTTTCAAACCATTTTGTGTGCAAGCCCCATGAAAGATCATGTACTCCTAGAATGATTATGTAGATTGCATTACTTACTAGCTAATGTAGAATTGAATATAATCTTGGATGGTTGTGTATTGATACACAACATTTTTAATGAATGTCTTTATATGCATGCTTATTTTTGTTATATATATGCTTGTGCTTCTAATATTTTTCTTGCAAGTATTCCATATATCGATTCCTTGGTGCCCTCAAACGAGGGGGAGCACACATCAAGGGGGAGTTCTCGTCCCGACAAATTTTGTCTCTAAAACTTGTCGGCATAACCTTTTTGATTCTACAAAAAGGGGGAGAAGTGAATGTAAACTCACTAAATACTTGTCCAAAAATAAATTTTTGGATTTAATGAGTTTAAGTTTTGTAATCATCAAAAAGGGGGAGATTGTTGACATAAATAATGCCTAAAAACATTATTCATATCTCTATGTTTTGATGATCACAAAATGTAAACTCATTAAACATAAACTTATCAAATAAACAAGTATTTAGTTGTAAATATTCACTTCTACAACTTAATCACTTAAGGTATGAATAAACAAGTGCTTAATGCATTATATGATCAAAGGAACATTTTCTTAATAACTAGATTTTTTATAAAACATCAAAAACATTTTATATATTTTTGAAAAACATTTTTGGCATTAAATAAAAATGTTTAATCTTTTATAAAAATATGAATTCAAATTTTTAACCAAAATCAGTTAAAATGTTCTAGAAAAACCTTCCCCACAAAAGGACAAAATTGGCCAACGGACAGAAGGGGCGGCCTCCTTAATTTTACTAGGCGGCCCCCTTAATAATTAAGGGGACCGCCCCCTATTTAAGGGGACCGCCCCCGCTCCAGTAGGCTCCAGCTATCCAGATTTTTCCCTATAAATACAAGCCTTCTCCTGGATTTTTTCTAAACCCTTTTGCACTAAAACTTTCTGTTGTAGATCTCATTTCATATCTTAAATAAACCTTTGATCATGTAATCTTAAGCATTAGTTTCCAAGTGATCCAAGCTTCCACCATCAAAGTGCAAAAGAAGAATACTTCTATTAATCAAGATTAGAAGTATTACAACTTAGTATCATTTTGTTACTTAAGTTGTGTGTTTAACAAAGTTTGTAAATCATTCATTCATTTGTATGTAAGGTGTGTGTTATAGATTGGTGTTGTGTGTAAGTAGTGAAGATGTTGTATAAGTAGTTGTGGTATAGAAGTTGTGAGGTCAAAGTGTAGAAGTCGTGAAGCCGTTGTGTAGAAGTCGTGAACCCGTGGTGTAGAAGTTGTGAAGCCGTAGCTTAAAAGACATGAAGTCCTTGTGTTGAAGTCGTGAAGCCATAGCATAGAAGCTGTGTAGCGGTCGAGTTGAAGCAATGAAGTCCTAGTCGTGAAGTCCTAGTGTTGAAGTCGTGAAGCCGTAGCATAGAAGTTGTGTAGCTGTCGTGTTGAAGCCGTGAAGTCCTAGTCGTAAAGTCCTAGTGTTGAAGTCGTGAAGCCGTAGCATAGAGGTTGTGTAGCGGTCTTGTTGAAGTCGTGAAGTCTTAGTCATGAAGACATAGTGTTGAAGTCATGAAGCCGCATCATAGAGGTTGTGTAGCGGTCGTGTTGAAGTCGTGAAGAAGTCGTGAAGAAGTCGTGAAGCCGTTGTGAAGTAGTCGTGAATAAGTTGTGAAGAAGTTGTGTTGTGAAGTTGTGAGATTGGTTCTAGCTACGATTAGAACTCGACATTTAGCTTTGTGTCGTTAAACCCGTGTAAGCCAAAGTTGTGTACGATTTTCTCCGCCATAAGGGAGCTTATTGAAGTTGTGAAGAAAACTCTCGAGCAAGGTGTGCTCGGGGAGTGGAGTTGGGCAAGGAAGGTGTCCTTGTAGCCGAACCACTATAAATCTCTCGTGTCTCGGTTAGATCTTTCCATACCTTATTTATTTCTTTACTTGCATCGTCATTACTTTCATACACATAGGCTTATATAATTGCTAGTATTAATTAGAGGTCGACTTCACATAAAGATCAAATTGAAAATCCATTCAAGACTCATACACAACATCTTCATCCACATCTTTCACTTCATCCATCAATAACTACATCAACTCACACCTTTCACCACCACCATCAAGAGCATCAACTCCACCTCCAACTCAAGAACCTCCATTCACCCAACTTGTCATTTTCATATCACCAATAACACCTCTTGATGCTCATTTCTCATCATCACCAATAACACCACATCCACAACCGAACCATCATCTTTGGTCTTAGAGATGGGATACACTACATGTTTTCATCCCTTGAACACATGCTTAACAACCAACCTCCACTACAACCTCCATCATTTTCACCCACTACACTACCACCACCTTCATTCTCACCAAATTAAGCATATGCAATGCTTAATCAAAAATAATTTTTCAAACCATTTTGTGTGCAAGCCCCATGGAAGATCATGTACTCCTAGAATGATTATGTAGATTGCATTACTTACTAGCTAATGTAGGATTGAATATAATCTTGGATGGTTGTGTATTGATACACAATATTTTTAATGAATGTCTTTATATGCATGCTTATTTTTGCTATATATATGCTTGTGCTTCTAATATTTTTCTTGCAAGTATTCCATATATCGATTCCTTGGTGCCCCCAAACGAGGGGGAGTACACATCAAGGGGGAGTTTTCGTCCCGACAAATTTCACGTTTGAATTTTGTCGGCTTAACCTTTTTGATTCTACAAAAAGGGGGAGAAGTGAATGTAAACTCACTAAATACTTGTCCAAAAATAAACTTTTTGGTTTAATGAGTTTAGGTTTTGTAATCATCAAAAAGGAGGAGATTGTTGACATAAATAAATGCCTAAAAACATTATCAATATTTATTCATATCTCTATGTTTTGATGATCACAAAATGTAAACTCATTAAAACATAAACTTATAAATTAAACAAGTACTTAGTTGTAAATATTCACTTCTACAACTAAAATCACTTAAGGTATGAATGAACTAATGCTTAATGCATTATATGATCAAAGGAACATTTTCTTAATAACTAGATTTTTTATAAAACATCAAAAACATTTTATATATTTTTGAAAAACATTTTTGGTATTAAATAAAAATGTTTAATCTTTTATAAAAATATGAATTCAAATTTTTAACCAAAATCAGTTAAAATGTTCCAGAAAAACCTTCCCCACAAAAGGACAAAATTGGCCAACGTTCAGTAGGGGCGGCCCCCTTAATAATTAAGGGGACCGCCCCCGCTCCAGTAGGCTCCAGCTGTCCAGATTTTTCCCTATAAATACAAGCCTTCTCCTGGATTTTTTCTCAACCCTTTTGCACTAAAACTTTCTGTTGTAGATCTCATTTCATATCTTAAAAAAACCTTTGATCATGTAATCTTAAGCATTGGTTTCCAAGTGATCCAAGCTTCCACCATCCAAGTGCAAAAGAAGAATACTTCTATCAATCAAGATTAGAAGTATTACAACTTAGTATCATCTTGTTACTTAAGTTGTGTGTTTAACAAAGTTTGTAAATCATTCATTCATTTGTATGTAAGGTGTGTGTTGTAGATTAGTGTTGTGTGTAAGTAGTGAAGATGTTGTATAAGTAGTTGTGGTATAGAAGTTGTGAGGTCAAAGTGTAGAAGTCGTGAAGCCGTTGTGTAGAAGTCGTGAACCCGTGGTGTAGAAGTTGTGAAGCCGTAGCTTAGAAGACATGAAGTCCTTGTGTTGAAGTCGTGAAGCCATAGCATAGAAGCTGTGTAGCGGTCGTGTTGAAGCAATGAAGTCCTAGTCGTAAAGTCCTAGTGTTGAAGTCGTGAAGCCGTAGCATAGAGGTTGTGTAGCGGTCATGTTGAAGTCGTGAAGTCTTAGTCATGAAGACATAGTGTTGAAGTCGTGAAGCCGCATCATAGAGGTTGTGTAGCGGTCGTGTTGAAGTCGTGAAGAAGTCGTGAAGAAGTCGTGAAGCAGTCGTGAAGCCGTTGTGAAGTAGTCGTGAATAAGTTGTGAAGAAGTTGTGTTGTGAAGTTGTGAGATTGGTTCTAGCTACGATTAGAACTCGACATTTAGCTTTGTGTCGTTAAACCCGTGTAAGCCAAAGTTGTGTGCGGTTTTCTCCGCCATAAGGGAGCTTATTGAAGTTGTGAAGAAAACTCTCGAGCAAGGTGTGCTCGGGGAGTGGAGTAGGGCAAGGAAGGTGTCCTTGTAGCCGAACCACTATAAATCTCTCGTGTCTCGGTTAGATCTTTTCATACCTTATTTATTTCTTTACTTGCATCGTCATTACTTTCATACACATAGGCTTATATAATTGCTAGTATTAATTAGAGGTCGACTTCACATAAAGATCAAATTGAAAATCCATTCAAGAAACCAAAACTATTACAATCAATTTAAAAGAATACATATATAACTAATAATAAGATTTAAGTTTTATTTTTCATAACAAACTAGAATCTAAAGTTTTTTAAAAGTATAAAACAAAGGTTTTTATAATAAATTAAAAAGACGTAAAACTATTCAACCCCCCCTTCTAGTTTTCCACATACACCCCATCAAATACAATAAATAAATCATTATGTACATTAAATACAATTAATTAACGGGTCAATAAATATAATTAATGCAGTTATTAAAACACCCCTTACATAAGAAATACTACTTATCAAGCATATTGTACAACCAACTTAAACACAATTCCTGCATTAAATGTCACTAATACAAATAATAAAGCATATTATACAAATACTCAAGCCCGAACGGGCAACGGGACAAATGGGCTCGAGCCCGAACGGGCACGGGCCAAACAGGCTCGAGCCCGAACGGACACGAGCCAACGGGCTCGAGCCCGAACGGGCACGAGCTAAACGAAATTCTTGATATCCGTAAATTTATTGTCAAAAAGAACATAATAAACTAAAATACATGATTCACCGAAAAATTTTATTTCAGGGTACCCGCAGCCGCAACGCGCGGGTACCCTGCTAGTATATAGTAATGTCTAGATATAAAACCAAAACATACGACATTGAGGGGGCCTAGAGTTACATATATATCAAAATGTTTGTCCTTCTTTCTACGTAACTTAATCAAAAGATATCTATACCTTTTTTATTTTCAAAAGATATTAAGAATGATGGGGATATGTGTTTTTGTTCCCTTTAAAGGATAGCAGATACAAGTGGTACCAATATTGAAAAGTTGAAGTGAAGTTTGATATAATAAAAGCTTAAAAGTGATACTTGAGATCGAGATAAACTATATGTGCAACATGTGTGGGGTCGCAAGGCGGCTATATGTCACCATAACAGAACGATATCCACATTAAATTTGTGTTACACATCATTACCAATTCAATGAAATTTCATTTGCTTTTCTTTTCAATATTGCTCCATTATCATCCAATCTTCATAGATACTTCATAATTGGAGACATGGTATGGACTTCCTTTCGGCATTTCATAATTTCATATTAGAATTCAATCAAACTAGCTAGCATATAGGTGCTTTGCATATATACTTTTTTTTAACAACTTTGCATGGGTTAATAGACAAAGAAGTTACTAAAGTTTGGGAAAATGTTCGCCTAAGTTACTATAGTTTAAAACGTTACAAACAAGTTACTCAAGTTCACGAGTTTATCAACTTGATTACTAAAGTTTCAAAAATGTTACACTAGGGTTACTCTCAAGGTGGGCAACCGGTTGATAGCCGGTATCCCAGCCTAAAACATATTCCACCTCAAAGAAGTTACTAAAGTTTGAGAAAAAATTCGTCTAAGTTACT
Organism: Artemisia tridentata subsp. tridentata; assembly: GCA_021014915.2. Classification (NCBI taxonomy): domain Eukaryota; kingdom Viridiplantae; phylum Streptophyta; class Magnoliopsida; order Asterales; family Asteraceae; genus Artemisia; species Artemisia tridentata. Next base: position 20,178,500 of record CP139509.1, read on the forward strand.
AATGTTTCAAAACTGTCATCTAAGTTACTCAAGTTGTTTTTTTTTTTTTTTTTTTTTTTTTTTTTTTTTTTTTTTATGTAAAACTTGGTTTTTAGGTTGTGAATAATATGCGTATGTATGCAAATTTTGGATTATATGTTTTCATCCGCTATTTATTTGTTTTATACGTTTGTGTACGTTTTATACGTTTTTGTATATTTTTGTATGCTTTTATACGTTTTTGTATGTTTTTATACGTTTTTGTATGTTTTTATACGTTTTGTACGTTTTTATATGTTTTTATACGTTTTGTACGCTTTCCTACGTTTTTATGCTTTTTTTTTTATACGTTTTTGTGCGTTTTTATGTGTTTTTTTTACATATTGTACGTTTCATACGTTTTTATCCATTTGTACATGGAACTGAAAGATAGTGCACCCGTCTCTTATCACAACAAACCCACTATCCTCCAGATTGATGGCATGACGATCCTCATCTATACGGGAATATAGTCCAGAATTAGACATTAGTGAACAGGAATACAAACCCATTATCAGTTTTAATTATAGTAACTTAAGTGAACAATGCCCCAAAATTTAGTAACTTATCTGAACATTTTCTCAAACTTTAGTAACTTATTTGTCTATTAACCCATAATACATCAGTGCCACGTAAGAATTTAACCGGTAGTAAAAGCTTAAAACTAAGACAGTAACTTATGTAACCGGTGGGAAAAAGTTGAGTAACTTGTTTGTAACATTTTAAACTATAGTAACTTATGTGAACATTTTCTAAAACTTTAGTAACTTATTTGTCTGTTAACACAACTTTGCATATATACTCACTAACATTATTTTTAGAACGACATTAAAGTATAGCAAGAAGCTAGGCAAACAATTACATAGAAAAGGATAAACGTAAGGCGTTAAATTGATATATACTCATTGACATGCCAAACTCTTGTTTAAGAAAAATAAACCGCTTAATCATATAATCAAGGGTGATTAAACTACAACAAAGACTCATATGGTCATATGGATTATGAACAGCAACACTTAATACGAAAGCCTAATCTTGACTCGAATATCATTTCCAATTATATGAATCAAGAAATAACTTTATGGAGAAGGGAGTGATTTTTTGACAAAAGGTTATTCATGGATTTGAAAATTGCTTCTTGGAATATAAGAGGCTTAGGAACAGTCTCTAAACAAAATGAAGTCAAGAATCTTATTTGGAATGAAAAACTCAGTATGTGTGCTATTTTGGAAACCCATATGAAGAAGAATAGAATTGAAAAGGTGTGTATGAACATTTTTGGAAGTTGGCAGTGGCAAACTAATATAAGTAAAAGTTGTAAAGGATGTAGAATAGCAGTTGGATGGGATGCTAGCAATGTTTTGTGTCATCAATTACATAGCTCAGGTCAGTCAATGCTCTATATTGTTGAAGTAATTAGTACAAAACAAACATTTTATTGTACTTTCATATATGCTGCTAACAAAGGTAGAGATAGAAGAGAATTGTGGAAAGATATGTGTTTATATAGCAGGATTGTGGGAGATGCAGAATGGGTGATGATGGGAGATGTTAATGTTAGCCTAAATTACAGTTCTTAAGAAGATTGATAGGATAATGGGTAATGAAGCATTTGTTACTAAGTTTTCTGAAGCTAATGCTGTGTTCCTTCCATATGGTATATCTGATCATAGCCCAGCTATCCTAAATATCCCTCAAGTCATGGTGAAGAAAAATAAGTCTTTTAGGCTGGCTAATTATATTACTGAGAAGGTGGAATTTAAAGATTTGGTGATGAATAAGTGGAATATGGAAGTTCAAGGTCATGCTATGTTTAGGTTTGTGAAGAAACTTAAGGCTCTTAAACCTTTTCTAAACAAATTAAACTGGAAGAATAGGAACCTGTTTGATAGAGTTAAAGACTTGAGAAGCAAGCTGCATACAGTTCAAGAAAAAATTGATTCTAATCCATCAGATTCTAGACTGAGAGAAGAAGGAAGTGCAGTGCTTAAAGAGTATAAGGAAGCTTTACAAGATGAGGAGAATCTATTAAGGCAAAAGACCAAAGTTACTTGGCTGAGAGATGGAGATAAGAATTCAGCATATTTTCATAAAGTGCTCAAAGGAAGAATAAATAGAAGCAGAATCATGTCTATATGTGCAGAGGATGGGCAGAGATTTGAGAATAATGATGTGGCTGAGCAATTTGTAAAACACTTTGAAAATTTTCTGGGAATAAGTCCTGGTGTTACAAGTTTATCTGAGGAAGATGCCATCATGTTTGAGAATAAAGTGACTGAGGATGAAGCAACAAATATGGTTAGGGAAATCACTGATATGGAGATTAAAAAGGCATTATTTGATATTGAGGATGACAAAGCTCCAGGTCCTGATGGTTTCACTTCAAAAAAGCTTGGGACATCATTAAAAAGGATTTTTGTGCAGCAGTGAAGGAATTTTTTGTGACTGGAAAATTATTAGGGGAAATAAATGCAACTTTAATCACTTTAGTCCCAAAGTCATTGACTCCCCGAAAGGTTTCTGACTTTAGGCCTATTTCTTGTTGCAATGTTATCTACAAATGCATCAGTAAAATTCTAACCAACAGGATTAAGTTTGCCTTGAATCAAATTGTGGGAGATAATCAAAGTGCTGTTGTTCCTGGGAGGGCTATTACTGATAATATTTTGCTCACTCAAGAATTACTTAAAGGCTACAGTTGTATAAATGGTCCCAAAAGATGCTCTTTTAAAATTGATATACAGAAGGCATATGACACAGTCAACTGGCTTTTCATCAAAGAGATTATGCAAAAATTTGGTTTCCCTGATAAGATGATTAACTGGATAATGACATGTATTACAAGCTCAAAATTCACTATCTGTGTCAATGGAGAGAGATATGGCTACTTCAAGGGAGGCAGAGGTCTAAGACAGGGTGACCCTATTTCTCCTTACATTTTTACTACGGTTATGGAGCTGTTGAATCTTATTGTGAAGGATGAAATCAGGAAAGACAGATCTTTTAAGTACCATTTTGGATGTAAACAACTGAAAATTACTCATATGTGCTTTGCAGATGATTTAATTATGTTGTTCCATGGTGGTAAGGAATCTGTGTTTACATTAAAAAGGGATTTAGACAAATTCAGTGTTGTGTCTGGATTATATCCTAATATTGGTAAATGCACCATGTTTTGTGGAAGTATAGATGATGATACCAAGAGAGATATTAGTAATATTTTTCCATTCAAAGAAGGCAAGCTTCCTGTTAGATACCTTGGTGTGCCCTTGGTGACTAAAAAGATTGGGATTGCAGACTGCAAACAGCTTGTAGATAAAGTTCAGCAAAAACTTAATGATTGGAAGAACAAAAGTTTGTCATATGCTGGAAGGGCCCAACTTATTGCTTCTGTTCTGGCTTCAATGCAAGTATATTGGGGGTCTGTTTTTCTTCTTCCTAAGGCAGTGATTAATGATATAGAAAGGCTTTTTAAAAGATTTCTATGGAATAAAGGTGAAATTTGTAAAGGTAAAGCAAAAGTGGCCTGGTTGGATCTATGCAAGCCTAAGGACCAGGGAGGGCTGGGGTTTAAATCATTAGAACTTTGGAATAAAAATCTGCTTGTTAAACATCTGTGGAATGTGGCTTCTAGGAAGGAGTCTTTGTGGGTCAAGTGGATAAATGTGATTAAGCTTAAAAATAGGAGTGTTTGCGAGATAGCTATTGATCCTAAAGACAGTTGGGGCTGAAAATGTTTACTCAACCTCAGAGATATGGTAAGTGGTCACATGAGGTATAAGATTGGTGATGGCAAGATCATCAATGTTTGGCATGATAAGTGGGACAATGGAATTTCTCTTTCTAGCAGAATTAGCAAAAAAGAGGTATTTTATGCAGGCTTTAAAGATACTGACTGTATTGCAGATATGATTAATGATCAGGGATGGAAATGGCCACAAAGCTGGTTGAGAAAGTATACTTGGTTGAGTAATATTGTTGTTCCTATACTTAGAAACCATCCTGATGAATATATTTGGATTGATAATGATGGCAATGAGAAAAAGTTTTCTACCAGTACAGTTTGGAAAGACATTAGAGGAAATTCTGATAAAGTTTGTTGGAAAGATCTTGTTTGGCATTCTAATTGCATTCCTAAACATAGTTTCATATTGTGGTTGGCTGTGAAGTCAAAACTGTGCACTCAAGACAAGTTGGAAAAATGGTATCCTAATAGAAGCTATGCCTGTAGTTTGTGCAATAAAGAAGCAGATTCTCATGATCACCTATTCTTCAAATGTGATTTTGCTAAGGGGATATGGGAGAAAGTATGTAGTCTTACTAAAATAACAGTTAAAGAAGCCAATTTGGAGAATACTGTGAAAGTGTTGAGTAAAGAGATAAATGGGAGGAGTGTTTGGGGTATTATAAGAAAGCTGAGTTTTGCTGCTACTGTGTACTATACTTGGCAAGAAAGGAATTGGAGAATATTCAATAACTGTAAAAGGAATGAGGAGAAGATTGTTGATATGATTTGTGAAGATTTGAGAGCCAAAATGGCCTCCATAACTGTTAAGCAGACTGCAAGTGTACTTAATGCTGAACAGCTGTGGAAAGTCAAATTCTTAAGGTAAAATTCATGTTTAATAAGAAGGAATGGGTGGCTGAAGGTTGTATTGATGTCAAGATGATTTAACTGATCTGTTGAGGATGATTGAATATGGAATGTACTGCTGATGCAGTCAATGGTATTTCTCTTTGGTGTTTCTCAGTGGTTATATGTCATAGTAATATACCACTGGTACTATATTCAGACCATTACAATGGAGTGATACCTTGTATCTTGGAGTTCTAACTAGTATGGCTGTACCTATGGTAACCTCTTGATTGTTCAATTTGGCCTTGGGAGGGAATTGGACAGTCAAGCAAGGCTAAGTAGGAGGCCTAACTGGTATGAATGTACCATAAAGTAGGGTCCCCATTGTGAAGGGTAAATAGTCTAGGGGGATGGTGTATGATGAGTGAAATAGAGAGGTGTGAAAGATGAACCTTCTTGGTCCTCTCAATACACCATCACAGGAGGAAATGGTTGGTCATCATGGAGGGAGAGTGTTCCCAAACAACTGAAGCCTTCCATTGAGAGGGAAATGTAGGTTGTTTGGCAGAGCCCCCCCCCCCCCCCCCCACATGGATGGGTTATGGTTCCTAGTGATGCCTCTATCCATTTCTACCTTGTCTACTGTGGTGGCAGGATGAGTGGCTTGGTAGAATGGATAAGTGGAAATGTAGCTAGATGGTATTTGGTGCTTAAAAGGTGAATTGGATAGCTGCAGAATGTCTACAACTGAAGATAGTTGTCTGCAAGCTGCTGTGTGGCATTGGCTGTTAGGTTCTTTGTGTTTAGCAGTGTTTTGCCTTGTATTGACTGAGTAAGCTTCAATTTTAGTATGTCTCTGTTTGTATTTGGACCAAAAAGAGTTTAGGCATGTCTAAATCCCTGTATCTTGGATGTATTCGTTTCATTGTGTTTAATAAAATATGTTCACCTTTGCACAAAAAAAAAGAAAAAAAGAAATAACTTTAACCTTTAAGATAATATATGAAGATGTGCTTGAGGTCATGCAAAAAACTCTAACTTATTGGCTATGAAGGCTTCGAAAAAGTTGGAAAGACCTTGCTTTTGGAGCTAATCGTCATCTAAAGAAAAGTTTGCCTTTTTTAACAAAAGATTTGATTCATCGCGTATGGTGATCGGACAATCAGTGTGCATATCTTTTTTTGTGGATCGCAGTCACATGTTATTGATTAAGATCATTTTGTGTTCACTTTCCTTGACTAAAGGTTAACAAACTTAGTTTGGTATATCTTTCAAAAGGTGATGATTGAGTTTGAAAAATGCATATGGACAAGAGTTAGGCAACATTGTACGTGACTCAACAACAAGTGATAGAGATAGCGATCATGTTAATTTGTTTGGTTCAAATCTGAATTGACGTAAGCTTGTTCCTTTGTTAACTATATAACCACTCTATAATGTTGGATTCAAAATCAGAACGCCATGTCACAATCAAATAAAATGAGGTGAATAACATATATAAGCATTGCATCCATATCAACTATAGATAGAACAAAGTAAAAATGTTAGGTTAGAAATTATACTTATAATAGTAGTAATTAGGTACTAGTATAAATATTCAAGGGTCCCGGTTCCTGCATTATTGATCTATAATATTGGTTGCAGGCAAATGCAACAACTTTTACTTCATTTGCATGTACATGTCATAGGCACATGAAACTACAGCAAACCTCACATTTCTTGATTTGATACTTCATCAACTACTTTGTTACATTATTCACTTCTATAGTTTCTAGCTTTTTTAATTGAGTATGGGATATTTGATTTATAAGTACAAATCACACTGATTTCTATATTTAAAATATATGCCGTATTAAAAAAAAAAAAAAAAAAAAAAAAAAAACATAGTAATATTACTAGGTATAACTATATTACATTTCCCGTGGATGGGATGAACAGTACAACAATGGATGAACAGTAATGAACAGTGTTGGGCCGAATGAACAGTAACCACTTCGCTACAGTACTGGGCAGACAAACAGTAATGTAGCTACAGTAACTTTTTTTTTTAGAAACTTGAATAAAAAAATCCCGCCGCAACGCGCGGGTGCACCACCTCGTATATAACAATTAAAATTATATATATATTAAAAGATGAGAAATGAATGAACAGTGAATTACAGTGCATGAACAGTGTTTACTGTTCATGCTACAGTAATGTTTTTTTTTTTTGAAAAATAATTTCGAAAAAAAAAAAAAATAAAAAAAATTTGAATAAATATTTTTTCAAAAAACTTTAAAATTAATTTTTCTAAAAAAAAAACAAATATCTGAACAACCCGCTGCAACGCGCGGGCTTCCCTGCTCGTTGTTATAGTAGATTAGTAGTAAGTAGTACTAAGTATTAATGCAATATTGGGCCGTTTCTTGGGTTGGAGGATTTGAGCCCATTTCCTATAAGATATGGCCCACAAACTTATTTCGTAAATAACTCTAACGATCCAACATTTTGGTGATATTGATACTATTTCGATTCATTGTGCTATTTTTTTGGGGTTTTTTTTAAACATCATACAAGTTAACAAGACAATTTTCCCAATAGCTGATTTTATTTTGTAGTCCGAAACGAGTTAACTAACACAAGATAACAGCTATTTGGTAATAGCTGAAATACAAACCGAAACATAATGTAGTAGAACACGTAGTTATCGTGGAAGAGAAAAAAGATTGTAGCTACTGGAGCAACTGGATTTCGAACTCATTTTGTATCTTGATATTATTGGCCAGTGGGTTGTAGTCTTTGTTTTTAGGTTTGTTGTTTTGGTTATTCTCTTAGGATCCCTCTTGGAGATCTGCACGTTGTTGTGTTCTTCCTCTTTTTGAGGCTCTATGATAAAAGCATGGCTGTTCGGGAAAAAAAATCATATGTCAACATCGAAAATACAAGGACACCCTACGTACTTTCAAATAATGTTCCGATATCACTAGTTGATAGCAACTAAATACAGATATGTGCAACATGTTCTTTACTCGTTAGGTTAATAATTCAAACATGTGTATGGAGGGAATATATATATAATTTTACTTGGGAATCATAAAGTAGAAAGAAACATTAGACAGATTGAAATATTCTCAAACATGTGGTCTCTCATGCAACCCATCCATCTTGTAACTTTCTTATTACCATCTTTCTCACTTTCAATAAAAGGTTTCACATGATTTTCTTTGAATATTTCCTTGTTAAATCAACTACTGTAATGTAATTGATAACAAAACCTAAAACAAGAACTAGAAAATTCAATTACAAGAAACTATCTTTTCTGCGAATTTTAATAGTCGCAACTGTTCTTTGAACAACGGCCTAAATCGTTTTAAAAGTTTTGCATAATGAAATCTTTGCATAATCGTTTATAAATTTTTTGCGTAAACTGAACTCCATTGAATGCGAATGTACCTAATAACATATCATACATTGATGCTAATAAAACTATCCTATTGATGACCAACAAAGTATCTTCAGTTCTTCACACCACACTAACGCTTGACTTGTAAGATGATACAACAGAGAACTTGAGAGTGATCAATGTTCGAAATGAACACAATTGCGCTCCCAACATTTGGCGAAATCTTTCAGATAATTTTATGTGCAACATGTGTAGGGTCGCAAGGCGGCTATATGTCACCATAACACAACGATATCCACATTAAATTTGTGTTACACATCATTACCAATTCAATGAAATTTCATTTGCTTTTCTTTTCAATATTGCTCCATTATCACCCAATCTTCATAGATACTTCATAATTGGAGACATTTTCCTTTCGGCATTTCATATTAGAATTTAATCAAACTCACTAACATATAGGTGCTTTGCATATATACTTTTTTTTTTTAACAACTTTTGCATATATACTCATTGCATAGCAAGAAGCTGGGCAATACCAAACTTTTGTTTAAGAAAAATAAACCGCGTAACCATATAATCAAGGGTGATTAAACTACAACAAAGACTCATATGGTCATATGGATTATGAACGGTAACACTTAATACGAAAGCCTAATCTTGACTCGAATCACTACTACACAAACTGGTTTTACCCACAAACTTTTCCCACGGAAAAAATTTTGTGGGAAATTTCACACGGAATACACACAAATTCCACACTAAATTGTTGACCAAATTTCCGTGGGAAATATGTCGTAATTTTCCCACGGATTTCCCACTGTTTACACACTAAATTGTTGACCAAGTTTTTGTGGCAAATCCGTCGCAAATTTCCCACAGATTTGCAACAATATTCACACTATTTGTGTTGATTAAACTTCAGTGGGAAACTTGTCGCAGATTTCACACATATTAGCCACGGCCAAAAGTCCGTGGCAAATTTTAGCTACATTACTCACGGATTTCACACGGTCTATGTGTGTAAATACCAATGTGATAAATCCGTGGGAAATATGCGTGTAAATACCTACGGATTTCCCACAAAATATCCCACCGATTATGCCCGTGGGAAAGTTGTCGGTAATTTCCCACCGATTATCCACAAATGTGTTAAATCCGTGGGAAATATGTGTGTAAATACCCACGAATTTCCCACAAAAATACCGTTTTGATGTTTGTGTATGCTTACACACTCCCACATTACTTAGTATGGCTTCATATGTGTTTGTAGTTTAATATTTTATGTGATTGTTTATTAATGTAACTAATTATGCTAGTATCACAAGTGTATGTCTAAGTTGAAACTTTGTTGTTAACCCTTGGCCCAAACTTAGGAATTGCATCTTTCAAACTAGAACAAGATAATCGCGAGTTCCATAATTGCTTGGCTCATTCGTTTAACATCTCGTGTAGAACCATGTCCTCTCGTCTCATTCGTTAAACATCTCGTGTAGAACCATATCATCTCGGATCATTCGTTAAACATCTAGTGTAGAACCATATCATCTCGGATCATTCGTTAAACATCTCGTGTAGAACCATACCATCTCGGCTCATTCGCTAAACATCTCGTGTAGAACCATATCATCTCGGATCATTCGCTTAACATCTCATGTAGAACCATGTCAACTCGGCTCATTCATTTAACATCTCGTTGATCAAGACATGCTCTTTGAGTATATTCTAATGTTTCTTTTCGTAATTTAAAAAAGAATTCTTTTGGGACACCTCAAATGCTTAAAAGTGCTATCAAAGTCTTTGTTAAACATATCGTGTAGAACCATATCATCTCGGCTCATTCGTTAAACATATCGTGTAGAACCATATCATCTCGGCTCATTCGTTAAACATCTCGTGTAGAACCATATCATCTCGGATAATTCGTTAAACATCTCGTGTAGAACCATACATCTCGGATCATTCGCTAAACATCTCGTGTAGAACCATATCATCTCGGCTCATTCGTTTAACATCTCATGTAGAAACATACCATCTCGGATCATTCGCTAAACATCTCGTGTAGAACCATATCATCTCGGATCATTCGTTAAACATCTCGTGTAGAACCATACCATATCGGCTCATTCGCTAAACATCTCATGTCGAACCATACCATCTCGGATCATTCGCTTAACATCTCATGTAGAACCATGTCAACTCGACTTAAAAGTATCTTCTAATGTTTCTTTTCATAATTTCAAAAAGAATTCTTTTGGGACGCCTCAAATGCTTAAAAGTGCTATCAATGTCTTTGTTAAACATATCGTGTAGAACCATATCATCTCGGCTCATTCGTTAAACATCTCGTGTAGAACCATATCATCTCGGATAATTCGTTAAACATCTCGTGTAGAACCATACCATCTCGGATCATTCGCTAAACATCTCGTGTAGAACCATACCATCTCAGCTCATTCGTTTAACATCTCGTGTCGAACCATATCATCTCGGATCATTCGCTTAACATCTCATGTAGAACCATATCATCTCGAATCATTCGCTAAACGAAACAGGCGAGTTAATAAACTGCTTTACGCCTGGTGAGACATTGTTGTTAACCATTGGCCCATAGTTAGGAATTGCATCTTTCAAACTAGAACAAGATAAGCTGGAACTTTGTTGTTGAGCGCGACTTCCATAATTGCTCGTCTCATTCGTTTAACATCTCATGTAGAACCATGTCATCGTGTCTAATTCGTTAAACATCTCGTGTAGAACCATATCATCTCTGATCATTCGTTAAACATCTCGTGTAGAACCATATCATCTCGGATCATTCGTTAAACATCTCGTGTAGAACCATACCATCTCGGCTCATTCGCTAAACATCTCGTGTAGAACCATACCATCTCGGATCATTCGCTTAACATCTCATGTAGAACCATGTCAACTCGGCTCATTCGTTTAACATCTCGTTGATCAAGACATATTCTTTGAGTATCTTCTAATGTTTCTTTTCGTAATTTCAAAAATAATTCTTTTGGGACACCTCAAATGCTTAAAAGTGCTATCAAAATCTTTGTTAAACATATCGTGTAGAACCATATCATCTCGGCTCATTCATTAAACATATCGTGTAGAACCATATCATCTCGGCTCATTCGTTAAACATCTCGTGTAGAACCATATCATCTCGGATAATTCGTTAAACATCTCGTGTAGAACATACCATCTCGAATCATTCGCTAAACATCTCGTGTAGAACCATATCATCTCGGCTCATTCGTTTAACATCTCGTGTAGAACCGTATCATCTCGGATCATTCGCTTAACATCTCATGTAGAACCATATCATCTCGGATCATTCGCTAAACGAAACAGGCGAGTTAATAAACTGCTTTACGCCTGGTGAGACATTGTTGTTAACCCTTGGCCCATAGTTAGGAATTGCATCTTTCAAACTAGAACAAGATAAGCTGGAACTTTGTTGTTGAGCGCGAGTTCCATAATTGCTTGGCTCATTCGTTTAACATATCGTGTAGAACCATGTCATATCGTCTCATTCGTTAAACATATCGTGTAGAACCATATCATCTCATATCATTCGTTAAACATCTCGTGTAGAACCATATCATCTCGGATCATTCGTTAAACATCTCGTGTAGAACCATACCATCTCGGCTCATTCGCTAAACATCTCGTGTAGAACCATACCATCTCGGATCATTCGCTGAACATCTCATGTAGAACCATGTCAACTCGGCTCATTCGTTTAACATCTCGTTGATCAAGACATACTCTTTGAGTATCTTCTAATGTTTCTTTTCGTAATTTCAAAAAGAATTCTTTTGGGACACCTCAAATGCTTAAAAGTGCTATCAAAGTCTTTGTTAAACATATCGTGTAGAACCATATCATCTCGGCTCATTCGTTAAACATATCGTGTAGAACCATATCATCTCGGCTCATTCGTTAAACATCTCGTGTAGAACCATATCATCTCGGATAATTCGTTAAACATCTCGTGTAGAACCATACCATCTCGGATCATTCGCTAAACATCTCGTGTAGAACCATATCATCTCGGCTCATTCGTTTAACATCTCGTGTAGAACCATACCATCTCGGATCATTCGCTAAACATCTCGTGTAGAACCATATCATCTCGGCTCATTCGTTAAACATCTCGTGTAGAACCATGTCATCTCGGCTCATTCGTTAAACATCTCGTGTAGAACCATGTCATCTCGGCTCATTCGTTAAACATCTCGTGTAGAACCATGTCAACTCGGCTCATTCGTTAAACGAAACATGCGAGTTAATAAACTGCTTTACGCCTGGTGAGACATTGTTGTTAACCATTGGCCCATAGTTAGGAATTGCAACTTTGTTGTTGAGCGCGAGTTCCATAATTGTTTGGCTCATTCATTTAACATCTCGTGTAGAACCATGTCATCTCGTCTCATTCGTTAAACATCTCGTGTAAAACCATATCATCTTGTCTCATTCGTTAAACATTCGTTAAAAGTATTTAATTTTAATTATATACTCCCTCCGTCCCAAAATAAGTATCCACTTTGACTTTTCAGAGTCAAACTAGTTCAACTTTGACCTTAAATATATATTTTTTTGTTATATAATACTTGATGAATAATTATACCATTAAAAAATACACTTAAAACACAGTCCATTTTATATATTTTGCATCAAACATTATATAACACCCACAAAAATAGTTAAGATCAAAGTTGAACCAGTTTGACTCTTTTAGAGTCAAACTGGACACTTATTTTGAGACGGAGATAGTATTAAATAAAAGTATTTATATTAAATCTCCACAAAATTTTCACTTACCAAAAATTTCACCAAAAGTCAAATAAGCCCGCCATTTATACCAAAACCCAGATCTACACTTAACACTTTATCTCATTTGCTCTTTCTATCTTCCTCTCATTTAATCTGCTACCAAAAACCACCACACCACCGCCGCTACTCCATCCCGTCTCACACCACCGCCGACTGCTCCACCACACTAGCACCACCTTCTCTTCCTCTATTTCAATTTTTCTCTCTTTCTTTCTTTCTTTCTATCTTCCCCTTTCTTTCATCTTTATAAAAGGTATGCATTTAATTTTTTTTATGTATGTTTTGTTAATTTTTATTAGTTTATTTTTTTATTTTGTTAATTTTTTGTTTATTTATTGTTGTGTTTAAGTGCCGTCCCCGACCACCACAGTGCCACTGCCGTCGCCGACCTAGCCACCACCACCAGCTGTTAAAAGGTAAATTATTATTTCATTCAAAGTTATTTTTTGCTAACAATCTGCTTTGTGTATAATTGATTGGCGAAAGTATCGGTTAATAGCATTTAGGTTTCTGTTTGTGTTTTGGTTTGATGATGTAAAAACCGGATTTAAACGTTTTGATTTTAGTTGTTATTTCGTGTGGTAAGAAATCGTAGGGTTGTTTATTGTTATGTCGCTCTCGGGTCGGGTCACAGCTATATGACCCGATTTGGTCTCGGTATGAGTTTGAGATTTGTTTATTTGTTATGAGTAGAGTTGGGTTGGACTCATGAGAGTTTCAAACATGGTATACGGGTATGATATTGAGGTTGTTATTGAGGTTATTCTACTGCTTTTTGTTGGTGAAACTCGAAACAAGGAAAAATGGTAATTAACACAATAATACATTCCTAATTGTCGGTGAATGATATAATACTAATTTCCAACGGTATTTTATTTAACGTTTTTTTTTGGCTCTTGGTAATGGCACATTAACGGCCCGTTTTGTGGCCTGTCCATCAATATGATAATATATTGGAGGTAGCTGCAAGATTCTGTGTGTTTTGCGTTCTATTGTTTTCTGGTAAGCGCTTTCTTCAACGCGAAGTAACCGACTGAAGGAACAGCTCGATACGGTTTTTCTGATAGCGCCTCTCGCGTGTGCGTGTTAGGTAATAGGAAAAGGAGTATAGAATGTTTGGGTGTACCTCTCTTACAAAGTGGTCACAAGAGGTGTAGGCATACTTCAGCTATATGCGCATGTGTTACTAATGCAACTGTTGTTCATGAAAACGTGCTTCCAGTTGAAAACGCCAGGAACGACCCGCCTCTTCAGTTGTCGGCTGGCACCGTTGATCGCACGGGTATTTCTTGAGAATGCTTTCATACCTTTATTTAATTCTTTTGTAATGTGGTTTATAAACTTATTGAATCTTTTTTTCTATGTTGCAGTTACGTTTTCTGGACCGTTGGTTCTTGACTTTGAGTCACGAACAACGCATCGCCTGGCAGATTTTGAAAACCATTTAAAAGACTTGGAATCTGGTCTTGGTCATTGCGGTTTGTATTCGTTTGCAACGTATACCGCAGCCGATTGTCTGCGTATTTTAGCTGGGGAACCCCCATGTTCAGGTGTGTGTTCTGTGTTTTGGTTTTCATGTTTTTAAAAATATTGTGTTTCTGTTCCTCTCAGCAAGTGTATAACCGTTGCAGGAAGTGTAACGGGGAGGCGCTCTACCCCGCTAATTCTAGATTTTCAATCGCATATTGGTTACTCTTTCGAAGGTAATGAAAAGACCTTTAAAGATAGTGATTAAAGATAGTGATTAAATAGTGGTTTGTGAATATTTTAGTATCACAGCCAAACTAAAACAATGGATCGATATGTAAAAAAAAAGATGTGAATACCCTAATCAATGAAATTAACAACATCATTAATAGTTTAGGCTGACCATTGATTGATGTCCCCGACGGTAGACCTTCAGAAAATTAATGCTTCCAAAGCAAATCATCTTTTCCAATAAACCGACCCACATATCCCTTTAATAGTTCGATTGATGTAGTTAACACATGAAGATAAAAAACCATCATTGTATACCATCACAAATTGTTGGGACTGCGAGTACTTCCCCATCATACCAATAGTTAGCAATAATAAAACCCCTAATCTATAAGGCAACAACAAGTAAAGCCCCCCACTTATCCCTTTTTTATTTTCTTTTTTTATAAAACACATTGAAAAAAAAAATCGCCCCGCCGCAACGCGGCGGGAGCGTTTCTTCCTCGTTATGTTCTAACTTTCAAAGCGAAAACTGTTTTCTGCTTTTCTAGCGATTGGTTTATTTTTTGTTCTTGTAACAGTATCTTATTTTCCTTATTGTCTGTACCGGCATGTGAAGTTTACAGCTGAGGAGCTTCGTAGGATCATGGATTTCAAGCATAACATCCGTAACATGTCTGTTATTGCTCATGTTGATCACGGTACGTAAACAGCCTTTGTACTGCGTTAAGGTTCTCTTTAATCTGTTCATTTACCATTCTGTCTTGTTACATTAATGCGTAAGCAATTGTAACGAAGAAGAGATTTTAATTCTAAGGATGTCGCAATTTTGAATAACTACATGATGGTTTTGATCTATGTGTTATATGTTTGTGGTGTATCAGATGAATTTTTGTTATCTAGTGTTGATTGGCATAGACATAAAAGTTGTGTACTTATTTCGTGTGTGCTTCTAAAATTGACAATGCCATAGTAACTTAATATGGGTTTCTTGTGAAAAAGGAGAAGGCCAAGGTTCTAGTTATATTTTGAGAACATCAAATATTAACTCTTATTTTGACTTGTTGATGTCACATATGAAGCATTTTCTCTGTACTATATCTATGTGATGCTGTAATTTGGTCATCTTAAGATTAGATAGTATAGGGTTCTATAAAGAATAAATATTAAAGTTTATGTTTCTTTTTATCCACTGCTTGAGTTTGAGCTGTTCACTCATAGATATATACTGGTTATCCCTAATCGAGACTAGCAGGTTGTGCTTTCATACTCTAGTATGTAACAAGAGTGTTTTGTGTCTTCAAGATTTAACTAAAATGTTGTGCTCTTTCTTCTTGCATGAAAACTACACATTCTTTTACTAGGACCAAATGAATGGATTACAATATATAACAACCATTATCCTTTTCATTCTTTAACTCGCCTATTTCTCTAATTTGTGAATGAATTTTTGGGACATATCTTAAATCAACAACATTGCCTGTTGTTTTTTGTCCATAGTTTATTACTTACGTGTACATCAGCGTTGTCTTCTTACATTACCATTATATTTTATCTATATCAATTGCTACTTCTAATTGATACCTTTCTCTGTCATAACAGGAAAATCAACTTTGACCGACTCTCTTGTGGCTGCTGCTGGTATTATTGCACAAGAAACTGCTGGTGATGTGCGAATGACTGACACTCGTGCTGATGAAGCAGAACGCGGTATCACCATTAAGTCAACTGGTATATCCCTCTACTACCAGATGTCGGATGAAGATCTCAAGAGTTTTAAGGGAGAACGTAATGGAAACGAGTACCTTATCAATCTCATTGATTCACCTGGGCACGTTGACTTTTCTTCTGAGGTTACTGCTGCTCTACGTATTACTGATGGTGCATTGGTCGTCATCGATTGTATTGAGGGTGTCTGTGTGCAGACAGAAACTGTTCTTCGTCAAGCCCTTGGACCTAGCTAGTTTGATTTAGCATTAGGCTTTAGTTTTTGTGTTCGAACTATTAGGTTGTAGTAGGTCGGAAACAATTTCGATGGTGCATCGTCCGATAACACGTTACTAACTTATGTCTTTTGGATTACAAATTTATGTGCATTGGGCGACACATTAATGCATTTTGGGTAATGGATTTGTTTATTTTGGTAATTTGTCAATTGCTTTTATTGTTTCAGATATTGGTTTTTCGTATTTCCAGGTTCTGAAAAATCCGAAATACCACGGAATTTAGCCACATATTTCCCACTAATTAATCACAAAATTCCCACAGAATTATTCGAGGAAATTTATTTTTCCGTGGGAAATCTGTGGCAAAAAAACGACTAATTTATGTGAAAAATGGATGCTAAAAATGTGGGAAATCAGTGGGAAAATGTTTGTCGGAAATCTGTGGCAAAAAAACCACTGATATATACGAAAAAATGGATGCAGAAACTGTGGGAAATCAATGGGAAATGTTTGTGAGAAAGTTGTGGGAAATTAAAACCACGGATTATCCACAGTAATATCCGTGGGAAAAAAGTCAACACTCGGTGGGAAAATCAGTGGGAAAATATTTACCCACGAGGGTTTTACACACGGAATGATTCCGTGTGAAATCCGTGGAAAAGGGCCCTTATCCACGGGGTTTCCCACGGATTCTACCGTGGGAAAAATCAGTTTGTGTAGTAGTGAATATCATCTCCAATTATATGAATCAAGAAACTTAAAAAAAAAAAAAAAAGTAAAGTAAAGTAACTCCCAATACCGTTTTCCACAGAGTATGGGGGAGGTTGAGATGTAGACAGCCTTCCGGCCAAGGTAGAAAAGGACCTCTGGCCTTGCAAGGGGTGAGGATCGAACCCTTGCCTCTGCAGAGTCAAGGGTGTTAACCACTTGATCAAACCTTGCTCTTAATAAAGAAACTTTAACCTTTAAGATAATATATGAAGATGTGCTTGAGGTCATGCAAAAAACTCTAACTTATTGGCTATGAAGGCTTCGAAAAAGTTGGAAAGACCTTGCTTTTGGAGCTAATCGTCATCTAAAGAAAAGTTAGTTTTGTTACAAAAGATTTGATTCATCGCGTACTTATGGTGATCGGACAATCAGTGTGCATATCTTTTTTGTGGATCGCAGTCACATGTTATTGATTAAGATCATTTTGTGTTCACTTTCCTTGACTAAAGGTTAACAAACTTGGTTTGGTATATATCTTTCAAAAGGTGATGATTGAGTTTGAAAAATGCATATGGACAAGAGTTAGGGGCCGTTTACTTTCAACTTAATGTCCTGTTTGGTAACAAAACTGGCTGAAAACAGGAAACTTTGGTGTTTCTTTTTAACTTATTGCAAAAGAGAATCCTTAATGTGGAAGGGGGCAAAATTTGATACTGTTTCTATTCAGGACGTCTTAATACGATTTTTTTCCCGAACTAGTGTAGGTGGAAAAAATAAATTCGAAAAATTTAGAAAACTTCGAAAAAATTTATAAAAATTCAAAAAAAATTTAAAAATTCGAAAAATTTATAAAAATTCGAAAAATTTATGAAAATTCGAAAAAATTTATAAAAAATTCAAAAAATTTTAAAAATACAAAAAATTTATAAAAATTGAAAAAATTTATAAAAATTGAAAAAATTTTAAAAATACAAAAAATTTATAAAAATTCAAAAAATTTATAAAAATTCAAAAAAATTTATAAAAATTCGAAAAATTGATAAAAAAATCAAAAAATTCGAAAATTTTATAAAAAATTTATAAAAATTCAAAAAATTTATAAAAATTCAAAAAAATTTATAAAAATTCGAAAAATTGATAAAAAATCAAAAAATTCGAAAATTTTATAAAAAATTTATAAAAATTCAAAAAATTTATAAAAATTCAAAAAATTCGAAAATTTTATAAAAATTTATAAAAATTCAAAAAAACTTATAAAAAATTTGAATTTATTAAATTTTTTTTCGAATTTTTATATTTTTTTTGAATTTTTAAAAAATTATAAATTTTTACAAATTTTTTGAATTTTATAATTTTTGAATTTTTAAAAAATTATAGATTTTAAAATTTTTTAATTTAAAAAATTAGAAATTTTTAAAATTTTTTGAATTTTAAAAAATTTTAATAATTTTTTAAATTTTTTGAATTTTTATAAAATTTTATAATTTTTTGAATTTTTATAAATATTTTCGAATTTTTAAAAATTTTGAATTTTTTAAAAATTTTATTAAAATTTTTTTTTCGAATTTTCATAAATTTTTCGAATTTTTATAAATTTTTTCCACCTACACTAGTTCGGGAAAAAACTCGTATTAAGATGGTCAATTAAGCATAAAAAAGAAACAACATATATCCACACAGGACCTAACTAGAAACAGTACACATATATCCACACAGGACCTAACTAGAAACAGGAAAAAAAAGAAACAGCCCCTTAGGCAACATTGTACGTGACTCAACAACAAGTGATAGAGATAGCGATCATGTTATTTGTTTGGTCTGAATTGACGTAAGCTTGTTACTTTGTTAACTATATAACCCCTCTATAATGTTGGATTCAAAATCAGAACGCCATGTCACAATCAAATAAAATGAGGTGAATAACATATACTATAAGCATTGCATCCATATCAACTATAGATAGAACAAAGTAAAAATGTTAGGTTAGAAATTATACTTATAATAGTAGTAATTAGGTACTAGTATAAATATTCAAGGGTCCCGGTTCCTGCATTATTGATCTATAATATTGGTTGCAGGCAAATGCAACAACTTTTACTTCATTTGCATGTACATGTCACAGGCACATGAAATTACAGCAAACCTCACATTTCTTGATTTGATACTTCATCAACTACTTTGTACATTATTCACTTATATAGTTTCTTTTTTATTTGAGTAAGAGATATTTGAAATATATGTTGATTTTAATTACATAGTAATATTACTAGTATATAACAATTGAAATTGTTATACTACGTACGGAGTAGTAGATTAGTAGTAAGTATTAATGCAATATTGGGCCGTTTCTTGGGTTGGAGGATTTGAGCCCATTTCCTATAAGATATGGCCCACAAACTTATTTCGTAAATAACTCTAAGTCTCTAACGATCCAACACTTTGGAGATACTGATACACTATTTCGATTCGTTGTGCTCAATAGACTATTTTTTGGGTTTTTTTTTTTAACATCATACAAGTTAACAAGACAATTTTCCCTATAGCTGATTCTGTTCTGTAGTCCGAAACGAGTTAACTAACACAAGATAACAGTCATTTGGTAATAGCTAAAACACAAACCGAAACATAATGTAGTAGAAGACGTAGTTATCGTGGAAGAGAAAAAAGATTGTAGCTACTGGAGCAACTGGATTTCGAACTCATTTTGTATCTTGATGTAATTGGCCAGTGGGTTGTAGTCTTTCTTTTTAGGTTTGTTCTTTTGGTTATTTTCTTGGTAGACCATAAAGATGTTGTTTTCTTCCTCTTTTTGAGGCTCTTTAATAAAAGCATGGCTGTTCGGAAAACAAAAAATCATATGTGAACATCAAAAATACCAGGAGCTTTCAAAAATATCATTAGTTGGTAGCAAGTACTAGCAACTAAATACAGATATGTGCAACATGTTCTTTACTAGTCATTTGGTAATTGCTAAAACACAAACCTAAACACCAGTCGATGATAAGCAAGATCATATGGCAGTGGCGTTACTTTTCGAGGCGATTCCAGAAGAACTTGTTTTTCAAGTATCACAATTCAACACGGCCAAAGCAATCTGGGGAGCTTTAAAGACCAGGTACGTGGATGTTGATCGTGTTCGAGAAGCAAGGTTGCAGACTTTGGAGACTAAATTTGAAGCTCTAAAGATGAAGCCAAACGAATCAGTTGATGACTTTGCGGCCAGGATGGGCAAAATTGTAACTGAAGTAAACAGCTTGGGAATAATTTATACAGACAAGAAACTTGTTAAGAAGCTGCTTGCATCCGTACCAGATAAGTTTGTTGCAATTGTTGCCTCAATAGAACAATTTGCTGACTTGAATACTATGACTTTTCAAGAAGCTATTGGAAGATTGAAAGCATTCGAGGGTAGAATGAAGGGTGTTGACACCACTTCTGAAGATCAAGGCAAGTTGATGTTCGGAAGGGCTGAAAGATCTGATAAGAACAAGTCTGAGAAAGGTCGAGGAAGGAACTCCTCTGGTGGCAACGGAAGAGGTCAAAACAAATCTCGTGGTAGTGGTCAAGCCAATAACCACAACCGAGGAAACCAAAACAACACCGGGAACAATACGGATCAAAAGAAGAACAAAGGCCGAGACCTTTCAAAGATTCAATGCTTCAGATGTGACGAATATGGTCACTTTGCTTCTAACTGCCCTGAACGACGTGAACAGAAGCAAAAGCATGAAGCAAACCTTCTGAAAAAGGAGGATGATGATGACCCGACACTTTTTATGATGAAGAGCGTTCAAGAAGTCGTATTCTTGAATGAAGAGAAGATTATCCCAAACCAATTGAATACTAAGCCAAACGAGGAGGACACTTGGTATTTAGATAATGGGGCAAGTAATCACATGACGGGGATCCGAGAATATTTTTCGGAGTTGAATGAAAATATCTCCGGCAGAGTGAAGTTTGGTGATAACTCCTACATCGAGATAAAAGGGAAGGGTTCGATAATCATTGAAGGGAAAACGGGCGAGCAACGACTAATCACTGGAGTATATTACCTACCCGAGCTGAAAAGCAACATTATTAGTCTTGGGCAAGCTACCGAAGGCGGATGCGACATTCGTATGAGAGGTAGTTATCTCACCATGCGTGATTCGGATGGCAAGCTTCTGATGAAGGTTCCTAGAACGAGCAATAGGCTCTACAAAATAAAGCTCCAAGTTGGAAGTCCGGTATGTCTTAAAGCAAAGATGGAAGATGATGCTTGGTTATGGCATGCTAGGATGCGTCACATTAATTTCGAGACAATGGAATTAATGGCAAGGAAGGGCATGGTTGAAAATTTGTCAATAATTCATCAAGAGAACAAGTTGTGTGAATCTTGCTTGGTAGGAAAACAAACCAAGAAGGCGTTTCCTAAAGCAGCAAAATTTAGGGCAACACATTCTCTTCAACTGATACATGCCGACCTATGTGGACCGAATTTGCAACATTGTACGTGACTCAACAACAAGTGATAGACATAGCGATCATGTTAATTTGTTTGGTTCAAATCTGAATTGACGTAAGCTTGTTACTTTGTTAACTATATAACCACTCTATAATGTTGGATTCAAAATCAGAACGCCATGTCACAATCAAATAAAATGAGGTGAATAACATATATAAGCATTGCATCCATATCAACTATAGATGGAACAAAGTAAAAATGTTAGGTTAGAAATTATACTTATAATAGTAGTAACGAGAAAAATAGCCCGCGCGATGCTGCGGTGCGATCGTTTTATTGCTATGTTTTTATTTAGTTAAATGTTTGTAATTTTTTTAGGCATGCATTTTTTTTAGAATGGTAAGTTCTGTATTTATAAAAAAATATAATTGGAAAGTAAAAATGGGCTTAAGGTAACTTGTATGGTTAGTTCATAAGGATAATTGGGCTTTATTTAATTTGACAGTGCATTTTATGTTTTAAGCCCATAGGAAATGAGTTATAAAAAAAAAATAGGTTTTTGTTTAAGGTGTTTGGTAAGGCGCCGTTCTGTAGGGTTTTAATTTTTCTTTAAGAGTGGCGCGAAATCGATTATTGGGGAAACAATTGGGGAAACAGTTGAACCAAAACCCTAATAATTTTCTTTTACATTTGCCTAATTCTTTGCTTTCATAATGGCTACACCACCAACAACATCTGGCTATGGACGTGCCCGTACACCTAATTTCCAGAAGCTAAAGTTTGCTGCTGGTTCCGATGAAGTTGATGATTGTTTGGTTGCAGCGTTTAGCCAGGATTACACCGAAAATGATCAGCTGTTAATGGTGCTTGGGGAGCAGCGCGATCAGTTATGTGCAAAGGTTAAGTGGTTAGAGGATTTGGTGGAAGAAGGGGAAGGTTTCTTACCGTTACATGAGGAGGGTCACATTGGTTTAGACCGTTTGAAGGAGACTCTGAAGAGAGAGAGGAAGGTGCTTGCTGGATTGATTAAGGTGATGGATTTGGCCCGTAAAGGAAGGGAAGAGAAGAAGATCAATCTTTTCTGGTTCGGATGATGTGTTTTGTGTGGTATATTTTGGTTGTCTTTTGTGTTTTTATTAGAAGTATGTATTCTGGTTATGACTGAATGTAGATGTTGTGTTTTGGGATGGTTAGTAGAATGTATGAAGTTTAAAATTGTGAATATAATATTAAGGGTATGGTTGTTAATATCTTCTTTTGTGTTGCAAAATGATTGGAATTTTTTTGTGATATGCATTAGTGTTTTTATTTTTAATAGATAAAAGTTATGGCTGTAGAGGTGATGTAGAAAATACAATGGCAAAATGTATAGGAAGATGCAGAGTTGTTGCACCAAATAAGAGTGTTATTAGCCATTAACAGCTGAGTTATATTACATGATCTTGTGCATTTGTTATACAAAAGGGTGGGCTAATACATTTGCTGAATAGCTAACTAACGTAAACATAAGTGGTGCTAGTAGTTCTAGATATGTACATAAGTCATTGATCATGACTGTTGGTAGTGGCCATAGGGAAGTTTGCATTTAAGTAACAAAAGATGATAGTTGCACATAGCAGATTAGTTTTTTGGTCTTTTGGTGTCTGATGGCTGCTCTGTGAAGAGTGGCCGCTTCATTGTTTTTTGACCAACATTCGAGGGTGTGTCTGTCTTTGATCTGGTTTGCATACCTGTATAGGATGCTGGTGGTGGTGTTTTTCCTGCAAGAAAATGCAAAAATGATGATGCTATGTTAGATTAAATTGTAAAGTTTGGTGTTTCTTTGTTAACTATTCCAACTTTGTTACCTGCTGTTTTTTCTGTGTGTGGTGGATTGTCTTGGTCTTTTTCTTTTGAAACTTCAGCAGTTTCGGAATGTTCATGCTGGATGATAGTGTTGCTGGGTGTTTCTATCATCTCTGTTGTTGTGGCTGTTGGTACATAGGTGTTAGGAGGTAATGGTTTTGGTAGTGATTGAGTACCTGTATTATAAAATTAATATGTGTAACTATTAGGATGAATGTAACTGATATTTGTAAATGGTGATGACAGTTATGTTTATTCACCTGAAACTTGTGCTTCAATCTGTTTAAGTTGGTCTGGTATGCCAAATACTTCATCAATGACAAATTCAATGTATCCTGGGTTGCAAGTTGGATTGTAATGAAATTGAAATGTATGGGTTGTTCCTACAATTGCTTCAATTGCATTTGGAAAATGCCCAGGCTCAACAATTTCATTTGATGTCACCAAGTCT
Organism: Artemisia tridentata subsp. tridentata; assembly: GCA_021014915.2. Lineage (NCBI taxonomy): Eukaryota > Viridiplantae > Streptophyta > Magnoliopsida > Asterales > Asteraceae > Artemisia > Artemisia tridentata. Next base: position 20,202,420 of record CP139509.1, read on the forward strand.
GCACAATTCACACGGATAAATTCATCTGCTTTAGGTGTGAAGAATATAAATTGTGCGGGTTTGGTGCCATCTGTTATAGTAGCTCTGAAATTGTATCTGCATGAATGGAAGGATTATGTAAGTAAGTGTAAATTTAGAAAGATGTATATGTTCTATTTGTTTACCGATAGTTAGGGGCTGGTATGAATCCGTGTTTCCTGCATTCGTAGTTTCCTTGGATGTTTGTTGCTTTATTAGTGCAGATACAACATGAAGTATAGTACCATCCTCTGCTAGTATTGAGGTTCGTTATTGTTCCTTGGCAAGTAAACCGTACTCCCTATGAAAATATGTAAAAAATGTAGGTCAGATATGTTTTTTGCATTTCTTATAGTTGCAATATAAATGTACATTAGTAGTTGTATCTTACCTTGTATGTATCTGGATTATGTTCAAGAAGCGTTGCAATTGGAATACGGTTTTTCTGCTGTTCCTGTTCAGTGTCTTGTAATCGGTATCTAGTGACACACAATGGGGCCTTTTCCTCATACAGTGCTTTGTACCTGTTACATGTAGAAATTATTTAGTCAAATGTGTTTACACATAAAAATTTAGAATACTGAATAAGGATAATGAAAGTTACGCTGCTTTATATCGTTCCAGTTCTGGGATGTCAGGGTTTATGTAATAATATGTTGCTGCTGTTGATGAAAGTTGAAGTTCTGTAGAAACAAAATGGTTATTTTTGTAATGTTTGTTCTGTTTATGCATATATAACATACATATTTTAGTGTCAATAATAGTAAAGTTACCTCTGTTTTGATACTTTGAAACTCTGCATGAGCTGACAGCTATTATGATAGGCCTTTCAAGTTGTTCAATAGCTTCTTTTGGAAAATTGTCGGCAAGCTGATCCCACAATGTCAATTCAATAGAATTTCGACTGTTGTAGTAACGAATTGTGAATAATTAGCATGAAGGTAGTCTGCATTATAGGTTATTTGTGTTATAGTTTTTTTTTTAAGTAACTTACTTTAGATTTTGTATCTCAACTTTTCTGATTCTTGATTGATTCTTGTTAGGATCGGCAATATTGCCAGCGTCTCCTGATGTAATATAAGATCCAATATAATATGCATTTTTTAAGATATGTAGAGTTATATGTAGGTTTTTAATTATAGTAAATAAAAGTATTAGAAGTTGTTATTGCGTACCTGTAAGTACTGGATATTCTTTCTTGGGTTTGGTGTGTGGGTCGTACACTTTTCTAGGTAACTGATTGTAAGAGGTAAAATTGAAGTAGTGATTCGGGAATGATTGTGCTGGTATGGGATCCAGTTTTGTGAGTGGGTTAACTGAGAGTGATGTCTTGTTCTCAAGAGTTTGCTACCAATTTTCTGTTGGAATACAATGGAAACCTGATATACGAAATGCTGTTCCAGGTATAAGAAGAGGCCTGAAGTGATGAATGTCTTCAGCAATCATGTTTGCTTGGACTGCGTCACCCTGTTTGTATTAAGAAGGTTAATGAGGAAGTAAGTATAATGTTTTTTGTATATTGTTTGTTTCACTTACGTGTCTGTCTATTAAGATTGCACGGTAGCCTTTTTCAGTTGTATCTGGAGGATTTCGAGTTGCCCATGCACGATATACTTTAACCTCGATCAATTTGTCCCTGTCTCCAGGTTTCAGTTCCCGAATAGAGCTTAATGCCATAGTGGTTAACGCCATTCTGTGATAACAACAGTGGGAAAAGGTATTAGGAAGCATACATGTGAACTAAAAAAAAAAGGTAATTAAATGAGCATATACCTTTTGTATTATATTTTACTGAATGGAATGAAAAAAAAAAAAAAAAAAAAAAAAAAAAAAAACAAACTAAATGAATGGAAATTTGAAGTTATGCAAATGGTAATGATGGTTATTTTGTGCAAATTTTTTTTAAGTGTCTAAATTTCTGGTGAAGTAATTGTGGAAAGGAAATCTTTGTACACTATGTTTTTAGTTGTGTTGGGGGGGTGGGTTTCTTGTGTTTTTATAAGGATTTTCAGACCATTTGGGGTTGTTGCTCGTGATAATGCGACATAAAGTTGACCATGTGCGAAAACAGGCTCTGGAAGATAGACGCCGATTTTGCTAAGAGATTGCCCTTGACTTTTGTTTATCGTCATTGCGTAGCAGACCTTGACTGGGAATTGTTTTCGTTTGAATGTGAAAGGCATGCCAGCATCATTTTTTTTCAAAATAATTCTTGGTATGTAAACTCTTTCGCCAATCCTGTTGCCTGTAATAATTTCTGCCTGTATTAAATTTGAAAACAGCTGTGTGACAATCATTCTTGTTCCATTGCAGAGGCCACCTCCTAGGTTTAGATTGCGTAGCAGCATAATCGGGGTGCCAATTTTAACCTCAAGCTTGCTTGGAGGGAATCCTTGGATTTTCAGTGTGTTTAGAAACTCCGGCGGATACAGAAGCTCATTTGCAGCACCATCATTTGTAAGAGGAATAGCTTCATCACAACTTATGTAAGTTGTTGTTTCGCCTTTTACTAATGATAGAACTTTTGCGTTTATTGTATCGGCTGTCTCGTTCTTAGGGCACACAATGGCTTTTTGCTGTAAGATTTCTGCACTTGGTGATTCTAATGTGTCTTTGTCATAAATGAAATTGATAAGTGTATGTAGGCCTTCGTCGTTGTCTTCAATTAAATGCTCTTGAGGAATTGTAATCCAACTGCCGTTATGTGGGTCTTCCAAATCACGCTCACCTATTTTGCCATCTCCTATATCTAACAACCATGAAGCAAATGTTTCCGTCTTTTTTTTTCAATGGCATCAATGTCGGTCTGCAGTAACCTCATATTTTGTTTCAGTCTACATACTTTAAAATGTTGCCATAGATACGAAGCAGTTATTGATGCATTCACTATATCTGCTTTTGTACCCTTTTTTTTTACTGGTAGTGTTTGTCTAAAATCACCACCAAGCATTACTGATTTTCCCCCAAATAATCTATCCGGATTGCTGAGAACATCTTTAAGTGTTCGATCCAGTGTCTCAAAGCATCTTCGGTCATTCATAGGAGCTTCATCCCAAACAATCAAATCTGTTTGTGAAAACAGTTTTGCAAGCATTGTTTTTTTTTGAACATGACACATTGATTCATCTGTTAAATCAAGTGGCAATTTGAAGCGCGAATGTGCTGTGTGGCCACATGGAAGTAACAATGATGCAATTCCAGATGATGCGACTGCTAGAACTATTTTTCCTTGTGACCGTAACCTGTTGATTATTGTCTTCCATAAAAATGTTTTACCTGTGCCTCCATGGCCATAAACGAAGACCAATTGTTGCTCATTTGTTGCTGAAGACTGGACAATAAGGTTATAAATAATCTGCTGCTCGTTGTTCAGTTTGGTGATAGCAACATCTGCTTCATTTTTTAGTTCATCGTGATTGTAATTTTTTTCTTCCATTAGCAACCTGTTATTTAAGTCGTCTAGTAGCTTCTGAGGAGGAGGTTGTAGGCCAAAATCAGTAACTGATTTTGAACTACTGTTTAGTATCACCTCTAACTCATACAGAATATAGCCTTTCATTTGTGGATGGTTGATATGAAGATTTCTGATATGAGTCATAGCAGATGCTCTTGCCGGAATATCATCAGCCATGAGGGACCAGTGATTTTCCCAGAGGCTTACTGTGTCTCCAACATCACAATAAAGCTAGATCTGAGCAAAAAGTGTTCGCAACTCTGCTGATGTTGCCGAAATAGCTGCTTCTTGTAAAGCTGTTTCCCATTCTCGGTCATCTTTAAGTAATCCCATGGCTTGACATGCTGCTCGATAAGTAGGAAAAATTGTGTTGTTTACTTTTCTAACTTCTGTAAATGATCTGCAACCTTTTTGGTGACACAACAACATTATGAAATAGAATAATTCCCCTGCAGCAGGATGCACATATGCAAGCCTTCCAATCGACGCCTTTGTTTTGTGTTTTCTAGGCTTCCAGGTTTTCTGATTTTCATACCATACAAAAGCCGAAGGGAAATCGACGTATGTGAGATGGCGTCCTTCCTCATATAAGCTGTTGAATTCAAACCATTGGGTAAGTGTTGTCAGTGTTCTTCCGTCATCACTGATAACATATCCCAAAGGTTCTTTATCACGGAAACTTATCCGTTGCATGCCTTCAAGATGAACTGCAAGAATTTGGACGGCTGGTTCACGGTGATGTATCGGGAAGTTTAGTATCCTCCAGCAGGCTTCGTGTGGACATATAAAACGGCCATCTATGAAGTTCTGGATTTCATCTACATGTACTGTTGGAGTGTTAGATGATGTTGACACTTCACCAATGGGTCTTGTGATTCGGGCTGCAATTCTATCAGTTCCTTTGGATATGTATTTGAATAAGTATTTGATGAGCATACTCCAGCCACAATATTCCACATTTATGTGTGCGTGAAACATTAGGCAGAGTATCCTATTATATGGAACAACGTACGTATTATCTAGCTTGACTTTGTTTTTGGTTGCATAATGTCTGCTCTTTCTTCTACGATAATGCACATGGCCGTTGTTATCAAAGAATGTTTTTTCTTGATATTTTTGAGGGAATTTTTTTGTGCACACATCTTGCTGCATACATGGGGCTTTTGGATTAACAGCTCCACATGGTCCATGCAACATCATTTCGGTTACAACTTTGTACCCTTCTGGATCAGCTGTTCTGTCAGGTAGCTCTGCACAGATGAACTTGTCCACATCTTCGGGTGACCGTATCTTGTGAGTTGATTTTAGCCATAGCAATGTGTGACAGTGTGGCAAACCCCGTTTTTGAAATTCTATTGTGTATAAAACTGCATTCATAATCAAACGGAAGAAAATATGAGTTATTTATATGTTTATGTATATGTGTGTGATATACATGTATATTATATGTATATGTTTAATTTGTTATGTATGTATTTATAATTTTTATTATGTATTATTTGTTAAATTTACTAATAAGATATATATTAAAGAGATACCTCCTGTTGCAGGTCCAAATATGGTGCCTTCTTTCAGAATTTTCAGAAAATCATTGACCTTTTGTTGAAACACACGAACAACGATGTCAGCTCTATCATTTGGTGAAAGATGTGGCCGAGACTGCATATATCTGCGGATTTCTGGCCAATTGACATTGCATGTGAACGTGATGAAAAATTGAGGATTTCCAAGAACTCGACAGATAGCAAGAGCATCTAGATAATGACTGTACATGTATCTTGGTCCGCCAGTAAAACTTGAAGGTAAAATTATTCTTTTACCTATATCTGCACCTGAATGATCTCCTCTTGAAATAGCATCATAGATGCCTGACAAATACTCACTTCTAATGTTATTTTGCTTGGCCCTTACAAAGTCAAGACGATCTTGTTCTAGTGCACAATAGACTGACACCACGTATTGTTGAAATAACCTTCCACCTTTAAAAAGCAAACCATAAAGATGAGGCCTTTCGTGTAACTGATAAATGTAATAGGTGTTCATAGACATCTTAGGTCTTTCACCATGTGCATTACGGATTTCCAATGTTAATTTTGTAGTATAGCCTGGCTGACCATACACAAAAAGAAGTGGAAACTGTAATGACATATAGGTTGAATGCAGCTTGTTAATTCTTTGAGGGCGTTCGCCTTTTTTTTTGTATTATTACATCGTAATCTGTCTTCGTTTCAGGTCCATTTTCAAAGACGATAGCACCAACGATGTCTGCAGATGGCAACTCATATTGCCGAGCTCCATCTACATTGTAAAGCCGAATGGTGAAATCAGGTACATTTTGTTGCTCCCAGATGTCTCTAGCTGTCCTAAACAATGCAACCAACTCATTATGAGTATCCAAAATATGTATCAGACCTTCGACAATTTCAGGGTTCAATGACGATGATTGTGTTCCACCAAATCTTCTTAACCTATTTTCGACTTCATTTCTCGTGTCATATATGTAAAGTTGCAAAAACTTTGGTTTTTCATTTTTTGGAGGACATAATGCCCCTAACCAATGACACACCTGACCACAAATTCTGAACACATATGGTGCTCGTCCATCATTAATTTTTTCATCTATGTGTGCACCAAATGATGTCATACTAAACATTTGGTTGTACGCTCTAATGTTTTCCATAAAGTGCCTGTCATTGAATAACTGTTTTAAAGAATCTGGCGGATCTCTTTCTTCTTGAAGACACACCTTCCCTTCCCCACAGCATCGACTATAACGAATGTGTGATGGTGTTGAATTTTTGAGCCTTTCACCATACCAAAATGCAGCCCCGCAGTGGTTGCATGTCCAATCAGGATCGCCAATATCAATATATAGATTAGAAACACCTGATAGAAAATGCAATGAATTTATTTATGTAAGCTGAATTTACAGTAGCTGTTTAAGTAAAGTTAATCTGAATAAGGTAAATGAATATAGTTACCTTGGGAATTAAGAGTGCGGCTACGGGTTTGGCGAAATGCATTAGGAGCATCAGTGTTGTTTATAGGTGTAGGATCGTTGCTTTCATTTTGTAACACATATGCATCATCTAAGGAATTTGTAGACGTATAATCTGAGAAAAATTGTGTGAAAATTAATGGGTATTAAGTCAGTAAAGTTTATTTCATGTAATGAAGAATGCAATATTTACCTGAATAACCTGAAGGCCCTTCCGTATTGTTGATAGGGGCACGATTGGTGCTTTCATTCTGTAACACGCATACATTATTTGCTGAACTTGTAGAACCATCTTCTGCAACAAATTTTGTTCAAGTTAATGGCTATTAAATTTTGTAAATGATAAGTGTGTCATTAATATTGGCGAAAATAAACCTGAAATATTATGCATGCTACTCTGGAAATGGAGTGAAGGTGGGTAGATTTTAGTGGCATCACACACATTTTCCTGTTGTGTTTGTATTTTTGCAACTGCAAAAGGCAATTATCTGTAAATAAAATGATAACTAAAGAAGTTTTTATCAGTTTATAGAACAATTGCACTACCTTTTGCTCTTCTTGTATGTAACATATTATTGTCTTCATTTATGATTGACCCTCTCTTTTGTATATTAATATCGGTACTAATTTGGCGCAGGCTGTTATTTGACTGTATCGTGTGACTATCAGAAACGGCGGAAAAAATAGGCTTATGAAGGTTTGTATCGAAAGCCCTGCTACTCATATCTGAAATTCCATTTTTGTAATTTCCAAATGCCTGTGCAGCTGTCATATTCTCCATTTCTATTTCATTCCTTGCATCTGTAGAAGTTGTTGATGTGTCAGTCAAATTGTAATTAGAATTCTGTTTAATCAGCAAATTTCAGAAGCAGGCATACCACTACTCTGCTGATCTCCCATTAATCTTCCATTGCTATTCCTATTAGGCACACCAATTTGTTTAATCTTGTCTTGTAATTGTAGGGTGTCAGCATCATAAGTGTCCATAGAATTTAATGTGCTTGTATTTCTAGAACCTGCACAACACCAAATCAATTAGTTTAGAAACAATCAACTGACAATTTATAAGGATAAATGCTACAATTACTATTCTCACCTGTGGCATAATCCCAAGGATGATGTAAACTTGTAATTGTTGAATGAGGCTCCCGAAAGTGGCTGTTAAATTGTGTCCTTTCCAACATATGTTCTTTTTTGTTTTCAGTGTCATATTTGTGCGACATCAAATCAGTTTGTAGGTACACTTTGTTTTGAGGATTCTGTTTGTGGTGAAAGTTTGGATAGTTTGATAGAGACAGGTTGAACAAATATCCCGTTGACACATCTTCACTTTGGCTTGTAGTTGGGCCAGAAGTTTCCCTTCTAGTTGGGCCACTCTTTTTGAAATTTCTAACATCCCCAAATGGTCTTTGCATTTTTGTGTGTCCAACAGGCTCATTCACAATATATGCAGGAATGGTTGTTTGATTTTCTCTTGCAAATTCATCAAACATTGAAAAACATTCATTTGTAATTTTTTTTTCCATGATCCATTATGTTACAACTAATGTGTTAATGTTATTTATTATTTTTTTTTTTTATCTACCAGGTACAATATGCATGAAGTGCTCAACTGTATACAGGTACAAATGGCATAGTGTATAAAGAAGATTAAAAGATACAGCTAATGAGAAGCATGATACATGCATACATGAAATCAGAATAGAAGGAAGGTTTTAGAAAACATACCTTCGGAAATCTTTGTTCCTCAGATGTATTTCTTCCTGATTGTTTTTTTTTTTTTTTTTTTTCTGTCTCGTTTTTTCTTTGGTTGAAGAGGCTGATTTGTTTTAGGTGTAAAATGTGGCTGGTTGTAGTAGTGTATATCTTTTCAGTCGTTCCAGAAACTCACCAAGAGTGATGTGTGTGTTCAAGGTCAAGAAGAGCCATGCTTAAGTACAATATTTGGTAACACATGGCAAGTAAATATGGAATGTTACAATGGTTAGGTCTCTTACATGTTATAATATTATTATACTTACTTACTGGTATGAATAATAGAGCATTAGTTGAGATACAGAGTGAACAGGAAACTTCAAAATGTTTCTTATCCAATGACATTTTCGCAGCATAGCAACCGGCTACTGTTCCATCGTTAATTTTTGTTTCTCAACCAATAGGGATGCGAATTAACCAATGATAAAGGATTTAAGAAAACTAATTAGTGTCACATCATAAATCTCTATTAGTATATATATTAATTAGGTACTAGTATAAATATTCAAGGGTCCCGGTTCCTGCATTATTGATCTATAATATTGGTTGCAGGCAAATGCAACAACTTTTACTTCATTTGGCATGTACATGTCATAGGCACATGAAACTACAGCAAACCTCACATTTCTTGATTTGATACTTCATCAACTACTGTGTTACATTATTCACTTCTATAGTTTCTAGCTTTTTTATTTGAGTATGAGATATTTGATTTTTAATTACAAACCACAGTGATTTCTATATTTAAAATATATGTTGCATTTTAAAAAAATACATAGTAATATTACTAGTATATAACAATTGAAATTGTTATACTACGTAGTAGATTAGTAGTAAGTATTAATGCAAGATTGGGCCGTTTCTTGGGTTGGAGGATTAGAGCCCATTTCCTATAAGATATGGCCCACAAACTTATTTCGTAAATATCCAACATTTTGGTGATATTGATACTATTTCGATTCATTGTGCTATTTTTTTGGGGGTTTTTTTTTTAACATCATACAAGTTAACAAGACAATTTTCCCAATAGCTGATTTTATTTTTTAGTCCGAAACGAGTTAACTATCACAAGATAACAGTTATCTGGTAATAGCTGAAACACAAACCAAAACATAATGTAGTAGAACACGTAGTTATCGTGGAAGAGGAAAAAAGATTGTAGCTACTGGAGCAACTGGATTTCGAACTCATTTTGTATCTTGATATTATTGGCCAGTGGGTTGTAGTCTTTGTTCTTTTGGTTATTCTCTTAGGATCCCTCTTGGAGATCTGCACGTTGTTGTGTTCTTCCTCTTTTTGCATAATGAAATCTTTGCATAATCGTTTATAAATTTTTTGCGTAAACTGAACTCCATGAATAAACTTTGCAACATTAATTCTGAATGATAAAAAGAAAAGCAATCAATTGAATGCGAATGTACCTAATAACATATCATACATTGATGCTAATAAAACTATCCTATTGATGACCAACAAAGTATCTTCAGTTCTTCACACCACACTAGCGCTTGACTTGTAAGATGATACAACAGAGAACTTGAGAGTGATCAATGTTCGAAATGAACACAATTGCGCTCCCAACATTTGGCGAAATCTTTCAGACATGAAAAAACTGATTGAGCCAGAACAAACCGTTAGGCCCCGGGGATTAAGCTTCGAGTTCATTTTGGTTCCATAAAGTGCTGATTGGCAATCAAACATGCAGGAAATGGTTCAGTTGTTATAATCGATAGTAAAATACGTGTCACATGCTAGAAAATTCAATTAACATCATATCAATTTCAAAACTTGGATTAACGTAAGACAGATTTTCAAGAAACAGAGAAAGTACCTGTTAAAATAGTTGTTTACAGAGGACTAAACAACAGTGTAGCAGAACGTTTCACAATCACCATTATCGGAGGTTCGTTTCACGGGTGTTAAGCCACATAACTCAAGATTTCTTTCATACCCAATAATACGCAGACCTTTCAATTGAAAAATGCTCTGTGGAAGACGACGTATCATTGTACCTGTTATATCTAACTCTTCTAAACATTGTAAATGCCCAAGTTCCTCAGGCAAATCATCAAGTGTACAATTGGGCAAATGAAAATATTTTAGGTATCGTGAAAATAAAAAGATGCTCTTTGGAAAACCTCCAGTAAATTGACAACGCCTGAAAATTAGCTTCTCTAAACATTGTACTAGGTGAAGATTCTCCAGTAAAAACTCACCCTGTTCCTGTCCCAACCGTTCAAATTCAAGATACTTCAGATGTTCCAGCATATCAATGCTAAACGGAAGACAACCAATCCCAGTATCTGACAGCATTAGCTTCTCTAGAGATTCTAATTTGCCAAAATCTCCGGGTAAACTCACAAGTTTCCTACAAGATTCAAGTTTGAGAGATTTCAGCTGTTTTAACATACAAACACCATCTGGAAGACGTTTTATCTTTGCACCTGACAAACAAAGCTCCTGCAGGGATTCTAATTGGCCAAAATCCTTGGGTAATTTCTCAAGATCACCACAAGATTCAAGTTTGAGAGATTTCAGCTGTTTTAACATACAAAGACCATCTGGAAGACGTGTTATCGTTGCCTGGGAAAAACAAAGCTCCTCTAGACATTGTAAATGGTGAACGTCCTTGGACACTTCTGTAATACTACCTTCAAGTGTGAGCTTTTTCAAACATTGCAAACTACAAATGCTTCTAGAAAAACTTTTAAGGTTTGTGAAAGAACTAAAACCTATAGAAATAAGCTTTTCAAGATTTCCAAATGACGAGGCAGCTGGATCTTCTTTATAAAAACATGTAAACACGAAGTTTGAAAGATCCTTGACCGGATGCAATGGGTCTATATCTTTGGACTTCGCAATGAGATGTAACTCTAATAAAGAACCAACCTCAAGTAATTTAGACTGTTTATTAAACAGAAAGGATTTAAACCTCCCACAACCACTTAAGTTTAAGTAGATAAGCTTTTTTAGACATCCAACAGGAGCATTAATTTCTGTTAAGTTTAAACAGTCTTTGAGATCTAACCTCTCGAGATTTGGAGTCAGCTCAATGTCAAGGGTCCTCAACTTTGAATTATTGAGGTTGAGGGATATGAGCTTTGGACATCCAAAGGGAAAGTGAAGTTCCTCCAAATCACATCCAGCAAGACTCAACGTCTCGAGATCCGGAGTTAGACCCAAGTGAAGGGTCCTCAACTTTGAACCATTAAGGCTGAGGGACTTGAGTTTTGGACATCGGAAGGGCAAATGAAACGCTTCCAAATCACATTCAGCAAGACTTAATGTCTCGAGATCCGGAGTTGGCCCAAAGTTAAGGTTCCTCAACCTTGAATTATTGAGGCTGAGGGATTTGAGCTTTGTACATCGGAAGGGCAAAAGTTCTTCCAAATCACAACATCTTACAAGACTTAACACCTCGAGATCTGGAGTCGGCCCAAGACAAACGTTTTTTAAATTTGAACCATCAAGGCTGAGGGATTTGAGCTTTGTACAACAGAAGGGCATGCAAAATTCTTCCAAATCACAACATCCTACAAGACTTAACGTCTCGAGATTCGGAGACGGTCCAAAGTTAAGGCTCTTCAACTTTGAATAATTCAGGTTTAGAGATTGGAGCTTTGGACATCCATCGGGTATGTAAAGTTCTATCAATTCTTTACAATGTTCAAGATATAAAATCTCGAGATTAGGAGTCACCTCAAGGTTCAATGTGCTCAATGGTGTATAACTAAGATCAAGGAATCTGAGCTTATCAAGAACCTATCATATACAGAAGAAAAAAAGATGAATATATTTTGGTATAATAACAAACCAACATAGATGTATTGCATTATAATTAATCATGAAAATTAACCAACCAACCATTATACTACCTTTCTTGTTCGCCCTTTCCGAATGTTTTCGATTATGCTAAAAGACATGTCAAGTCCAACAAGATTGTCTGCTTGAAATGTTTCGTGTAAAGATGAAAAAGGGTAATCTCGCCAACTAAGATACTTTAACGCATTTGGAAAGCGTTGGCTAACCTGATTATCTTTCCAATTAGGTCCAGAACACATGTAAAGAACTCTAAGTTTCTTCATGTTTCCCAGACCTCTCATAACAGTTTCAAGATTTAGTGTCAATGGCGACAACTTTATACATCTTATTGCTTCATTAACTTTTGCCTGTACGCCAAATAGAAGTGAAAAAAGTTAAACTTGATTATAGAATGAGTTAGTTTTATCCACCTTAGAAATGAATTAGATACTTACCGAATCACTTGCCAATATATTTTCAATGTCCTCACTGATCCACAATCGGCTTTGTTTGCAAGAGTTATCGGGGTGCAAACGGAAAACAATGTTTTTGCCCATTTCTTCTATATGGTCATGCATGCCTAAGCTCCCATATTCAGATATAGTTATGAGAGATTTTTGCTCAAGAACTCTTAACCCAATGATAGCCTTAAATCCACAGCTTTCAAACACTTGGATTGCTCGGTCCTTCTGCTCACCTTTTAATAAGCATGCAACATCTAGGAAGATTTCTTTGTAATCATTCTCTAGATCATCAAAGCTTATTTCCAATACTTTTTGGACTTCCTTCTGCGGAATTGTTTTTAGTCTTTCTAAACCATCTTTCCACTGAAGCTCATTTTTACCACACAGAAACGAACCCAAAACTCTTATCGTTAAGGGTAGACCAGCGGCATAACGTACAACTTGTCCTGATAGTTGTTCGTACCCTTGAATTGGAATATCACTTTCAAATGTATATCTACTGAATAGACAAAGTGCTTCCTTATCCGACAACAGATTGACATCATGAATCAAGCTCACTCTGTGTGATACAAGCACTTGTTCATCTCTGGTTGTAATGATAATCGTACTTCCTGACTTAAACCATTTAGGCTTACCAGCTAATGCCTCAAGTTGGTCTATATGATCCACATCATCTAGAACAACAAGAACCTTTCTACTACGCAACATCTTTCCCATCATATCTTTCCCGTCAGCAACACTACTTACGGTTATGCCTTGATCATTTAAAACATCTGAAAGTACTTGTTTCTGCAACGACTTCAAACCCGACAAAGAGGTTTTCGAAACTTCCCTCACGTTTTCAACAAAGCTTTTACCTTCGAACTCACTTGATATATGAACATAAATAGCCCTGGCTAAAGTTGTCTTTCCCCCACCTCCCATCCCCTTGATTCCAATAACATGAACATCTTCGGTACAGGTTTTCAAAGATGTAAGAACCTCATTGATTCGCATCTCCATGCCTACTAGCTTGTCATCAATATTCGAATTAATGGAACGTAACTTCTTGAATATATCATCGACAATTATTTGGATCAATTTAGATTCATCCCTGTAACATTAAACGATATTTAGCTAGCTTGCTCAAATTCTATATTAACAGTTAACTTCAGACTTATAACATAAAGCATTAGAAACCTACAAGATGAAAGAATATTACACACATATGAGGAAGTAATTAAATTACCCATTAGCAGTCGCCTTCAACTCCCACCCTGCCAGATTTGATGCTTCTTTCATAGCATCTCTCCATTTCTGAGCAGCCACTTTCTTTGTATTTTTGGCAAAGGCCTTTCTAACTGGCCCACTTTGTTTTCGTACTTCGGTGGGCTCCACATCGTGGAAAACGGGGTAAGCAGTATGATCGCTCGTCTTCTGGCACTCCATAATATTGACAAGCTCGTCTAAGCACCAAGATGAAGAAGCATACTCTTTAGAGAAAACAATTATGTAGAATCTTGACTCCTCGATGGATTTGATTAGTTGTTCGTTGATCATTTTCCCTTTTTCTATCTTCTCATCATCCTTATATGTTTCAATGCCTTTCTGCTTCAGAGCTTCATAAAGATGGCCAACGAAGCTGTTACGGGTGTCCTCACCCCTAAAACTCAGAAACACGTCATACTTGAAGTTCTTTTGAATGGAAGAAGATGAAGTAGACGCCATTCTAGTTGTTATCTAAGGATCTGTTGTTTAAGAGAATTTATCTTAACTAATTGCAAAGAAACTTGGGTAAGATGATTAACTGTATATTGAGAAGATAAAGACTCAATAAAATAAGGCTATTATTTGGTCAAGAAAGATAAGATTCGTTTAGCGAAATTCACACCAATCACTCGTTCTTTAAAAGGACTGATTTGTTTTGTTAAAGTTTAAAGCTGTGTTACAACTCATTTCTTTTAGGTTGCTCGGAGTAGCTGGCGGGTTGCTCAGCTGGTTGCCCAAATCGTCGGTAATACCATTCCGCCTATAGCGGGTTGGCTGGAGTGATTTGGTGAGCGGGTATATTACCCGTTGGTGAAGCCACTATTTTGAACGTTATATAAGGGTTTAATGTAATATTTAATTCTTTTGAAACTTGTCAAAAAGGAGCGTTGGGCATTCAAAGCAACATTGGGCATTCAAAGCAGTCAAAAAATATATATATATACACTTTTTTTACAGCTTCATTTCGAAGCTAAAAAAAAATAAAAAAATAACTCCCTTCTTCATCTTCAACAATTCAAATCACCATGGATTCAAGAAATGGAAAAGGGGTTGCTAAACCCGGACGTGGAAAGGGCTCTCGACAAAAATGTTTCGGCCCCAAACTCAAACACAACGACCGGTTGTCGATCCGTACTATCGTCCCACACCACCGGTTGTCGATCCTTACTATCCTCAACCTTATGCATACAATCATCCTCCTCCTCCTCCACCAATGCATCCAAATCAATACTTAGTACAACAAACGGCGGAGGTCGAGTTCGAGCCGTTGGAGCCGTACGCCTACCGTGATCCTCTTCCCGGTACCGACGATGATGATGATGAAGACGTCGTCCCAGAAACTCAACAATATCCGTTTGGTACGAATTTAAACTTTTTATTAGTTGTAATGAACTTTTATTTTTATTATTATGTAACGAACTTTTATGAAATGTTATATGTTTTAGTTATAAATTGTGTAGTTTAATAGTTTAGGGGGAAAAAATAAAAAATTTGGGAGGGCTGGAAAATCATGGGCGCGAGTGAAATTGGTTGGGAGGGCTGGTTGGGTTGAGCTGAGTTGGCATAATGTTATTGGATAAATTTGGGAGGGTTGAAAATTTGATAGTGAGTGAAAGTGAGGGGAGAAAGAAAGCTGATGTGACGCTAAGGTGTAAGGTTTATTGAACCTTACCTTGCCTTTCTGGCCTTAAGTTGTTAAACAAAGAGATGATTCTTTTCACATCCATTTGACCATGATTATCTTACACCGTCATTTACGTTTTGGAAAACATAAAACTGTTTTCTATTGAAGCCATAGTACTATGAAGCAATTTCCAAGAAAGTTAAAAGTAAAAAACAACCCAAACCCAAATCTTCCTCTTCATGAAGAATCCTTGTCAAAGCATGCTTCCACATAAAACCAAATACTACTTTGAAAATGCTTATAAAGTATTGCTTTTTCATAGTGAAGTGAATTGATCTTTCTTTGAAAATGCATACAAATTAAGGGACCCCCATTGTTTAACACTATGTCATTGTTTGTTTTATGACTATCCAATGACAGGAACACTAATGTGATTGAATAAAGAAGAGACCGACAGTTTAGACTTCGTGGGAGATACGCAATGATGCCACCAAATACGCTCTTTACAGACACCCCCTTTGCTTATTTCAATGCCTTATTTCTTTATCAAAAAGCCGCCTATATCTCCTCTTCTCTCTCGTGACCATAACTCACTTTTTGAAAATCCAATGCACACAACAAGCTAGCTTATCATTCATACATAGCTACAAAATGAATCAAGGGTATCTAACTTTGTCCATAAACCATATAATATGTGACACGTTAAACCATATAATAGAATCAACACTGCATCAAAAGACGTATAAATGAAACAAAGAGTGAAGTGCAAAAATGGTCTTTGTGGTTTGGCCAAATTGCACGTTTCGTCCTTGTGGTTCATTAAGTGCAAAGATCGTCCTTATTTTGCACTGTTACGTGCACTTTTGGTCCTTAATCATTGCAAAAATCGTCCTTATGATTTGCCAAATTTCACTGTCGAAGGACCAAAAGTGCACGTAACAGTGCAAAATAAGGACGATCTTTGCGCTTATTAAACCACAAGGACGAAACGTGCAATTTGGCCAAGCCACAAGAACGATTTTTGCAATTTACTTTGAAACAAATTATTAGCCGAAAAAAATTAAATTACAAAATATCCGTCGTTATATCGCGCGACTAACCTAGTATAGATAAATAACAAATACCTTTTAAACTTCTAAGTTAAGCAAGTTGAAACACATGGTTTGGGTCATTTACATTTTACACTACTACTTCTATCAAACAAAAAAAAAAAAGAAAAGTCAATAATTACAAATGTCTAGTCTAGAGGTCTGTTGCTAAAAGTAGTAAAAAAGAAAAGTCATGTGTCCATGTTAATAAGCAGAGCAGCAGATTTTGTAGAGCTGCAGACAGGGCAAATGGTGGTAGTGGATTCACAGACATGACAAAGACACAAATGCCTGCAAGGTAACACCAACACGCATGATGAGTTGTTCCCACATTTCAGGCACTTATAGTTACTACCACCATCTTCCTCGTAATTGCTGCTTCCACAACATGATTCAGCATCATTATTAACTAGTAGTGTTTGTTGTTGCTGTTGTTGTAGTTGAGCTTGTGCTAGCAACTGTTGTAGATTATTTGCTGTTGCTTCATTTGTTTGAGCCAATTCTCTCCATATCTGATTTTCGACAAGTAACGATTTTAGTTTTTCTTCTAAGGACCAGTTTAGCTCATTTAGTCTCGTTACTTCGTCTTCTTTTGTTTTCAGTCTCTTCGTTATTCCTTCGTTCGCTGTCATTATCATTTGTCCAGTGCTACTCTTTCGCATTTCGTTAATCTCACTTCTCATTTTCTCAGCCTGTAATTAATCACAACACAATTTAGTATACATAAACACATTTACAAAAACAATTTTTTGATACTAATATACTGAAACTGAACAGTTATTTTGAGACGGACAAAAAAAAGAGTAAATTACATAAATGGTCCTTGTAGTTTGTTGAAAATTTCAACTATCGTCTCTCAAACTTAAAAGTTGTATATATCGTCCCTATCGTCTTCAAAGAATAACACTCGTGGTCATTTTTTTGAGGTGATAGGGACGATATATGCAACTTAAAAAAATTTCACATATCGTCCCTAAAAGGACTAATAGTGTTATTCTTTGGAGGTGATAGGGACGATATATGCAACTTTTAAGTTTGAAAGACGATAGGTGAAATTTTCGACAAACCACAATGACTATTTATGTAATTTACTCAAAAAAAAACATTAAATGATTCTTACATGTTGTGCAACAAAGTGATCAATCTCCAATTGCTGTTGATACATCTGAGATGCGACATCATCATTGAGTAACAACATTTGATTAGCATTTAGAATGGAGTCACGCGATCGTTTCCTCGAAACCGGAAGGTTGTTGTTACACGTAACTCCGCTTTCAGCTTTGAAAGCGGATTCCGGAATGAAATCAGTCATTCCGGAACCGTACATAGGTTTGGTTACGTAGTAACCAGGCTGAAAAAGATCCTCAATACCATTGCCTTGATTCATCATTATCATTTTATTTTTGGAATGAAGTTTTTTTATAGAGTAAAAACATGCAAATGAGAAGATGGAGGTGTGAGGAGGTTTATAAAAGGTGTGGGTGAAAGTGGTTGGGTAAGGCTACAAATATGTGACTTATATATATATGTACCAATGAATGAATTATATGACCGACCGAAGCAACGTAATACAAGCAAATATATAAGGAGGAATTGAAACTTTTTGTTTTATTGTTTCGAATGAATTGAATTTGACTCATCCTTTTGTTTATGTTTATATATAAAAAATAAAAGGAAGATGATCAATGAATGTGTCATATGTCTGCCACGTTGGAAATGCCAGGTGGGACCATAGGATTGGATTGGGTCTAGTATGTAACACCATTTGATACGCCATATCTTAAAACGTGTCTCTCACTTACCAACCAAAACATATTTACCATCCATTGAATATTATCCAAATTTAACTCAACTGAATTTAATTGTGCTTAGCAAAGAGTAGTGGGCGTTGAATGAGGGTTTGTTGGTCATTTAACGCCTGTCGAACCGTCCCCTTGCAGCGTTGAAAAGCAGAAAATCCAACGGGCGTTGAAGTGTTGAATGTTTAATTTTTTATTTATTTTTATTCTTTAAAATGTTATTTAACTTTATTTTTTCCATTTAACTTTGTGTATTACTTAATTTTAAGAGTTAAAAATAATAATAATAATAATAATTAATAATTCCATTAACAAAAAAAAAAAAAAAAAAAAAAAAAAAACAATTTATTGAAATTAAAAAAACAAAACAAATAAACAAACAACTTAAAAAGTAAAAAAAATTGGTTCCAACGTGGTGCTTCGCGATTGTTCATCTCGCGAGGTGCTTTAACGCGACCCCGTTGTGTCTCTCCTTCCACAGGGCCTTCGCCTCCTCCAGCTGGTCATCCTCGTCATCTAGTTGGTTGGCAGACTCACGATAGCAACGTTCAAACTTGAACATGTCCACACGCATCGCATGCCACTTGGAGGTGATCATGTCCGTGTTCCGGTACTCCTTTTGTCTACCGAGCGAGAGGTGAAAATCGCGCTTCACACTAGACCAAAAGTCTTTCTTCGTATCATGAGTCTCCGCCCGGATGTCGGAGACGTTCAGGTAAGAATTCACCAACGCCATTTCTTCGTTTTCTTCCCAGGCAGATCGAGATTCGCTGGCCATTTTTTGGTGAATGTTGTGGTGAATGTGGTGGTCGTTGACGGCAAGGGAGAAATTAGGGTTGATGTTTGTGAAGTTAAAAGTGGCTTTTTATAACCGAGTGTTAACGGAATTTCATTTAATTCGACGTTAACGTTAGCTCAATTGGGTAAGTTTAACGCCAAACGTTAACGTCGGATGGGTGAAACAATTTAATGTTAACATTAATAGGTCTGACTCGTTAACAGTCAATATTTATTATTTATAATTTTTTTTAAAATAATTTATTTCTAATTTTTTATCTTTAACGGTGGAATTTATTTTTTTCGTGTCAAATAAAAAAAATAAAATAAAAAAATAGGATGTTAAATAATTAAAAAAACTAATCATTACACCCATGTTAAAAACCCCACAACCCACTACCCCCAATTTGTGAAAAAACTTACATTATGACGCGTGTGACACTTGTCGCAATTTGCCCTCACCCACACCCAAACCACTACTCTTGGTCTAAGTCGAGATTACTATCAATTTCCGGTTTATGTGGATGTTGTTTCTTTTTTAGATGA
The DNA here is from genome assembly GCA_021014915.2 of Artemisia tridentata subsp. tridentata. Lineage (NCBI taxonomy): Eukaryota > Viridiplantae > Streptophyta > Magnoliopsida > Asterales > Asteraceae > Artemisia > Artemisia tridentata. The sequence goes on from CP139509.1 coordinate 20,221,992, forward strand.
TTTGTTCCTTACAGAACAACTAATTTCTTTTACGATATTACTTACACATCTTAAAATAGACAAACACTCATATATGATTATTGACTATAAAAAATAGACAAAATTAAGAAAGTGTACAAATTTTTCGGGGAGTATCGGGGAGTATCGTGATGATTGATATATATCAATCGATCATTATATTCCACGAAGAACATAATACACGAAATTCAACTTGAATAACTATTGCATACCTCACTATATAAAATAACACATTTTCTTCTCAAGTATGGATGTGAGATAAAAGTTGTTGGCTTCTTCTTTAATTAAAAAGTGATACAAGTGTATTCTTTAATCGTTGTTCTAAGGCGAATACAACCAAACTTGTTAAAGATGGTCTACTAGTCTAGCACATGAAGACGCCATAATATAGTGCATAGTTTCTTTTTTTCTTTTCTTTTTTTTTTTTGACACACAAAATTAATTTATTTGTACGAATTTACCTCCATCTTGAATTTACCATTAATCTCAATTTGTGCATGGTTGAAAACTTGGAATAGTATTATGCACATATCCCTTCCCATAATGTAAACCCATTATATATTCAATGTCTTCAATACACTATTTATGACTTATTACTATCATAGGACTATAGGCTATTTATTTCCTCGTGTTATTTAATTAGTCAAGATGGCATAAGTATAAATTAACTATTAAGCATTATTATGCTTAAGCCACTAGCTGACTTTTGGTCAACCACCACCAAAAAATAAAGATAAAACGGTGGAGTAATTGAGAAAAGCATGTATCGAAATAATTATAATTTAAAAGTGGTTGAAAATAAACAAAGTGTTACTTTTGCTTTCACCAATTTCTTCCCACACCCGTTTCATCTTTTTTACTTTTTCCAATTAATGCTTGCTTTCATTGTCAAACCTCGGTTTAACTACATAAGTTATTTATTGTTATCAACTACCTTGTGGTCTAGTGGTGTGATTGGAGTTTAACTAGTTAAGCGAGCCACGATGAGAGTAGTACCGGATGGGTGACCATCCGAGAAGTCTTCACTTATGGATCACAGGGTCTGTTGGTATTAGGTAATGAAGAGGAGAGCCTGTGAGCCAGTTGTTGCGCAGGTTCGAATCTGAGTCGGCCCCGGTTTTCATCCGGCTGTTACTCCAGCCAGAAATCTCGTGTGGAGGCAGTACAGTTTCCGGGCGGAAGCCGTTTAATCCCCACTGCGCCAGCGTGGACTCGGTTCAGACAACATAGTCTGGGTATGTGGTGGATGAGGGCCTGCCAATGTGACGGGTACGACTCTAAACCAAAAATTGAAAGTCGCCTTCCAAAAAAAAAAGTTATTTATTGTTTCTAAAACATAGTAATTCGAAAACAAGCTCATTCTCGGTGTCATTTCGAAGTGTTTTTTTAAGTCTACTTTGGATTCATACGTGTTGTCCTTAAATTTAGGTCTAGAAATTTGTTTTGTGTTGTTTGTGTCTAGCATTATTCCATGCATACACAAACATACGTGCTTATTAGAACCATAAGTAGAAAACACATATCAAATTGGTCTTGATTTCTCATTCCAAAGTTCGGCGAAAATGGTGAACGAAAATCTCGTGGTATATATTATTGACAACATATATATCGACGACCTAAGTAGAGAAATCGTAATGAACCTTCCTTAACTTTTCTCCGAAGTTAATGAATTGTTGGATGTTATTTCAATGTCTAGATATAAAACCAAAATATACGACATTATCAAAATGTTTATCCTTCTTTCTACGTAACTTAATCAAAAGATATCTATATTAATCAAAAGATATCTAAACCTTTTTATTTTCAAAAGATATTAAGAATGATGGGGATATGTGTTTTTGTTCCCTTCAAAGGATAGCAGATACAAGTGGTGGCTGATGTTGACCGGACCCTCCCTTAGGGAGGGTGTGTTAACTTGAGCAGCTGCCGCCGCTTGTACTGTCTCCTTTAAAACTTGTTTTGACTCAAATAGGTGAACCCCTCATAATAGAGAGGGTCCGATTAGTATGACCCCAAGTGGTACCAAAATTGAAAAGTTGAAGTGAAGTTTGATATAATAAAAGCTTAAAAGTGATATTTGAGATCTAGATAAACTATATAATGTGCAACATGTGTAGGGTCGCAAGGCGGCTATCTGTCACCATAACACAACGATATCCACATTAAATTTCATTTGCTTTTCTTTTCATCGAGCGGGATAACCCGCGCGTTGCTGTGGGAGAGTTTTAAAGACTTTTTTAATTTTATTTTTTAATTTAAAAAAAAAAAAAAAAAAAAAAAAATACTGTTGCAGCGGGTTGTCCAGATAGTTGTTTTTTGTTGGTTTTGTAAGTTCACAATTATTTTGTTTTTTTTTTTTTTTTTTAAATATTTTTTCAAATTTTTCGAAATTATTTATAAAAAAAAAAAAAAAAAAACCATTTACTGTAGCATGAACAGTAAATACTGTTCATGCTAACAATTATTTTTTTGACATGCTACTGTTTATTTTTTGTTGGTGTGGGGCCCAAAATTTTGAGGTTTAGTATATAGATATAATATTGCTCCATTATCATCCAATCTTCATAGATACTTCATAATTGGAGACATGGTATGGGTTTCCTTTCGGCATTTCATAATTTCATATTAGAATTCAATCAAACTAGCTAGCATATAGGTGCTTTGCATATATACTTTTTTTTAACAACTTTGCATGGGTTAATAGACAAAGAAGTTATTAAAGTTTGGGAAAATATTCGCCTAAGTTACTATAGTTTAAAACGTTACAAACAAGTTACTCAAGTTCACGAGTTTATCAACTGGATTACTAAAGTTTCAAAAATGTTACACTAGGGTTACTCCCAAGGTGGGCAACCGGTTGATAGCCGGTATCCCAGCCTAAAACATATTCCACCTCAAAGAAGTTACTAAAGTTTGAGAAAAAGTTCGTCTAAGTTACTAATGTTTCAAAACTGTCATCTAAGTTACTCAAGTTCATTATTATTATTATTATTTTTTTTTGTTTTGTAAAACTTAGTTTTTAGGTTGTGAATAATATGCGTATGTATGCAAATTTTGGATTATATGTTTTCATCCGCTATTTATTTGTTTTATACGTTTGTGTACGTTTTATACGTTTTTGTACATTTTTGTACGCTTTTATACGTTTTTGTACGTTTTTGTATGTTTTTATACGTTTTTGTATGTTTTATACGTTTTGTACGTTTTTATATGTTTTTATATGTTTTTATACGTTTGTATACGTTTTTTACACTTTTCTACGTTTTTATGTTTTTTTTTTAACGTTTTTATACGTTTTTGTGCGTTTTTATATGTTTTTTTTAACATATTGTACGTTTCATACGTTTTTATCCTTTGTACATGGAACTGAAAGATAGTGCACCCGTCTCTTATCACAACAAACCAACTATCCTCCAGATTGATGGCATGACGATCCTCATCTATACGGGAATATAGTCCAGAATTAGACATTAGTGAACAGGAATACAAACCCATTATCCATTTTAACTTATAGTAACTTAAGTGAACAATGCCCCAAACTTTAATAACTTATGTGATCATTTTCTCTAACTTTAGTAACTTATTTGTCTATTAACCCCATAATACATCGGTGCCACGTAGGAATTTAACCGGTAGTAAAAGGTTAAAACTAAGACAGTAACTTATGTAACCGGTGGGAAAAAGTTGAGTAACTTGTTTGTAACATTTTAAACTATAGTAACTTAGGTGAACATTTTCTAAAACTTTATTAACTTATTTGTCTATTAACCCAACTTTGTATATATACTCACTGACATTATTTTTAGAACGACATTAAAGTATAGCAAGAAGCTAGGCAAACAATTACATAGAAAAGGATAGGGCGTGAGGCTTTAAATTGATAGATACTCATTGACATGCCAAACTCTTGTTTAAGAAAAATAAACCGCTTAATCATATAATCAAGGGTGATTAAACTACAGCAAAGACTCATATGGTCATATGGATTATGAACAGCAACACTTAATACGGAAGCCTAATCTTGACTCGAATATCATCTCCAATTATATGAATCAAGAAACTTTAACCTTTACGACAATATATAAAGATGAAGGTTTCGAAAAAGTACATTGGAAAGACCTTGCTTTTTGAGCTAATCGTCATCTAAAGAAAAGTTTGCTTTTTTTACAAAAGATTTGATTCATCGCGTATGGTGATCGGACAATCAGTGTGCATATCTTTTTTGCGGATCGCAGTCACATGTTATTGATTAAGATCATTTTGTGTTCACTTTCCTTGACTAAAGGTTAACAAACTTGGTTTGGTATATCTTTCAAAAGGTGGTGATTGAGTTTGAAAAATGCATATGGACAAGAGTTAGGCAACATTGTACGTGACTCAACAACAAGTGATAGAGATAGCGATTATGTTATTTGTTTGGTCTGAATTGACGTAAGCTTGTTACACGCTAATGTTGGATTCAAAATCAGAACGCCATGTCACAATCAAATAAAATGAGGTGAATAACATATACTATAAGCGTTGCATCCATATCAACTATAGATAGAACAAAGTAAAAATGTTAGGTTAGAAATTATTCAAGGGTCCCGGTTCCTGCATTATTGATCTATAATATTGGTTGCAGGCAAATGCAACAACTTCATTTGCATGTACATGTCATAGGCACATGAAACTACAGCAAACCTCACATTTCTTGATTTGATACTTCATCAACTACTTTGCACATGTACATTATTCACTTCTATAGTTTCTTTTTTATTTGAGTATGAGATATTTGATTTTCAATTACAAACCACAGTGATTTCTATATTTAAAATATATGTTGCATTTTAAAAAAATACATAGTAATATTACTAGTATATAACAATTGAAATTGTTATACTAAGTAGTAGATTAGTAGTAAGTATTAATGCAAGATTGGGCCGTTTCTTGGGTTGGAGGATCAGAGCCCATTTCCTATAAGATATGGCCCACAAACTTATTTCGTAAATAACTCTAAGTCTCTAACGATCCAACACTTTGGAGATACTGATACACTATTTCGATTCGTTGTGCTTAATAGACTATTTTTTGGGTTTTTTTTTTTTTTTTTTTTAACATCATACAAGTTAACAAGACAATTTGGTTTCGTATGATTTTCTTTGCATATTTCCATGTTAGAACTGTAATGTAATTGATAACAAGAACTAAAACAGCGTTTTATAAATTTTGCATATAAAAAAACTACTCGTATCTTTTAGGCGAATTTTAATAGTCTCAAACTGTTCTTTGAACAATCTAAGTTGTTTTAAAATTTTTGCATCATATCATGAAACTTTAACTCTTAAGGGAATGCGAGGTGCGAATAAGGGATGCATATACAGACATGTAATATTTTATTTTAACTTGAAATATACGAACCTTTTATATTTGTGGAAGGAATATTGATTTATTTACTTTAGGACAAAGCATCTATCTATTTTTGGTCAACAATTACACATACAACTGTCATATTCTCATAAATCAACCACGTAAAAAGATAAAACTTGAGTCTAGACATATTAAAAAAAAAAAAAAAAAATGGCTAATAGCCTCTAAATGTATCATAGTTGTTATTATTTGAACAAATTTTTTTGCTATTATTTGTACTAAACTTTATTTTTTGGACATTTTTGTGTACTTTATGACCATTTTGCCCCTCAAATGTTAATAAAATGAGGGGCAAAATGGTCATAAAGTACACAAAAATGCTCAAAAAATCAAGTTTAGTATGCAGAATAGCAAAAAAAAAAAAAAAAAAAAATTTGTTCGATAAATATAAAAGGAATAAGTGACAACTCTGATACATTTTGGTGCCATTAGCCCTATAAAAAAAGGGTAAAAGTCAAAAATGATAAACATGCTTTCTCATATGTACCAATATGATAAACATGGTCATTTATGTACCAATATGCTAAACCAAGTTGAAATTATGTACAATAATGGGTAATCCCTCATATCTTCATCTCTTACATTTGCATCGTTAGTTCTTTATACTAACGACCGTTAGTTCAGTTAGCTAAGTACAATTGCAAAGTGGCAATGTTAGTCCTTTACACTAACGGTCCGTTTGCAACATTAGTGTAAAGGACTAACATTGCCACTTTGCAATTGTACTTAGCTAACTGAACTAACGGTCGTTAGTATAAAGGACTAACGATGCAAATGTAAGTGATGAAGATATGATGAATTACTCATTATTATACATAATTTCAACTTGGTTTAGCATATTGGTAGATAAATGACCATGTTTATCATATTGATACATATGAGAAAGCTTGTTTATCATTTTTGACTTTTACCCATAAAAAAATACCAAATTTACACATACACGTCTTGCTTTTGTAGCCCCTATCTTATTAATCTTCTTCAATATAAATAAGCATACAAACCAATGACCATAAAACCTTATTTTCATCTTGCTAATCAACTCATCCTTCTTAAGCAGCTGTAGCAAGTTCAAGTCATGAGCCGCAACGATCAACACGGAATTCCTGGTGAGTTTGTTTGTTCGATCACCACAGCTCGCGTACTATTTACATGCATGCATGATAAAAAATTTATATTAACATTTGTATGAATTTGGTTGCAGTTGCCTATCCTCCTTCCATGACCATGGAGAAACAAGGACCACTTCCAGCTGCGCCACTCGGGTACCCAACAAGCGCTGTCCCCGAAAACCATGTTCTTGCAAAAACTCAAAGCAGGGGTGATGACTTCTGGAAAGGATGGTAAGTAAATTACCACCAGATGCTTTTATTTGATCATGCCTTATATTTTGACTGAATGTGTTATAATGTTGGTTGCAGTTGTGCTGCGCTATGTTGCTGTTGCATGGTGGAGGCCTGCTTTTAACGTCCATCGTGATAACTGGATACTGCTATTGCCTAATGATTTTGTCCTTGTGTTTACGATTGCTTAATTACCTAGTTGTGCAATTTCTTGTTTCTGATAGTACTTTTGTTTGAATTGAATGTGTTCATTAATTCTATTGAATATGAATCCTTGTTTCTAAGAGTACTTGTGCAAATATATATATGGTATCCAAGCAACCATTTCAATGAGCGCATAACATGTTGATACACAAAACATAATTTGGTTTAATATTAAAAACGATATCTTAAAACTATCATTAATTAAGGGGGTCATTAACTCATTATATGTTGTAACCCGATAGAAATCCGAAGTCGTGTGAGTACACTTTTAGATCAATAAAATGGAGTGGATACCAATTTATGATCGGATAAAATCGAATTTGATTCAAGATATTGTATGTAAGTATATTTGCAGATTTCGTGATCAAAGATATATTGTTTGATCAGCCTACTTCATTCTCCAAAAGAGAATCTATATATAAACGGTTTATTAGAAACGGTTTATAGGATCCAAAAACGGTTATTAGGGCCTAATAACTGTAAAATAGTTATATTGATCTACACCAACTAGCAGCAGAAACTAGCAACTAGCAGCAGAATCCACATCAACTTTATATGTATTATTTGGTGGAAAAAACAAATTCTAATGAATTTTTAACATAGCAATGTTATACCAAATAAAAAGGGGCGCTGCCCCTTGGACCCTGCCAGGGGCTGCCGCCCCATGGACCCCGCTTCTCTCAGGGGCAGCCCCCGCCAAGGGGGCTACGCCCCCTTGGAACCCCCGTTAGTCCCGTTAATATCCAAATAAGCGTCGACTCTTATTTGCATATTAAACGCAATCTATTTTACACTAAAATACCAACAAACCTTCCCCATTTTAGTGTAATCATAAATTAACTAACTAGTTCACAGCAAACAATCAAACTAATGCATAAATGAAATGTCGTGACGATTGAATTTCATATTAGTATATTACACATTTCAAATATTCGAATACCAAGGTTTCCCGAAAGATTGAACCTTGTAATATGCATATTGAATACATGAAAATAATATACACATTAGTTTTACATACATAATTCTTACATGACACATTCTTTTACTAGCCTATGTCCCTATCCTTCATAAGTATATCAAAGCTAAGTCCCAGCTTCTTGAAGCAGCTAAACTTCATACTCATATAGGTAGTTCTTTTAATCTTGCACCTGCAAATGCAATTTTTCAAAAGAACTATTAAGAAGAATACTTCAACCTACCTTAACTTGCAGAACCGAACACATACCTTTGGGATAATTTTGATGTTGTGTTCCAAACTCTAGATGTTAAGCCTTCCACATTGAAAATTCAGCACCTAACTTTATATTAGGTGGGAATTGGGTATCTTAACATGAGAGCTTTCATATGGACTTTAACCCTAATCCCACAGCTGATCCTTTCACGAGATCTCTACATAACCCTTTGGTTAAATGATCAGCTAAGTTCCGATGAGTTGCAATCCACTCAACGGATATGACACGATGCATTATGAGCTCACGAACCATGCTGTGTCTCACACCTAAGTGTCTTGACTTGCCATTATACACTTGACTATAAGCCTTAGCCAAAGTAGCTTGACTATCACACCTGATAGAAATGGAAGAAATCGGCTTTGGCCACAACGGAATTTCATAAAGCAAATTCCTTAACCATTCAGCCTCATTACCAGCTGCCGCCAAAGCAACAAACTCAGACTCCATAGTTGAGTTGGTTATGCAAGTCTGTTTCTTCAATGCCCAACTAATGGCACCTCCCCCAAGAAGGAACACCCAACCAGATGTAGAAGAATGATCTTCCTTATTGGTTATCCAACTTGCATCGCAATAACCTTCAATTACCGAAGGAAACCCAATGTAAGTTAACTTATAATCAACCGTTCCTTTCAAATACTTGAATACTCGACCCAAAGCTCGCCAATGAAATGTACTAGGATTGCTAGTAAACCTACTAAGCTTTCCAACTGCATATGCTATATCCGGCCTAGTACTTATCATGGCATACATTAACGATCCAATCCTTTTCGAGTATTCAAGTTGAGACACCGCTTTACCTTTATTGGGTAATAGGTTAAGGTTTGGATCCATGGGAGTACTTATGGGAGAACAGTCCTTGAAATTGAACTTATCCAAGATCTTCTCAATATAATGTGATTGAGAGATTAAAATACCCTTGTTCTCACGGATGATCTTGATTCCTAAGATCACTTCCGCCTCCCCCATGTCTTTCATAGCAAACTTAGATGACAAGAATTCCTTTGTTTCATCAACTTGATCTTGGTTGGTACCAAAGATCAACATGTCATCAACATATAAACATATCATGACTCCATTTCCAGAATCATCAAATTTACTATAAACACATTTGCCGGCTTGATTTAATAGAATACCACTCGACAATATAACCTCATCAAATTTTTGATGCCATTGTTTAGGTGCTTGTTTTAACCCATAAAGAGATTTAACTAATTTACAGACTTTGTTTTCGTGTCCAGGCATAACAAACCCTTCGGGTTGTTTCATGTAAATCTCTTCATCTAATTCACCATTCAAGAATGCAGTTTTCACATCCATTTGGTGAATTACAAGATTGTGTAGAGCAGCTAATACCAATAACAATCTAATGGTGGATATCCTAGCAACCGGAGCATAAGTATTGAAATAATCGATTCCCTCCTTTTGTCTAAAATCTTGGATTACCAACCTTGCCTTGTACTTGTCAATAGTACCATCCACCTTCTTCTTCCTCTTGAAGATCCATTTACTTCCTAATGGTTTACACCCAGGAGGTAAATCAGCCAACTTCCAAACTTTATTTTGCAAGATAGAATCCATCTCATCTTGGATTGCTTCTTTCAAAAAGCAACGTCCCTTGAAGCCATTGCTTCACTATATGTCATTGGATCCTTATCAATATTGAAACAATATTGATATTGAAAATTAATTTCATTCCTAGACCCTTCAACTAAGTATAGTTGAAAATCATCACCAAAAGTTTTGGCTTTTCTAACTCTTGTACCCTTTCTCGGTTCAGCGCTAGTCGATGGAACATCCTCGGTATTAACCGGTGCCTTCGAACTATGATTCATGTCCCTTGGCCTAGGTATAGATGTGAATCTTTCTTCATCAAAGATTGCATCTCGTGACTCTATCACCGAGTTCACCGAAACATACTCATTTGATTCTATTACATAGAATCTATAAGCATATGAGTTTTCAGCATATCCAATAAATATGCAATCTATACCTCTTTCACCTAAAGTTTTCCTTTTAGGTTCCGTGAGCCTAACCACAGCCCTACATCCCCAAACCTTGAGAAAATTCAAGTTTGGTGCTCTCTTGTGCCAAAGTTCATATGGGGTTTTCTTGTTGCTTTTACCGGGAATGCGGTTTAGCAAGTAACAAGCCGTTAACATAGCTTCACCCCAGAATCCTTCACTTAACCCAGAATAAGACAACATTGAATTCACCATTTCTTTCAATGTCCTATTCTTTCTTTCAGCTACACCGTTTTGTTGTGGTGTATATGGAGCTGTTGTTTGGTGTATTATTCCGGTAGATTGAAAATATACTGGATCATAATACTCCCCTCCACGATCGGTACGTAAGATTTTTACCAACTCTTTTTGATGAAGCTCTACCTCTTGTTTATAAATTCGAAATTTATCAAGAGCTTCATCTTTTGCATGCAATAAGTAAACATAGCAATAACGTGATGCATCATCTATGAAAGTTATGACATATTTTTTATTACCTAGAGATGGAGTAGCATGCAAATCACATAAATCACTATGAATAAGATCTAAAAGTTTGGATTCACGATTTGCCTTTTTAAATGGTTTTCTAGTAATCTTAGTTAACATGCAAGTCTTACATTTATTATGGTCCAATTCAATCCAAGGAATCATGCTCATTTTTGACATTTCTTTCATTCTTTTATGGTGAACATGTCCTAATCTAGCATGCCATAATTCTAAGTTACTCAATTTAACATTAGATGTTGAATCAACCATACAAATCGAATTAGAACTAAATGGCACATCCAAATTTAACATAATCATACCATTACACAAATAACCAAATCCAACAAAAGAACCATGTTTCGACAAGATATACTTATCGGATTCTAACACTTGTTTGTACCCGCAATTATTTAAAATTACACCGGACAACAAGTTTTTCGGAATACCGGGCACATACAATATATTACATAACGAAATAGTTTTTCCAGAAGTAAAAGTTAAATCTACTAGTCCAATGCCATGGATCGGTTCTGTAGCGACGTTTCCCATTTTAAAACACTCCCGTCATCTATAGTTGCAAGTTCCTTGAAACATCTTCGGTCCTTGCAAACATGACACGTCGCACCAGAATCGTATCACCAAGCTATGTCATCATCCTGTACATAAAATGATTCAGAAATTAACAACACATAATTCAAACCCGAATTATTATCAAAGGTTAAAATCTGACCTGCTTGTTTCGGATCCCCTTTGGATCCACCACTAGTACCGGCATCATTCTTGCCTTTACCAACTCGGCAATCTCTCTTGAAATGTCCTGGTTTTCCACATTTCCAACAGTCACTATTCCCGGACTGTTTTGACTTCTTCACAAAACCCTTTTTGTTTCCACTACCTTGAAACTTTCTTTTCTTATTGTTCGTATTGGAACCCTTTTTGAAACTAGGATTAGTTTCTTCAACAACATTGACAGAAGACCCGCCAATATCCTTGTCTTTTTCCTTTCCCCAAACATTTTCCATTCTTCTACAACCTTCCTCAATACTGAACGTACTGCCCAAATCAACAAGGTTGTATTCGTCCTTCTTGTGTTTCAAACTGTGTTTGAATTCCTTCCAAGAAGGCGGGAGTTTGTCTATGATGGAAGCAGTGGCAATGGATTCATCCATTTTCAGCCCATGTTGTTCAAACCTACCGAGTATTCCCAAACACTCGTTGTATTGTTCCATCACAGAACGCCCATCCACCATTTTATAATTCATAAAATCACTTACCAAGAACTTTTTGCTTGAGGAATCTTCAGCCATATACTTGGCTTGGAGCGTATCCAACAATTCTTTTGCAGATTCAACATTTTGGTAAATATCAAATAAAGTATCGGACATACCATTTAGAATCGTTCCACGGCAAATGAAATCGTCATTCCAGAATTTGTTTCTCTTCCTTGTTTGTTCAACAGTCTCATTATCCAATTCTTCTGGTGCCGGGGTAGTGAGAACATACACAACCTTCAAAGTTGTCAACAAAAACTGCATCTTTTTCTGCCAACGCCTAAAGTCTTGTCCTTCAAATTTCGCCAACAAAAACTGCATCTTTTTCTGCCAACGCCTAAAGTCTTGTCCTTCAAATTTCGCCAACTTCACGAACTTGGATGTCATATCACGAATCGATTCACCAGCCATCGTCACTGATTTTATTGATCTTTGTTGTTATATGTTGTAACCCGATAGAAATCCGAAGTCGTGTGAGTACACTTTCAGATCAATAAAATGGAGTGGATACCAATTTATGATCGGATAAAATCGAATTTGATTCAAGATTTTGTATGTGAGTATGTTTGCAGATTTCGTGATCAAAGATATATTGTTTGATCAACCTTTTTCATTCTCCAAAAGAGAATCTATATATAAACGGTTTATTAGAAATGGTTTATAGGGTCCAAAAACGGTTATTAGGGCCTCATAACTGTAAAACAGTTATATTGATCTACACTAACTAGCAGCAGAAACTAGCAACTAGCAGCAGAATCCACATCAACTTTATATGTATTATTTGGTGGAAAAAACAAATTCTAATGAATTTTTAACATAGCAATGTTTTGTTGTGAAGTGTTACACCCCGTGCCCGATTAGACCAAAAATTTAAAACTTTTTGACTTTATACGCGGAAACGCTTGAACCATGACCCATACATGAACAGAAGACTTTAAATATCGATAAGACTATAAGTAGTCTACTCAGACTAAAAGTAGTCTACATATACCAAAAGTAGTCTACACAGACCCGAAGTAGTCTACACCGACCAAAAGTAGTCTACACAGACCAAAGTAGTCTACACCGACCAAAAGTAGTCTACACAGACCAAAGTAGTCTACACAGACCAAAGTAGTCTACACAAACCCAAAGTAGTCTACACAAACTGAAAGTAGTCTACACAAGACCAAAAGAGACCCGTGACGACTTACATCCACGCCAACTCACTCAAAGCTATTAACATAACATACAAAGTCGTTTATATACTCAATCAACCCGATTTACTACCCACAATGGGTAAAAACACTCTTAACCCAAACACCCCTTTAACTGCATAACACTTTTAACATCCTTTTTGACCCATTTTCCGGAAAGACAACTTCTATGACCCAACAATTAAATGAAACTTTCCAGATTTCATTAACACATCATAAACATCATTTTCATACAAAAACATTGACCGTTTGACATCCCGGAATGGTGCTTTACAAATTAGACGGGTCATGCACATAACCCCTTTTTGACCCATTTCATGACAAAAGCCACATACGACTTTCACAACACTTCAAACTCAACCAAAATCATTACTTTAATACATATAATATGTTCCAATATACACTTGACCCGTTTACACATCAAAATGGGTACATTTACCCTTTTGCCAAACACCCCCCTTAAACATTCACTATAAACCACTTAACGCACTTGGACACACCGTTAACCACCCAAACTTTACCAAAAGCATTACATTAACATACCCAATGTTTTCCAAGGGCACTTGACCCGTTTACAATCCAAAATAGGTATGAACACGCTTAAACCAAACACTCCATTATCATTACTCAAAAACACTTAAAACACACTCGACACATCATTAGACCACCAAACCATTACACGACTTTGACACACATTATAGGACTCATAAAAGAGACTCTCGGGGGTACAACATTGACTCAAGCTCGGTATTCTACCTAGCTCCTATGCTTATTATCTCCCGAATCCGCTTCCAAATCCCTATGCTATAATCCAAGCCAAGTTATCCTCATCGCCATTAACCTACAAACGTTGACAACTAAAAGAATAAGCTTACGCTTAGTAAGTAAAACGATAATCACATAATATCATACTTCAAATCAAACACATAAGCATCACATATCTCCAAACACTTACTTAGCTACTCCACTCTCTAATTCTTGCATAATCACCTAACATCAACTTACCATCACAACCAAATTCACCACTTAGATCTTATTCATCCTAGCACATAAGCACATATCCAATCTCTTATCACTAACCACAAAACATACATAACACATACATGTTAGACATCCATATAATACATGCCATCATCATTTTACTTACCTTGGTCCAAGCTAAACAACATCAAGAACATCATCATCATCATAAGCTTCCATCATCATCATCATCATCGATCATCATCATCACATAATCAAAACCTAATCACATAATACTCAATTACATAAACAAGGGTTACCAAACCCATCAAAACATAACCATTTTCTAACCCATATCATCATATGATCATATCTTGATCATATGATGAAACCCCACTTTCTTTCTCATCTATAACAAGACATAGATTACTTACTTGTGATGATTATTAATGAGGGAAGGCTATAGACACATAATCTTCATCATCTTCTTCATGGATCATCACCTAGCTAGTTCCCTCCTTTTTCTCCTCTCACTAAAAATCGGACTTCAAGTCCCATCTCAAACAATGTGGAGAATTCTAGAAATGACTAGTTATAACTAGTTAGGTACAAGTTTGGGATGATGGCAACAATGGCCCCTCTAGTCCTCTTTCTTTCATTTTAGCCACAACTAACTTATAACACTTATAACATGTTTAACACTTGGCAACTTAAGCCCCTTTAGTTGCACATTATATTTTACATAACCGCTTTAGTCATATTTTGACTATCGGGTTTGACTAAAACACAACATATGTTGACTAGCCAATCACGAAAGGCCCTTATCTATTTTCTTCTAGGGTGGGGGTCCCAACACCTAGGAAACGGGTCTAACATGAAGGGTGAAATATTATTAATCACAAAAAGTACAAATGACTCTTTTAAACACTCATGGACATACCCCATGATGTTCACATTGAGTCACTCAAACTACAAATAAACTTGACTATTACAAGCATTCTACAACCATCTCCTAAACAATAAAACTGCACACTAATACTCAAACTTATACAGACACCATACTGTCTTTTTACATCCTTATTTTACTATATTTTCTTCTTGGCTCTTTTTATCTGCACCTTCCATTTTTCTTCAACTTCCTTGACTGACTGAGTATCCTTTACAACAAAGTTCATAATTCTCATTTTGATGCAATTCACAACATTCTGAACTAATACTTCCTCTGTTCTTTCACATTTTTGAAATAGCCTTTTATTTCTTTCTTGCCACACAAAGTAAACAGCAGCACCCAGGATCAATCTCCTCACAATACTCCATATGTTTTTATTGGCTTTTAAAGCTGTGAACTCTTCAATTATATCCCTCCGTTTGTATGAAAACTGCTTGTTCATTAGCTTCTGTAATTCACTCCACACTTTGTTAGTATAAGGGCATGTGAACAACAAATGTTCATGGGAATCCAGGCCTTGTTTGCAGAATACACACTTCATATCATCATTTGGTTTCCAAACTGCAATCCTATCCTGTGTCATAAGCCTTTCTTGGATAGCCATCCAAAGTATGAATGAGTGTTTAGGTATACACTGTGGGAACCAAACCAAATCTTTCCATAATACTTTGCTACCATTGCAGCATAGATCCTTCCATACTGTTCTTGTTTCAAACTCTGTTCTATTTCCATTATTAGTTATCCATTCAACTTTATCTTTAGCCTCATTGACCAAAACAGGAACTTGTATATTACTAAGATTAGGAAACTTAATCCTCCACTCTTCAGGCCAACACCAGTTACCATCTTTGATCAGTTTATCTATTGTGCAATCACTTGTAAACCTTGCATTGTAAATCTCCCTGGCAGATATTAACTCACTCAAAGGACCTTCATTGCACCATTTATCATGCCAAGCTGAAATTGACTCCCCATTACCAATCTTGTATCCAACATGCATTTTGATTTTCTCCCTAAGTTTCAGAATGTTATTCCACCCAACACTACTATTATTATCTTGAGATACTTCCCATATACTTTTCCCTTTCAGCTTCTCCACATTTATCCATTTAACCCACAATGTGTCCTTTTTTGCAGCTATGTTCCAAAGGTGTTTACAAATCAACACCTCATTCCATGTCTGTAAATTTTTAATACCTAAACCACCCTGGTCTTTAGGTCTACAGATATTGTCCCATGAAATTTTGGCTTTGCCCTTAGTTAGTTCCCCTTGGCACCACAAGAACCCCTTTAGCAATTTATTAATCTCCTTAATCACAGCTTTGGGTAAAATGAAAACAGAAGCCCAGTATACTTGCATTGAAGATAAAACTGAGGCTATTAATTGCAACCTACCTGCATATGTCAGACTTCTATTCCTCCAATCCTGTACTCTACATCTCACCTTCTCAATCAATGGCTTGCAATCATTAATACTTAGCTTTTTTGTTATCAAGGGTACCCCTAAGTATCTTACTGGTAATTTCCCAACTGTGAAAGGAAGAATTTGCAACATTCTTTCCTGTTCAGGTACTGATAACCCTCCAAAGAAAATAGTACTCTTTTGCATATTAACCTTAAGTCCAGAGAACTTACTAAATTCTTCTAAAGAGTCTTTTATTACCATGACAGATTGTTCATCACCATGACTAAAGACAATTAAATCATCTGCAAATCCCAAACGTGTTATTTTGAGTTTTTTGCACCCCTGATGATACTTAAAGTTCTCAGCATTATCAATATTCTTCCTTAAGAGCAAATTGAAAACTTCCATAGCCATTGTGAACAAGTATGGTGAAATTGGGTCTCCCTGCCCTAAACCTCTTCCTCCATTAAAGTATCCTACTCTTTCACCATTCACATTTAAAATAAATTTGGTTGTGGTGACACAAGTCATGATCCATCATATCATTTTGTTATGAAACCCAAACTTTTCCAACACACTTCTCAGGGGCTGCCGCCCCATGGACCCCGCTTCTCTCAGGGGCGTTGCCCCCGAACCCCCGCCAAGGGGGCTACGCCCCTTTGGAACCCCCGTTAGTCCCGTTAATATCCAAATAAGCGTCGACTCTTATTTGCATATTAAATGCAATCTATTTTACACTAAAATACCAACAACATGTTCTTTACTCGTTAGGTTAATAATTCAAACATGTGTATGGAGGGAATGTAATTTTACCTTGAGCAGCATAAAGTAGAAAGAAACATTAGACAGATTGAAATATTCTCAAACATGTGGTCTCTCATGCAACCCATCCATATTGTAACTTTCTTATTACTAGTACCATCTTTCTCACTTTCAATAAAAGGTTTCACATGATTTTCTTTGAATATTTCCTTGTTAAATCAACTACTGTAATGTAATTGATAACAAAACCTAAAACAAGAACTAGAAAATTCAATTACGAGAAACTATCTTTTCGGCGAATTTTAATAGTCGCAACTGTTCTTTGAACAACGGCCTAAATCGTTTTAAAATTTTTGCAGAATGAAATCTTTGCATAATCGTTTCTAAAATTTTTGCGTAAACTGAACTCCATGAATAAACTTTGTAACATTAATTCTGAATGATAAAAAGAAAAGCAATCAATTGAATGCGAATGTACCTAATAACATATCATACATTGATGCTAATAAAACTATCCTATTGATGACCAACAAAGTATCTTCAGTTCTTCACACCACACTAGCGCTTGACTTGTAAGATGATACAACAGAGAACTTGAGAGTGATCAATGTTCGAAATGAACACAATTGCGCTCCCAACATTTGGCGAAATCTTTCAGACATGAAAAAACTGATTGAGCCAGAACAAACCGTTAGGCCCCGGGGATTAAGCTTCGAGTTCATTTTGGTTCCATAAAGTGCTGATTGGCAATCAAACATGCAGGAAATGGTTCAGTTGTTATAATCGATAGTAAAATACGTGTCAAATGCTAGAAAATTCAATTAACATCATATCAATTTCAAAACTTGGATTAACGTAAGACAGATTTTCAAGAAAATAGAGAAAGTACCTGTTAAAAATAAAATAGTTGTTTACAGAGGACTAAACAACAGTGTAGCAGAACGTTTCACAATCACCATTATCGGAGGTTCGTTTCACGGGTGTTAAGCCACATAACTCAAGATTTCTTTCAAACCCAATAATACGCAGACCTTTCAATTGAAAAATGCTCTGTGGAAGACGACGTATTTTTGTACCTGTTATATCTAACTCTTCTAAACATTTTAAATGCCCAAGTTCCTCAGGCAAATCATCAAGTGTACAATTGAGCAAATGAAAATATTTTAGGTGTTTCAGTTCAAAGATGCTCTTTGGAAAACCTCCATAAAATCGAGAGCACCTGAAAATTAGCTTCTCTAAACATTGTAATCGGCCAAGATTCCACAGTAAAAAGTGACCATGTCCCTGTCCCTGTCCCAACCGTTCAAATTCAAGATACTTCAGATGTTTCAACATACGAATGCTATACGGAAGATATTCAATCCCAGTATCTGACAGCATTAGCTTCTCTAGAGATTCTAATTTGCCAAAATCTTCGGGTAAACTCACAAGATTCCGACAAGATTCAAGTTTGAGAGATTTCAGCTGTTTTAACATACAAAGACCATCTGGAAGATGTTTTATCGTTGCCTGGGAAAAACAAAGCTCCTCTAGACATTGTAAATGGTGAACATCCTTGGACACTTCTAGAATACTACCTTCAAGTGTGAGCTTTTTTAAACATTGCAAACTACAAATGCTTCTAGAAAAACTTTCAAGGTTTGTGAAAGAACTAAAACCTATAGAAATAAGCTTTTCAAGATTTCCAAATGACGAGGCAGCTGGATCTTCTTTATAAAAACATGTAAACACGAAGTTTGAAAGATCCTTGACCGGATGCAATGGGTCTATATCTTTGGACTTCGCAATGAGATGTAACTCTAATAAAGAACCAACCTCAAGTAATTTAGACTGTTTATTAAACAGAAAGGATTTAAACCTCCCACAACCACTTAAGTTTAAGTAGATAAGCTTTTTTAGACATTCAACAGGAGCATTAATTTCTGTTAAGTTTAAACAGTCTTTGAGATCTAACCTCTCGAGATTTGGAGTCAGCTCAATGTCAAGGGTCCTCAACTTTGAATTATTGAGGTTGAGGGATATGAGCTTTGGACATCCAAAGGGAAAGTGAAGTTCCTCCAACTCACATCCAGCAAGACTCAACGTCTCGAGATCCGGAGTTAGACCCAAGTGAAGGTTCCTCAACTTTGAACCATTAAGGCTGAGGGACTTGAGTTTTGGACATCGGAAGGGCACATGAAACGCTTCCAAATCACATTCAGCAAGACTTAATGTCTCGAGATCCGGAGTTGGCCCAAAGTTAAGGTTCCTCAACCTTGAATTATTGAGGCTGAGGATTTGAGCTTTGTACATCGGAAGGGCAAAAGTTCTTCCAAATCACAACATCTTACAAGACTTAACACCTCGAGATCTGGAGTCGGCCCAAGACAAACGTTTTTTAAATTTGAACCATCAAGGCTGAGGGATTTGAGCTTTGTACAATGGAAGGGCATGCAAAATTCTTCCAAATCACAACATCCTACAAGACTTAACGTCTCGAGATTCGGAGACGGTCCAAAGTTAAGGCTCTTCAACTTTGAATAATTCAGGTTTAGAGATTGGAGCTTTGGACATCCATCGGGTATGTAAAGTTCTATCAATTCTTTACAATGTTCAAGATATAAAATCTCGAGATTAGGAGTCACCTCAAGGTTCAATGTGCTCAATGGTGTATAACTAAGATCAAGGAATCTGAGCTTATCAAGAACCTATCATATACAGAAGAAAAAAAGATGAATATATTTTGGTATAATAACAAACCAACATAGATGTATTGCATTATAATTAATCATGAAAATTAACCAACCAATCATTATACTACCTTTCTTGTTCGCCCTTTCCGAATGTTTTCGATTATGCTAAAAGACATGTCAAGTCCAACAAGATTGTCTGCTTGAAATGTTTCGTGTAAAGATGAAAAAGGGTAATCTCGCCAACTAAGATACTTTAACGCATTTGGAAAGCGTTGGCTAACCTGATTATCTTTCCAATTAGGTCCAGAACACATGTAAAGAACTCTAAGTTTCTTCATGTTTCCCAGACCTCTCATAACAGTTTCAAAATTTAGTGTCAATGGCGACAACTTTATACATCTTATTGCTTCATTAACTTTTGCCTGTACGCCAAATAGAAGTGAAAAAAGTTAAACTTGATTATAGAAGGAGTTAGTTTTATCCACCTTAGAAATGAATTAGATACTTACCGAATCACTTGCCAATATATTTTCAATGTCCTCACTGATCCACAATCGGCTTTGTTTGCAAGAGTTATCGGGGTGCAAACGGAAAACAATGTTTTTGCCCATTTCTTCTATATGGTCATGCATGCCTAAGCTCCCATATTCAGATATAGTTGTTAGAGTTTAATGTTTAACTTTTAATATACGTATGTCCGGTTTCGAACCCGAGACTCGGGATTGCACACGATGCGTGAGAGTTTCAATAGTATGAATAAATTAAATATATATTTATGTATTTTATTTGTTCATTTCACAAACAAGCACTTAACGACAGTTAGTACTTAACGGTGTTAGAGATAACGACCGTTAAAGGACTAAATATGAAAAGAAGGATCTAGAAACCCATAGATGGGTTGGGTCGGCTGGAAATCCAACTTGGGTTGGGTTTGGACGATTTTAGGTAGAGTAGGGAACAAGTTTTGAGGTTTAGGGTTAGCCTATAAATACAATTCATTGTGTTTAGGTTTTCCTCTAATCTTGAATCCCCTACAAGCCTAATTTCTCTTCTCTTCCCTCTCCTAAGCTAAGAACCGATCACCTCTTTTTAAATCCACTAGGATTTGTGATCCAAGTAAAGCTTTGAAAGTGTTTGGCTTGTTTGTGATTCTTGAACCTAGCTTTTCCTACTGAAACGCTATCATCACGTGTGTACAAGAACGAGTGACTAGTTTATTTTAACTAGTGTTTTTCCCTAACTTTGGATCGACATACCCTATATTAATTTAGGGTTTATACTTGTTCTTGGTGATTGCAAAAAGGTACGTGTCTATTTAGTTTTAATTAATTACTAGTTCTTGTAGATCTTCCGCTGCGTGTGCTTTGATGTTTTTATATGTTTATAGTTTTATGATTCATATAATCCAACAGTGGCATCATGAGCCTCGTTTAGAACTATGTAATTAATTACTAAAACCTAAAAATTGGATCTTGATTAGATACATGCATTCTAATGTTCTAGGGTTTTAATTTGAAACCCTAATTTTCTAAATAAGTGGATCGATCCACATTTTTTTTTAGGGTTTATGTTAGTTTTTATTAAAAACTTGTTAGAAACCCTAGATTATGCATGGAAAACTTTTAGGGATTAATTGTGTATACCGTATGTGATGACACAAATTAATTAGATACGTACAAGGAATTAACATATTAATATGGATTTCATGATTATGTGTTAATATGGTATCCATGACAAAATCTTGCATATTTTGTCATGGTTTGTTATATGGTTCGATTGTATGTATGTATTTGCTACATGTTTGTTTAATAAATCTTTAATTGGGGAAGACCTCAATATATTAATTAATAAATTATGTGCAATGTGGTATTAAATTAACTAAAACTTACGCGGCCAAGTTATTTGGTGTCTGTGGTCCATTGGGCACAATGAGCTCGAAAACCAATGGGAGTTTTGTTAGTTAAATACATATTTAATTACACATAGAATTAATAATAGGATTTATTGAAAAAAAGGTTTGCATGTGGCTATATGATATTGTTATGATCATATATTTGTTATTATGTGTTTATTTTTTTTTGTAATTACTTGATCTTTTGTGTTTATATATTATGATGGATTGCAACACAAAAAGAGGGTAATTTTCATAATAAAAAATAAACAAGACTAATAACTATGAAACCTTTGTAGTAATTTTATTTTTTTTGCCAAGTCTTATGTGCCGACAGTGGTTCGCTTCGCACGGTAATTTGCTCCCAGGCGAGACTAGCAATTAATAAATTATTACATAAAATTTTTTTAGCAAGAAAATCATATTTTTTAGTTGATTGATTGCAACTGTACAAAAGTGGTCGAAGCGGCGGACCTATTATTAACAAACTATAAAGTGGGTTTAAGGTTGGTTCACATTAAATTGTGACCTTAAAGGGGCACGGTTTTAACCAGCTTCGGCGGCTGTCGTCCCTCCGCTCGCCTGTGCGTCAATAATAGACTTACCAAGTACACCATGATAAAGTACGAAGCATCTTAAGGCAATGTTGTAATTTGCTCAACGCCTCAATTAAAAAATTTGATGATTTGAGCTACGAATTGGTAAACGGTTTTGTTTTGAAAAAATATATATGATACAAAGATGAATGCATGACATCTTTGTACATATTTTTGATTTTACACATCAAAAAAATTTATTACCCTAAAATTTAAGTAATATGCCGACCAATTAACAAGGAAACACCTAAGATGACATTCTATCATTACTAGCAGCCTCAGCTGATGTGATGATTCAAAGAATGAAGTCAATAGAGGTAAATTGAGCACTTTCATTACTAGCAGCCTCAGCTGATGTGATGGAACGGCGTCAATTTACACGTTTCTAAATTGGTTAACTTAATTGAGCACTTTCATTACTAGCAGCCTCAGCTGATGTAATGAAACGGCGTCAAGGCATAAAGATTTGGGGATGAAACATGCTTACATTTTGCAACTGATGTTGGCAATATAATGTAAGTCCCAAGATTTCTAGGAATTGCAATTTGACATTGGCAATTGGGTGATCCCGTACCTTGTTGAGTACTTTCATTGCTAGCAGCCTCAGCTGATGTAATGAAACGACGTCAATTAGGATCCTAGTTTTCAGTGAAAATTAAATGGTTTTTTAACCAATGGGTGTTTAATTTTCATGAAATGTTTAAATTATCGAAAGTACTAACTTTTGAACTTTTTTCTGTAGAAATGGCCCAACCCGGAAACTCGTCAAATTTAACCTCCTGTTTCAAGATGATGCTTGAAAAGGAAAAATTGACCGGGACTAAGAACTTCAATGCTTGGCATCGAAATCTAAGGCTTGTTCTTAGAATTGCCAAACGTTCTGAATGTCTTACTGAGGCTCTTCCAGAAGCTCCTCCTGCAAACTCGTCTAATGAAATACTTAGGCAGTACAATGAAACCTATGACAAGCACAATGATGCGGCTTGTCTCATGCTATCGGGGATGGATGATCAACTGGTTAAACAGTTTGAGAAATATAGCCCGAAAAACATGATTGATGAACTGACACGTATGTTTCAGAAATCACCTATGGCTGAATTGTATGATGTACTTGACAACTTGGGCAAGTGCAAGCAGGACGCGACAACACCCGTAAGTGATCATGCACTTAAAGTGAAGGGTTATCTTGACCAACTAGATGCACTTAATTGCGGGTTTGTGGAAGACGTTAAAGTTGGCCTCATCAACAAATCCCTCAATGAGGAATTATATGGTGATTTTGTGCGCAACTTTAACATGCATTGCAAGGGGAAGACATTTTCTGAATTGCATGCAATGCTTATTGAGCATGAGAAGGCCCTCACAAAGAAAGCTCCTACACCTGCTGTTATGGCAATAAGAGGTGGTAGAGTAGCTAAGCCCGGTAAACCGAAACATGTGAACAAGAAAGGAAAAGGCAACGCTGACAAGGGCAAGCAGATTGTGACCCATCAGCAAAAGCCAAAGAAGCAGAATCCTCCTCCCAAGAAGGATTATCCCAAAAAGGATGCGGCTGCTTGTCACCACTGCCATACTCCTGGACACTGGAAGCGTGACTGTCCATTGTTGCTAGAGGAGTGTCGCAAGAATAAGAATGCCAAGGCTGGGCAGGGCGCCAGCACTTCAGGTATTTTTATGGTTGAATTATTTTCTTTTCCTCGTAAGCAAAATGCCTGGATATATGATACAGGATGTGGTACTCACATTTGTAATACATCACAGGGGCTTAGAGGAGCGAAGAAGCTGAACTATGGGGAATGCTACTTGTACGTGGGAAATGGAATACGTGCAGCAGTAGAAGCCATAGGGACTTTTGAGCTAGTTTTACCTTCTGGTTTAATATTAGTTTTGAACAATTGTCATTACGCACCTTCCATTGTTAGGGGTGTCGTATCAGTTTCTTTGTTATTAGATTTGGGTTTTAAGCATACGTTTAATGATAATGGAATTTCTGTTTCTCTAAATTCTGTTTTTTACTTTAATGCTATTTCATTAAATGGTGTGTTTGAAATTGACATGGAAAACCATGTATCCAATAGAGATAATTCAATGTATAGCATCGGGAATAAGAGAGCCAAGTCTAACTTGGACTCGTCTTATTTATGGCATTGTCGTCTTGCCCACATAGGCAAGAAACGCATGGAAAAGCTGCTAAGTGATGGGCTTTTACCTAATATCAATGATGATTCAGTTGATAAATGCGAATCTTGCATATCTGGGAAGATGACGAAGAAACCTTTCCATAGCAATATGGAGAAGGCTTCGGATCTACTTGGATTGATACACACGGATGTGTGTGGTCCACTTAGACACGTGTCAAAACGCGGTGCTACCTACTTCCTAACCTTTACGGATGACTATAGTCGTTATGGTTGTGTTTATTTACTTAAACACAAACATGAAGTCTTTGAGACATTCAAGGTTTTCAAAAATGAAGTAGAATTACAACTCGGAAAGAAGATTAAGGCCCTTCGATCCGATCGTGGTGGTGAGTATTTGAGCCAAGAGTTCAAAGATTATCTAGCTGAGTGTGGCATTGTCCAACAACTCACTTCTCCTTATACTCCACAACAAAATGGTGTATCTGAAAGGAGAAATCGTACCTTGCTTGACATGGTACGATCTATGTTTAATCTTACAACTCTTCCCTTATCCTTTTGGGACTATGCTCTTGAAAGTGCTGTTCGCATACTAAATATGGTTCCAACTAAGAAGGTTGATAAGACTCCATATGAATTATGGACTGGAAAAGCTCCCAACTTGTCTTACTTAAAGATCTGGGGTTGTGAGGCGTTTGTTAAACGTGACTCACCTGACAAGCTCCAACAAAGATCTGTTAAGTGCATCTTCGTAGGATACCCTAAGGAAACAAGGGGTTACTACTTTTACTTCCCACCAGAAAATAAAGTCATTGTGGCTAGATATGGTGAATTCCTTGAGGAGAATTTCTTGACTCAAGAATTCAGTGGGAGAGTATATGATCTTGAAAATGATCAAGAAGATGTGTCACCTTCTGAGAACACTAACACGCTTCCTGTGGAACCTGAAAGCTTAGGTCCTCCACCTGAAGTAGAAGTGGTACCCGTCCGTAGGTCTTCAAGATCTACAAAGGCTCCTGAACGTCTATGTTTAAACATAGATGATGAGGAAACTATGCTATTGGATCACATTGATGAGCCAACTAGTTATAAGGCTGCCATTAATAGTCCTGAAAAGGATAAATGGCAGGCAGCCATGGATGGGGAAATGCAATCCATGAAAGACAATAAAGTCTGGATTGAAGTAGACCTTCCACCCAATGCTAAGGTAGTTGGGTGTAAATGGCTCTTCAAGAAAAAGACTGACATGGATGGCAACGTACACACCTACAAAGCTCGTTTGGTGGCTAAAGGCTTTACCCAAACATATGGTGTTGACTATGAGGAGACCTTTTCTCCTGTGGCCGACATTAGAGCTATTAGGATTCTTATAGCCATAGCTGCCTACTATGACTATGAGATTTGGCAAATGGATGTCAAAACCGCCTTTCTAAATGGTCGCCTAGATGAAGATATCTATATGGCGCAACCTGAGGGGTTTGTGAATCCACAATTTCCTGAGCGTGTATGCAAACTTCAAAGATCCATTTATGGATTGAAGCAAGCATCCAGGCAATGGAATAAGAAATTTGATGAGGAAATTAAGAAGTTTGGATTTACTCAAAATTTCGATGAGCCATGTGTATACCACAAAGTTAGTGGGAGTAACACTACTTTTCTTGTCCTATATGTCGATGACATATTAATCATGGGAAATGATATACCAAGCCTTAATGAAGTTAAGGATTATCTTGGTAATTGCTTTGCCATGAAGGATTTAGGAGAAGCAGCGTATATCCTTGGAATCAAGATCTATAGGGACAGATCTAAACGGTTAATCGGATTAAGCCAAAGTGCTTACATGGATAAAATATTGAAGAGATTCAATATGCAAAATTCCAAGAAGGGATATTTGCCCATGCAAGTGGAACACGGCTTATGCAGCGAAATGTGTGCTTCTACACCTGAAGAGGTGGCATACATGAAGAAAGTTCCGTATGCTTCGGCAGTAGGATCTATCATGTATGCAGTAAGATGCACAAGGCCTGATGTGGCATTCGCTCAAAATTTAACGAGTCGATATCAGCAAAATCCAGGGAAAGATCACTGGCATGCTGTTAAAAACATTCTTAAGTATTTAAGGAATACCAAAGATATGTTTTTAGTTTTCGGGGGAAATCCAGACGCAGAACTGAATGTTACAGGTTTCTGCGATGCGTCCTTTCAGACTGATAAAGATGATACGAAGTCTCAGACGGGTTACGTTTTTGTCATAAATGGAGGAGCTGTGGACAGGAAGAGTAAGAAGCAGAGTACAACGGCCATGTCTGCTACAGAAGCTGAGTACATTGCTGCATCGGAGGCAGCACAAGAAGCTGTTTGGATAAGGAAATTCGTTAAGGATCTTGGAGTGATGCCTTCAATAGAATTACCTATAAATGTGTATTGCGACAACTCTGCTGCAATCACATTCGCCAATGAACCTGGAGTTATGAAAGGCGCCAGACACTTTAAAAGAAAGTATCACTATGTTCGAGAACAAGTCGATGATGGTGAAATAAAAGTACTCAAAGTTCACACAGATGACAATCTGGCTGATCCTTTCACGAAGGCATTACCTAAGGAGACGTTTAATCGTCATGCTCAGGGTATTGGTCTTCGTTTAGCAGATAGTTTCATGTAAATCTGTTGGATTAGTATTTCGATAGGGACGTGTAAACAACTATTATTTTAATGAAATAAAGTGCGGATAACGTTTATTATCATTATTAATATTTGTGTCCTATATTTGCATGTTTAAATCCGTGAATAATTTATTTATTCTAAATAGTCCATTGTCAATTAATAATATGGGAATATTATTGAACTAAGACAAATGTGAGGATTGGTAGAATGAACTGTAAGGTTAAGATACCAATGTCACATGATATTCAATATTGGATAAATTGAATATAGGACTTATCCCAACTACATGATTATACTTTATGGATCATAGTCATTAAGTATATCATGAATATTTATCCTCTGACTTGAGATGCCAGATAATTGCCGAGGATGTAGTTCATTTTCTGTAAGATAGTCTACCGCTATCCGTAAAAGGTAGTTATAAGGGCTATTTTCAGAAATGATGCAAAGTTCAAGGGTTATGCTCGCAGTCAATAAGGGATTTGTTCCTTCAACTTTGTGTTGAAGTTTAATACTGCTAGGCCACTCGTATGATTAACAAGATGTTTGCGTGCGCACGCCCAAAGTCTATCTGGAAGACGTTCAGATGTTTTGGTAATCTTGTTCAATTATGTATAAACGAGAAACTACAGTTAATTGTGGAATGACAAGATCCATATCCAAATTAACGCGGTATTAGTAACAAAAGGATAAGTATGATGATTTAATTCATCACGTGGTTTTTCCAGGAAAACCATACTCGGATCAAGCTGGGGGCATTGGGATCTGTTAAGCTAGACTAGCCCATGTCATTACTATATTAATAGTTATCCAAGTGGGAGCTGTTAGAGTTTAATGTTTAACTTTTAATATACGTATGTCCGGTTTCGAACCCGAGACTCGGGATTGCACACGATGCGTGAGAGTTTCAATAGTATGAATAAATTAAATATATATTTATGTATTTTATTTGTTCATTTCACAAACAAGCACTTAACGACAGTTAGTACTTAACGGTGTTAGAGATAACGACCGTCAAAGGACTAAATATGAAAAGAAGGATCTAGAAACCCATAGATGGGTTGGGTCGGCTAGAAATCCAACTTGGGTTGGGTTTGGACGATTTTAGGTAGAGTAGGGAACAAGTTTTGAGGTTTAGGGTTAGCCTATAAATACAATTCATTGTGTTTAGGTTTTCCTCTAATCTTGAATCCCCTACAAGCCTAATTTCTCTTCTCTTCCCTCTCCTAAGCTAAGAACCGATCACCTCTTTTTAAATCCACTAGGATTTGTGATCCAAGTAAAGCTTTGAAAGTGTTTGGCTTGTTTGTGATTCTTGAACCTAGCTTTTCCTACTGAAACGCTATCATCACGTTGTGTACAAGAACGAGTGACTAGTTTATTTTAACTAGTGTTTTTCCCTAACTTTGGATCGACATACCCTATATTAATTTAGGGTTTATACTTGTTCTTGGTGATTGCAAAAAGGTACGTGTCTATTTAGTTTTAATTAATTACTAGTTCTTGTAGATCTTCCGCTGCGTGTGCTTTGATGTTTTTATATGTTTATAGTTTTATGATTCATATAATCCAACAATAGTTATGAGAGATTTTTGCTCAAGAAATCTTAACCCAATGATAGCCTTAAATCCACAGCTTTCAAACACTTGGATTGCTCGGTCCTTCTGCTCACCTTTTAATAAGCATGCAACATCTAGGAAGATTTCTTTGAAATCATTCTCTAGATCATCAAAGCTTATTTCCAATACTTTTTGGACTTCCTTCTGCGGAATTGTTTTAGTCTTTCTAAACCATCTTTCCACTGAAGCTCATTTTTACCACACAGAAACGAACCCAAAACTCTTATCGTTAAGGGTAGACCAGCGGCATAACGTACAACTTGTCCTGATAGTTGTTCGTACCCTTGAATTGGAATATCACTTTCAAATGTATATCTACTGAATAGACAAAGTGCTTCCTTATCCGACAATAGATTGACATCATGAATCAAGCTCACTCTGTGTGATACAAGCACTTGTTCATCTCTGGTTGTAATGATAATCGTACTTCCTGACTTAAACCAGTTAGGCTTACCAGCTAACGCCTCAAGTTGGTCTATATGATCCACATCATCTAGAACAACAAGAACCTTTCTACTACGCAACATCTTTCCCATCATATCTTTCCCGTCAGCAACACTACTTACGGTTATGCCTTGATCATTTAAAACATCTGAAAGTACTTGTTTCTGCAACGACATCAAACCCGAGAAAGAGGTTTTTGAAACTTCCCTCACGTTTTCAACAAAGCTTTTACCTTCAAACTCACTTGATATATGAACATAAACAGCCCTGGCTAAAGTTGTCTTTCCCCCACCTCCCATCCCCTTGATTCCAATAACATGAACATCTTCGGTACAGGTTTTCAAAGATGTAAGAACCTCATTGATTCGCATCTCCATGCCTACTAGCTTGTCATCAATATTCGAATTAATGGAACGTAACTTCTTGAATATATCATCGACAATTATTTGGATCAATTTAGATTCATCCCTGTAACATTAAACGATATTTAGCTAGCTTGCTCAAATTCTATATTAACAGTTAACTTCAGACTTATAACATAAAGCATTAGAAACCTACAAGATGAAAGAATATTACACACATATGAGGAAGTAATTAACTTACCCATTAGCAGTCGCCTTCCACTCCCACCCTGCCAGATTTGATGCTTCTTTCATAGCATCTCTCCATTTCTGAGCAGCCACTTTCTTTGTATTTTTGGCAAAGGCCTTTCTAACTGGCCCACTTTGTTTTCGTACTTCGGTGGGCTCCACGTCGTGGAAAACGGGGTAAGCAGTATGATCGCTCGTCTTCTGGCACTCCATAATATTGACAAGCTCGTCTAAGCACCAAGATGAAGAAGCATACTCTTTAGAGAAAACAATTATGTAGAATCTTGAGTCCTCGATGGATTTGATTAGTTGTTCGTTGATCATTTTCCCTTTTTCTATCTTCTCATCATCCTTATATGTTTCAATGCCTTTCAGCTTCAGAGCTTCATAAAGATGGCCAACGAAGCTTTTACGGGTGTCCTCACCCCTAAAACTCAGAAACACGTCATACTTGAAGTTCTTTTGAATGCAAAGAAGAAGATGAAGTAGACGCCATTCTGTTGTAGTTATTATCTAAGGATCTGTTGAATGCAAAGAAGATGATTAAGTGTATATTGAGAAGACAAAGACTCAATAACATAAGGCTATTATTTGGTGAAGAAAGATAAGATTAGTTTAGCTAAACTCACATCAATCACTCGTTCTTTAAAAGGACTGATTTCGTTTGTTTTGCTTAATTACAAACCACAGTGATTTCTATATTTAAAATATATGTTGCATTTAAAAAAAATACATAGTAATATTACTAGTATATAACAATTGAAATTGTTATACTACGTAGTAGATTAGTAGTAGGTATTAATGCATGATTGGGCCGTTTCTTGGGTTGGAGGATTAGAGCCCATTTCCTATAAGATATGGCCCACAAACTTATTTCGTAAATAACTAACGATCCAACATTTTGGTGATATTGATACTATTTTGATTCATTGTGCTATTTTTGGGGGGTTTTTTCTAAACATCATACAAGTTAACAAGAAAATTTTCCCAATAGCTGATTTTATTTTGTAGTCCGAAACGAGTTAACTAACAAAAGATAACAGTTATTTGGTAATAGCTGAAACACAAACCGAAACATAATGTAGTAGAAGACGTAGTTATCGTGGAAGAGGAAAAAAGATTGTAGCTACTGGAGCAACTGGATTTCGAACTCATTTTGTATCTTGATATTATTGGCCAGTGGGCTGTAGTCTTTGTTTTTAGGTTTGTTCTTTTGGTTATTCTCTTAGGATCCCTCTTGGAGATCTGCACGTTGTTGTGTTCTTCCTCTTTTTGAGGCTCTATGATAAAAGCATGGCTGTTCGGGAAAAAAAATCATATGTCAACATCGAAAATACCAGGACACCCTACGTACTTTCAAATAATGTTCCGATATCACTAGTTGATAGCAACTAAATACAGATATGTGCAACATGTTCTTTTCTCGTTAGGTTAATAATTCAAACATGTGTATGGAGGGAATATATATAATTTTACTTGGCAGCATAAAGTAGAAAGAAACATTAGACAGATCGAAATATTCTCAAACATGTGGTCTCTCATGCAACCCATCCATCTTGTAACTTTCTTATTATCTTTCTCACTTTCAATAAAAGGTTTCACGTGATTTTCTTTGCATATTTCCATGTTAGAACTGTAATGTAATTGATAACAAGAACTAAAACATCGTTTTATAAATTTTGCATATAAAAAAACTACTCGTATTTTTTAGGCGAATTTTAATAGTCTCAACTGTTCTTTGAACGATCTAAGTTCATCTTGAAACTTTAACTCTTATATAAGGGAATGCGAGGTGCGAATAATGGATGCATATACAGACATGTAATATTTTATTTTAACTTGAAATATACGAACCTTTTATATTTGTGGAAGGAATATTGATTTATTTACTTTAGGACAAAGCATCTATCTATTTTTGGTTAACAATTACACATACAACTGTCATATTCTCATAAATCAACCACGTAAAAAGATAAAACTTGAGTCTAGACATATAAAAAAGGTCTAATAGCCTCTAAATGTATCATAGTTGTTATCATTTCCTTCTATATGTATCGAACAATTTTTTTTGCTGTTATGTGTACTAAACTTGATTTTTTGGGCATTTTTGTGTATTTTATTACCATTTTGCCCTCCTAGGTTAATAAAATGAGGGGCAAAATTGTCATAAAGTACAAAAAAATGCCCAAAAAATCAAGTTTAGTACACAGAATAGCAAAAAAAGTTGTTCGATAAATATAAAAGGAATAAGTGACAACTAGTATACATTTTGGTGCCATTAGCCCTATAAAAAAAAATACCAAATTTACACTTACACGTCTTGCTTTTGTAGCCCCTATCTTATTAATCTTCTTCTATATAAATAAGCATACAAACCAATGACCATAAAACCTTATTTTCATCTTGCTAATCAACTCTTGCTTCTTAAGCAGCTGTAGCAAGTTCAAGTCATGAGCCGCAACGATCAACACGGAATTCCTGGTGAGTTTGTTTGTTCGATCACCACAGCTCGCGTATTATTTACATGCATGGATGATAAAAAATTTATATTAACATTTGTATGAATTTGGTTGCAGTTGCCTATCCTCCTTCCATGACCATGGAGAAACAAGGACCACTTCCAGCTGCGCCACTCGGGTACCCAACAAGCGCTGTCCCCGAAAACCATGTTCCGGCAAAAACTCAAAGCAGGGGTGATGACTTCTGGAAAGGATGGTAAGTAAATTACCGGCCATCAGATGCTTTTATTTGATCATGCCTTATATTTTGACTGAATGTGTTATAATGTTGGTTGCAGTTGTGCTGCGCTATGTTGCTGTTGCATGGTGGAGGCCTGCTTTTAACGTCCATCGTGATAACTGGATACTGCTATTGCCTAATGATTTTGTCCTGGTGTTTACGATTGCTTAATTACCTAGTTGTGCAATTTCTTGTTTCTGATAGTACTTTTGTTTGAATTGAATGTGTTCATTAATTCTATTGAATATGAATCCTTGTTTCTGAGAGTACTTGTGCAAATATATATGGTATCCAAGCAACCATTTCAATGAGCGCATAACATGTTGATACACAAAACATAACTTGGTTTAATATTAAAAACGATATCTTAAAACTATCATTAATTAAGGGGGTCATTAACTCATTATGACATATATTAAGAAAAACCATACCCTTGGAGTTTGGTATCAAATTTTCTGCTATTCGTAGAAATGGTCAACTATATATATAAATAGACCAAAACACTAAAACAGTTTTTGTAGGATCAACATTTTAGCCAAGGACGTACCCAAAAGCAACAACTTGACGAGAAACTAAACTTACAGTCTTACATAGACATACCAGTGTATGACATCCAATTTAATACTACTTTGATTCTGATCCTACCAGTACATTAGGACTATACAAAACCAAACACTCTTATTATTTACAGCTTTCACAAACATTCCAAGGACAAAAAACACAACAAGCTAGAATACGTACGTTTCCTTTCACTGTAGTGAACAAACCGTTACCAAGATGATGTAGTCTCATCTTTCATGACTCACTAAACCTGATAAAAAAGGTAGTTCACACAGAAAGGTGTCATCAACAGCTAAGCGATCCTTCGTGAACCAAACCGCAGCAGACAGAACTAATCTTCGAATGATGCTTCATATGCTTTCTTGTACAAGGCGTTTTAGCCATTTGTTTAAAGTATCTTAACACTCCTTAAACTACATACCGCGTAAAAAAAGTTAAAAACGTAAGTCTGGGCTTATAAAAATTACCAAATTCACACTTAAGCGTCTTGCTTTACTAGCCCCTATCTGCTTCTTCTAAATAAACCCTTCCATTTTTACCAGCTGCTGTAGCAAGTTCAAGTCATGAGTGATGAGCCACAACGATCAACGTGAAATTCCTAGTTAGTTTGTTCACCACAATTCACATATTACTTATTTGATCACTTTTTATAAACTAATATTGGTATGAATTTGGTTGTAGTTGCAAATCCTCCTCCCATGACCATGGAGAAACAAGGACCAAAACACTTCCAGTTTTTGTAGGATCAACATTTTAGCCAAGGACGTACCCAAAAGCAACAACTTGACGAGAAACTAAACTTACAGTCTTACATAGACATACCAGTGTACGACATCCAATTTAATACTACTTTGATTCTGATCCTACCAGTACATTAGGACTATACAAAACCAAACACTCTTATTTTTTTTTGAAGGGCAATATATTAAAACCAAACAAACAAATACAAATAATGGCATCCACTAAATAACCAAGATGGTTAACAGTTAGGGACCCAAGTACCATACTGAGATTACATATTACAAAAACAGAACAAAAGCACTTTGACATAAAACAAGGATACCAAAGTCAAACCAAGAATGCTAGACTAATTAATGTCAAATTGACCACATGTATGGAATGCACCAACCAAACACTGCCACACGAATCTGCAGCAAGCAAACAGTTAAACAGTTAAAGAGCTGCAGCAAGCAAACAGTTAAAAAATGCTCTCCACCCCTCCATCTGAAACACTGGTGCATCTTTACTGACAGAAGCTTCTGACATTGATGATGATGATGAGCATTTACATGTGAATGCAGCTTTGTTACTATAAGGCAAGCCCTTTTCATCAATTAATTGCAGAGATAATGCAGACTTTTAAAACTCACTGTGCCAAACACCCTTAAAACCTGCAGAACAATTGCCAGCCTGTGCCAAACACTCTTAACCAGCATATCAGTTTCCAGTCCCAACAGTTAGATCACATAACAGTTAAACCAGCAGCCCTCAACAGATTCGACATTTAACCGGATCTAAAAGCCATTTTTGCCAATTTATCTTGCTTTTCTTTCCGGACCTTCTCTCAATCCACTCGAAACTTTTAAGTTGAATGTCTTGGACTATTTTAATTAAACTTGAAGCTTTACCTTTAAACACACGTGAATTCCTTTCTTTCCAAATGAAGTACCCAGATGTCCAAATAACCACTTGCCACACTTTAGATGAATGACTAGGTATGTTAGTGTTTCCATTAGAGGCGAAAAGTTCCTCAATGGAAAACGCATTAACATTCTCAATCTTCCACCAACTATATATTTTTTCCCACACGCTCATCGCGAAATTACACATGACCAAACAATGAGAACACGATTCCACCATGTCGCCACAAGAAGGGCATAAAACGGAATCCAAATCAATGCCCCTCTTGTCTAATTCCTCACGAACCGGGAGCCTACCTTTTAAAGCCCTCCACACGAAAATATTAACTTTTTTTGGAACCAATTTGTTCCATATCGTCGCCTCGCTCCCACTAACAACATTTAGAGTCTTTTCTTCAACCAACTTTGTTAGCTCTCTAACCGTGAATTCACCCCACTCTTGAAACGCCCACCTCCAATGATCCCTACAATCGAACTTGATAACAACGTTTTGCAATAAAACTTGTAAGTCTTCAAAATCCTTGCATACCCTCCCTCTAAGATTTCTAACCCATTCCCATTCCCAAACCCAAACACCATCTACCCATTTCCCTTTATCCGCCACTGTTGAAGTAAAACCTTGTAGATAGGTCCACTTCTATACAACGTCCTTCGGAATGACTCCTTCGGACTTTACAATCTCCCACACACAAGAAATACACGCGTTAGGCTCGCCCCGGGTTTTATCCCAAGACCAACCTCCGGCGTGAGAGTAAGTATTTGATAATTTGGGAAGAGTGAACAGTGAAATGAGAGTAAATATAGTGGGTGTAAAAATTGAATGCAAATCATAAATGAGGTGTGGGTATTTATACTACCCACACCTACTGTATATGTTTACCTCGAGACTAAGCGAGTTGACCTATGCCTCACATAGTAGATAGGTGTCAGATCATGTGGGGAACAATTTCCCGAGAAATCTGGGAAGGCGGCGGTTGATGGGACTGCTCAGAGTAAACGGCGGCGGACCTTTCAGCAGGCATGTCCGGAGGTAAGATGTCAGTTCGGATGAAATAAGACGTCCAGACATATGAGCATGGTCCGGACGAAGCATGACGTCGGACACATACGCCAACATGTCCCCCTCCAGTATTGTAGTATCGGCTTTTGAGTCGATAGTGCAATACTTAAACAACTTGGGTCTTTCGGTGTTCCTCTGTCCTTATCGTGCAATCAGGTTATGTGAGGGTCGGTTCAGGTAAAGGAGGTGGAGCCCGTTAAACCTTGGTGGGCTGGTTGAGTTCTAGGCCCATGGGCCGAATATAATAATATTTTACCTGTGTGCTAGACAGCTGTATGCCACGCGTTGTTTTTACCGTAGAGATCCAACGTCCCAGAATCTGCCACGTCAGCAAATGACAGCATGACGTGACATCTTCACTTCTTCCTAGGTTTTCCCTATATATACCGCTTTGCTCTTCTTCATTTTTTCACTTTTACTGTGCATTTATTTTCCTTATCTTCGGAGTTTTAGATTGTCTAATACCGGACGTTATTTGTGATATCTCCACGAGTTCTCGAGAGGTGCGTTCCATTCTTTACTTGTAATTATATTTCCTATTTAGCCCTCGACATCCTTTTAGTATGGCCGCTGAGATGAACGTATCGGAGAATCCTTCCTTAGTTAGTAGACTTGACCCTCAGCCCGGTAGGGTCATCCCCAAATTTGATATGCATATACATACTTCTAAAATGACGCAAGAAGAATTAGAGCGTGTGGTCGGGGAGTTTGGTATCCCTTTGGATTTACGGCCCACACTTCCTCTGGATGGAATGACTATGGATAAATTTCCGAACGATAAAATAGGTGTTTACATTCACCAGTTGAGGACGGGGAGTGTTAGGGTTCCTTTTTCCACATTTTTACTAGCGGTGATTGGGTATTTTCGGGTGCACATCTCCCAGCTGGTACCGATAGGTTTGAATAGGGTAACTATGTTTGAGATCAATTGTTATAGTTTGAGCGTACAGCCGACCGTTCCCTTGTTCAGGGTTTTCTATAGACTGTGCAAGTAAGGCCATTGGTTTTCGTTTGAAAACCGAACAGGGAGGAGAGCCAGGAAATGTTTTGACGAGGTGTTGACCGGGCTAAAACACTGGAAAGATCATTTCTTTTTGATAGACCAGAGGGCGATTCCGTATGCCATGCCGTGGAGGCATAACGATTCTTAGGTTACTGATGATTTTTCGGAGACATATTCTGATAGGGACGCTGAGGTGATTGCTAAGAAAGTGATTTTCCTAAGGAGGCCCTCGGCTGCCCTTCTATGGATGACTGGTCTTGGTAAAGTGTTTGAGTATCCTGGATATGAAGGCGCTCTAAAGGATGCCGATGGGCATGGTAATATAATTTTTCTTGACTTAGCGTTGTGTAGTGTCTGTTTACTTTCGTTTTGATTTTGTCCTCCCTCTCTTTTTTTTTTGTAGTTCGTACAATGTCGGAATATTTGGAGCTTCCGGTAGAGGATGGGGTGGAGATTAGCAGGGGAGATCCCTTAAGGGAGGAAAGCGAGAGGCCGGTACGGACTACCGAGCCATTGGCACCGGGGAGTTTAGTTCCTAAAACGACTGCTCTCCAGAAGGAAGATTATCAGGGAGATCCTTAGGAGGGAAAGCAGAGAGCGGTAGGAATACGACCAATTGGCATGGGGGGAGTAAGTTGTTCCTAACGATGCTTCCAGAAGGAAGTCGAGAAACCTATCCGTAATGAGGTCGCTGCAGGGAAGAGAAAGCAAGGAAAAAACTAATTTGCTGAGCTGGGGGGTGTAAAAGAGGGGTGGTGATGGTGCATCTGGTTCCAGAGAGGAGGAAGAAAAGCTAAAGTAAACCGGGGAGGGAGATGCGCCATCTGAACCATACTCTTGAGTTCCCCCCTTATCAAATGAGCCGCAGGGGGTGATAAACGGAGAGATTCGGTGGAGCGGAAACCGAGCCAAGCTTGAGGGCGGGGCAGTTAATCCAAGGTAGGGACGCTGAAACGAGCACACCGTGAGACAAACGGAGGGGCACCTGACCAGGAACTGAAACGGAAAACCAACAGCCTCCTTCCAATGTGAGGCTATCCTTTGTTCCGTTTGCTTTGTGGGTTTTTTTTTTTTATTTTTTTATTATTTATTTATTTATTTATTTATTTATTATTATTATTATTTATTATTATTTTATTTTATTTTATATATGTCCATCTCTTTTCTTTACAGATCCTTCGGCTCATTCAGATCATTCTATACATTCCGAGCACCCTTCCCATGATTCCAGAGGACCCTCCATGGAACCTCACTCGGCCGGAGGAGGTAAAATAAAAAAAAAAAAAAAAAAAAAGTTTTTTCGTCTTGTGACACCCCTCGTTATAACATTCCTTTCGCTGACTATTTAATCTTGTTGCAGATGAAAGTTTGCCTGGGAGGGAGCGTTTCATTCCAGGTTGGTCTCTCCCCAATGATGTTCGGTTGGACTCTTATCGGGCCTGCCGTGAGTTGTTGACACATCTTAGACCTCCTGCCGAGCAAGCTGCGCTCGAAGAGTTATCCACTAGCCAGCTGGTCTACTCGGCCTATGTTCAAGCAGGAGGCGGGATTGCCTTGCAGGCTGAGCTGCTACGACGGTTTACTCAGTTGATGACTGAACATAGGGAGTTGGATAACGCTCACAAGATTGCTATACAGGAGCGTAGTGCAGAGCTTGGTAGGTATGAGCGATTGGTGGAGGAGTGTAATGTTCTTAAGCGGGAGCTGAATGATGCGCGTTCCGCGACGTCAGTCCGAGAGCAGGGTTTGGCTGATCAGTTATATGAGATGGAGAGAGATAGGAATGACTGGAAGAAAACGGCTGATTCTCAGGCTGAAAGGATTGGGAAGCTGGAACAGGAGATGGGCGAGAGGGACAAGGTCGTTGAGAGGCTGGAGAGAGAGAATAAACAATTGGTTGTGGAGGTAGGCCAGTCATAATTTATCCGTCATAGTGTATGAAATAACCTTCTTGATTGTGTGGATGATTCGGGTGGTCTTGGGTTATGGAAGATAAGATCCATTGATAGAGAGATGAAGAACTAGAGAGAGGTAAGGGAAAACTTGTGAATATTAGATTAAGTGTGTGTGAAATGTTACAAGAGTTCCAACCCTTCCCAAGTGTGGGAAGGGGTATTTATACTTCTACTATTTGGTGCCCCTAGTGGGCTGTGGAGTGAGCTGACAGTGGGGAAAGCCCCGACCCACTCCACAAATATAAATACGACTAAGCTAATACTAATATTACTAATAATACTAAACTAATATATATAAGCCTACGAGCTATATAAATGCTAATTAGATGTTCGGGGTGACCGAACCTTCATATGAATATTTATATTCCTAACAATCTCCCCCTAAGGGAGGTCACCCCGGAAATAATAACTTGAATTCTAGCATTTTGTCTTCTGAAGATGTCTTCATAGCTCGTAGTCTTTGATTCTTCAAAGTCTTGTATCTTTGTGTTTTCAGCAGTGATCTTGTGATGACCTTTCTTTGTCTTGGATGATCTTTGAGTATTCTTTGACTTTATCATCCAACATTTGTTTCCAAGTCATCTTTCAACAATATGTTTCCATGTGATGTGTAAATATTTGAGCCGACATGCTCACACTATTTGGTGTCATGATCTTTAGCATCAGAGTTTGCAGAAGCCGTGTAAAAGGTCTTTTAGGTTGATCATGACATTCTTGAGTTACAATGATGATGTAGTGTGAACATGTGGTGGAGGATTGGCATCTTTTCAGCAACCAGCTACAACTCCAACCAGCTACAGCATTCCACAGCTACAACCGCCAACAGCTGCAACAGCAATCAGCTACAATCGCCAGAAGTTCCTGCATACGACAGTTAGCAATAAAACGTCCGGTACTTACAAGTTCGGACTTCGAGATTGTTAACAGCATAGTGTGAAAACTCTCTCTAATCCTTACCAAGACCGTTCCTAATCGAAAACCCACAGAGGGCTTTTTAAGATCGAACCGTAGCACATCAACGATTAGGTGAGTCGCTGGAGATCACTCCACGACTGTAGACCGTTAGAAACTGTCGTGACCACTAAGCGTAATCCATAAAGAATTACCGAAGTGACCTGCTTTCAGGGCTGCTTGATGTTGACCCTGGCAGGAATTTCCATTCAATCATTGAGAATTACATTAGTAAATTCCCTCATAAATGTTCTGGCAGATTGCTAAGATCTGCGTAGGACTCTCAAGTTTACAACTGGTGTCCGTAATGTTGAACACCCAGTGTAGAAATAATTCGTGTCCCTATGAGATCTTATTATGCATCTCGTGGCTCTAGACTTGATAGTGCGTTTTGATTTAGTGAGCGGAGGCTGGAGAGAACTGCCACCTATTCAATATCATCTAACTCGGAGTGAGAGAGACGATAGGAATGTATTGAACTCCGTGACAATTGAAACAAGAATCCTTTGAGGGACCTTGAGTGGCTAAGGAGGGTTGTGCAGCGTATCACTGGGTCCATGATACTTTGTCTTCAATGCCAGCAATCAACTAAGTGATTCTGACAGCATATGTGTTGACCCGGTTTCTGCCTAAGTTGTA
Organism: Artemisia tridentata subsp. tridentata; assembly: GCA_021014915.2. Lineage (NCBI taxonomy): Eukaryota > Viridiplantae > Streptophyta > Magnoliopsida > Asterales > Asteraceae > Artemisia > Artemisia tridentata. Next base: position 20,262,386 of record CP139509.1, read on the forward strand.
AGGAGGGCTATTTCTTTACACCCTTTCTCTTTACAATTCTTTTTCATTCTTCAACCCCTTCAGTGCTTACCGAGACTTCATAACTAACACCTTGTTGGGTTTGTTCCAGTGTTAGCTCCATCTCAGTCGGCACTATTCCCTTATGCACATATCTCCTTTTTAATCATACCTAAGGACCTCTACACTAACTAGTGGATTGTCCCTGGGTAGATCCCTCCGGCTCTGGCGGGATCGTGGGAACTTGAGCCTAACCTAACCATCCTTATAACTCCATGCATTAATTAAAATGGTCGGTCTTTGGTGTACTTCCACGATTGCCATAAACCAAATCTTTGAAAAATCTCTCAAAGTGTTCATGATTCTGAAACACATTTTTTCAAACACTTGAGAGTTTTATATTTTTCAAATGCTCCCCCTCAACATGTGCTCGGTTGATAGTTTTATAAATTTGCACATGTTAGGCAGAGCTCGCACTTTTTGAATTGATTGATTTTCCAAGAACATGATCATCGCGAGACACGCTTACATCACTAGTAAACTAGCTTGAAATTATTACCCGTCCAGATCACATTCAAGGAAGATCGCTCGAAATCGGTACATTCTACTCAGACACGTCCTTTGCGAGACACGCTTACATCACCAGATAAACTGGCTTGAAATTATTACCCGTCCAGGACATGTCCTTTCAACTACTGACTTTAGCTATCGTCAATTCATTGGTGAAGTCTGAGCCTTGCTCACATAAGATGCATGCCAAATCCTTTGCTCCCCCTCAATAAGTGCATTGGTATACAAAAGAGTTTAGCACTTACTGGAGAGCTTACTTTCTCATCAAAACATTTTGCTCCCCCTCAATATGTGCATTGATATATAAAATGGTTTAGCACATATGGGAGAGCGTACATTATACTTTCCAAAACATCACATTTTCATCAGGTTTCATATTTAAATCACATTCTCTCCCCCGATCAAAAATTTCAAACCTTTTGAGATTTGTGATCCCAATTGATTTAAATAAGTTAGAAAATGTGGGAGAAAATGTGTCCGATTTAATATATTCTGATGATGAGAACATACTATGCTCCCCCTTAAACTAAGAGGGAGATTCACTGCTTATGTTGCACAAATTTGGTAAGGTGTCGGAAATTTGAACAAATATACTCCCCCTCAATTAATGACCCGTTTTCCATTAAAAGAGCTGTAGTCATTCAATTGAGCGACGGACATTTGTGAAAATTTAGTTCATTTTACCACCTTGTGTAACATCAAGACTCTCTTGAGGGATCTAACAAGATAGAGAATCTTGATGAAAAGAAGACTTCTCTTATTTTGCACAAGTTGATTATTATGACACAAATGATATTGACCTTTTTGCTCAAATGATGTAATCACCCACTTTTCTGAGTGAGTCAGTGGTCAACATCGATTATCCATCCACCAACAAATCTTCTCAAGTATTGTCGATCCCCACTTGGCGAGATCTGAGTAAGTACTTCTTTGTTGAAATGATGGTGGTGGAGGTGAAGGTGTTGTTGTTGTTGTTGTTGCCGATGTTGTTGTCGTGGTGAATTCCGAGCCAATCAATAGAATTAGAACGTCTGATTAAATGGTTAGAATGGGAACTGGCACATTCATTCTGGCTATGGAATCTGCATAAGAATATCAACACAGATATGCATACATACAGATACACTATTCCTTAATAGCTACCCTTCAGCAGCTTGCCACATAATAATACCAAGTTCATCTTATAATCAAACCATAATCAGGAACTACGTCAAACCACTATCTAGCATGAAGAGCAAATAGCAATCATGAACATGGCAATTCACACAAATTTCAATATTCAATTCAGGATCTTAGGAACATGATTCTAACATGATAGCAATCTACCTAAGCGAATCCTGAGAACATATGCACAATATCAACAACAATTAAGCAGCAGAGACAAACAACATTTGAAACTCATTCACTTAGTTCATACAAATGTCAATGGAGTATTCAAAAAAACATCAAACACAACTGGTTTTCTAACTTCTTTTAGGTTTTGAGTCTTAAAGCATTTTGGGAATTATACGAGGATTCCAAAGTAACACAAATGAACCTTCTAGATACATAAAGCTAGGAAACTATAAGCAAATTGCACATAATGTCCTAAACTTTCTAGCAACTAACACACTTGGTCATTTGATATATTTAAGCAAGATCCTCTTCAACTAATTCCCCATTAACTACAAAACCATTTCTAACAATTATGATTTAACCAATAAATCCGTTTGATGATATAAAATTTGAATTCACTCTCCCCCTCAATCAATGACCCGTATTCTAGTTGAACCTCAACTAAAATCACGCTTAACCCCACACCTCATCAAACAAGAACTGTCATGAGGTTTTGGAGTCGTTGATTGAGTGACAAATTTTATGCATAATCCAAGTATAAATAAATTTCATACAACACATATACACCAAGTGTCTCACAAATAATTTTCAGAAGAATCATAGAATGAAAACTATTTGTATGTAAAGAAGACTTCTCTTCTTTTTCAAGAAATGATGCACTGAAACGTACATCAGATCGAAGAAACATGGATATGAAGTAATCCATGCCCAGGTGAACATCACCCAGTTGGAGGAACAGCCGTCTTTTTGGCGACGTGCTTTCCCCAATGTGAAGCGCGGGTTGCTATCTAAAGTAATAGCAAGCCATTTAGACATGTTTTAAGAATCCATTTTAACTTCTGCTCGAGCTTCATTTAAAGACCCGTGCCATTTTTGAATGACATTTCTAAGTCCGTAAATGTTATCGATAAACAGAAGACATGCCTAGGTGAAACTATTTTTGGTATTTTCTAATTTTTTAATTTTTATGGTTTTTCTGGTTTTACGTTTCTCTATTTACAAATTGCAGGATTCCTATATATCTATTTACAAGATGGTATAATGTATGAATAGGTATATATGTACAAGGATACGAACCAGAAACCATTACTCCTCAGCATTCTGAATCTTTTCCGCTTCCATCATTTGACTTGCTGAAGAGCAATGTGAGCACTTTCAATCAGGGAATGATTCTGGCTTTTCACTCTCCCCTAATTAGTGCTCTCCCCCAATCTGACAACCTCTGACGATCATCCATAATAGGAAGAAGACTTTGGATGAACGCCCGAAATATGAAGAAGTCTTTTGATAACCAGATGCATGCCGTCTCTAATCTTCTAACACTCCCGTCCTAGAGTGACTTCGTCAAAAACCTTAGGCAACTTTTCGATAGTTTAAGTTGAGCCTCAACTGAAATCTAGCTTAACCTCACAACTCATCAAACAAGAACTGTCATGAGGTTAACCTAAACCACAAATTTAAGCCCAGTAACAACTTGATTTCAGCTTAACCTCACAACTCATCAAACAAGAACTGTCATGAGATTAGGTTAAAATCAAGTTGGACCTAACCTTAAACTACAGAACAACTTGAACCTAACTTAACTCCACAACTCATCAAATAAGAACTGTCATGGGATTAAGTTAAAACTCAAGTTGTAAGAAAAGAGCTCAACATTTTTGAATGTAGAGAAGACTGTAGACTCGACCTTCTTCAAGATTGCCCAATGTGGAGGAACAGAATACCAATCATCTTCATCTCACCCAATGCCTTCCAGTAACCTTACATGTAACCCATCAGCCCGCAGCATACACATAAGATGATAACTCCCAACAGAGAACGTAGAATAGACTGACGACTCGACCTTCTTCAGTCTTTAGTATAACACCAAAGTAACAAGTTGAACCACTGATCATCTATAGAATGTATCCATATTTGGATATTAAGCCCTGATCACGTGAACCTGTTGTGCGTCCTTGATGTACACATTCTCTCTCCCCTGATGGTTACGATTAATCAGCACATAACGTAGCAGTGAAACGATAATACCAAGGTAACAAGTTGAACCACTGATCATCTACAGTATTTATCCATTCTGGATATTAAGCCCTGATCACGTGAACCTGTTGTGCGTCCTTGGTGTACACATTTCTCTCCCCCATGATGGTTACGATTAATCGGAATCATCATCATGATGTGTACATGTAGCCTGATGACGTGTACTTGAAGCATTGACTAGAAACCCATTGTTGCTGATTATACCAACCCGTGAGACTCGATTAGCATTCCATGACCATGTTCTTCAACACCTTGATAGAGGAAGAAGATGTGTTGGAGAACCATGGTTTGCACGACTCCTGAACTGACGTATTCAGGAGTCGTATGACCATTTCGCAATCATTAACCAACATGTAGACTAATATTCACCCTTTCCCCCCCTCAAAAATTGCATATGCCTGCCAACTGCAATTTTTGATGATTGAACCAGTGAATATGAATACCATCAACGATAAGTAACTCCGCTTGACGGTTCTTGAAGACTAACACGTTGTTTATTCACTCTTTCCCCCCCCTCAAAAATTGCATATGCCTGTCAACTGCAACTTTTGGTTGAACAAGTGAATAAGAATATACTCCAATGTGCGCCGATCCACTTGAAGACTGAATAAGCACGGAAAGAGCGTAAAACTTGTTGATGAGAATGGCCATAAATAAGAAGATTCCTCTTCTTTTGAAGATAAAGTGCACTCAAGCGTACACTTTTCTTTTCTTTAAAGAACGAGGCCTGAACTGATGTGTACAGACGTCATTATTTTGAAGAGCGAGGCCTGCACTGACTTGTACAGACGTCATTATGTTGAAGAACGAGGCCTGCACTGATGTGTACAGACGTCATTATCTCTCTCTTTACTTCTTCTCTCATCTAACTCGTTACCAACCCCATTATCATTCTGTCGGCTTGATGTCGTGACCACTGATGGAGAAAACCCAATATGATGAACTTGAAACTGAAGTAATATAGCCCGAACTTGTGACTTAAACTTGTACTAATGCGTGACAAAGAGCGGTGTAGAGACTTCGTGCAACATCGAATCCCTAAGTACTCTATACTCCTCAACCAACCAACCATCAAGTATAAGACGTACATCACCTCTTGGATATCCACAACTGCGTGTGACACTGAGCACTACAACGTGACTCCTTAAAGTGATAGTTATTTTGTAATAGGAAGAAAGAAAAAATAACTAGATATCCAAGTCCTTGTCATTGTATTGAAAGCTCGAACAAGGATCTCGAAGAATCTTCATCCAACCTCCCCGATATCTTCAGATGCTAAGTACACGCACCCATGAAATTTCACTTCAGCCTCAAATAAATAATAATGAATCAACGCCGTAGTCACGTCTTGTGGTAAATGCCCAAATCTAGCCCTTCATGATGCTTTAACTGAACTTTGATAATGGTAGTAACCCGATCATGGTTAAGAGCGCATAGTCCATCATCACGGGATTTTACAAATCTATGATTTAAACCGAAAAATAAGTTCTTTCTCGGGATTTTACAAAATCAAGAAGAAACCGTGAGGCAGTAACAGATGGATTGTGGCATGACTGATTTGGATTAGGTGAACATCAGTTTGGGTAAGAATATCTTGTGAGAATTACAGATCACATCACAACCTTTTAAAACCTTTGGCCAACTAACCAACCTTGAACATAGATTAGTGACCACTCGATGAAGAGAACCCGATATACCAATACTGAAAACTGAAGTAGAAGACCCCAAATTTGTTACTTAAGCTTGCACTAATGTTGGAAGAACGGTGTAGAGAATTAATGCTCCAAGCAAATCTCTAAGAGCTCCATACCCAACCAAAGTATGAGACATTAACACCTCTTGCGATTATCGACAACGTCATTGACGTGTGACACTGAGTACTCCAATGACTCTTAAGTGATAGTTACCCCAACTGCTGGTAACTAGATAACCCAAGTCTTCAACTTAAATTTTGAGCACGAGCAAGTTATCATTGAAGGTCATGCATCCAACCAACCCCGACTTCAAGATAAAATGAGTAGACGCCTTCGTGAAATTCAACTTCAATCACAAATAAAGAATACCGGATTAACTTCGTGATCATCTTGTGCTGTTGACTAGCCAAAAAGAGAAGACACATGCGCAAATTCTTAGAAGTGCCCATGACTCATAGTCAGTCCTATCAAACAAAGCTGTCTGATCCAGCTACTTGGATGTGAAATAGATGTCGTACTGTGTACAGGATTTTACGGTTCTTGAGATTTATCTGAGAAATAAATTCAAGAACTAACTCCACAACAGTAAGCTTCAAACTGCTGTAGACTGAACCACTGAATCCTGAATCGCTACGATCTGACCCGCTGTAACCGACACCGCTAAAATTCACATCGCTGGAGACGGAACTTCTAGGAAACTTGCGATAATTCTCCCCCTCAAAAAGGACATGAAATGACCTTTTTGCCAAAGCTGAGAGTCCGTGATGTTTGTGAATTTGTCAGGCACAAAACATGGAAAGAGACAAATGAAACTACTGCAACGAAGATGGTGATTTAGACTCTCTTGTAGTAACCCCTTGCTTTCCTCATCATCAATGGTTTAGTAGATTAACAATTCATTGAAGCTCGTAATATGCCAAAACCGCTTGATGAAATGCATATGACTTTAAAGCGAGTAAGAAGGTTAAAACATGTCTCCAAACAAATCACCTCTTGTCTTTAAGCCTGACTACCTCTTGAGAATATCTTGAACAACAATCCCATTAGAAGCTTGAGAAACAACAATCACTTGATGAAGCTTGATAAAGAACAAGTCCGCGACTTAAACTTGCACTAAATTATGAATTAGAACCTATATTGAGCACAACAACGTAACTCCTTTAAATATAGGTAGTGATATATACCCAACCTTCCATCCTTAATTGTATATATCCACTTCATGAACATCCAAGTCTAATCACCTTAAATTGCAAATTGTGATTTAGAACCTATATTGAGCACAACAACGTAACTCCTTTAAATATAGGTAGTGATATATACCCAACCTTCCATCCTTTATTGTATATATCCACTTCTTGAACATCCAGGTCTAATCACCTTAAATACGCTTGAGCAAGGGTCAACAAACATCGTGCATCCATCCACCCCGAGATGTTTGTGACACTAAGTACACCAACCCGTGAATTAACAAACCAACCAAGTTACCATAATTTCCCAATTCCTGCTGATCTTGAAGCACAAACTTATCCCGAAAAAGCAGTCAAACCCCGTAAGTTTCATTATGTCAAAATCCATGTCCATCCTACTTGTCCAAAATTAATTTCACGGGATTTTACAACTCTTGAGATTTAAACCGAGAAATTGAATCTTTCGCGGGATTTTCTAAAATCTACAAGAGAAACCGTGAAATCAACACGAGTAACCCAGAGTGAAGTGCAATATTAATATTCGAAATTCAAGTCACAGGAGTCAAATCACTACTTGATCAAATTGCAATAAATCAAGTTACAGATTGTCAATTTGCAACAAGTCAGATCGCAATCAACCAAATCACAATTAGTCAAATCGCAAGTGTCAACTCGCAACGTCATATTGCAACTGGTCAAATTGCAATCCGTCAAGTCGCAACAAGTCAAATAGTAACTTGTCAATTTGCAATTAACCAAATCGTAATTTGTCATCTGTAACTCAAATTGCAAGGATTAAATTGCATGCTTACTCAAAACGTGGCCACTAAGAGGACAATGCTACCAAATCCACAACTCTGAAATTACGTAGACCTTCATAAACCCAAATATTAGCTGTGACGTATTACACGAATCCGATAATGGCATCCCATAGTAATATTCAGAGAACCCGATTAATCCAATCCCAAGGTAATACCCAATCACAGATAACGAAGCATAATTGTTACGCGCGGTCCAAAATTAGAGCTCAAAGTACTTTGCCAAACAATGACCACACAATTCGTTCTTGGGATAACAAATCAACAATATTCACCAAAAGAAAATATTTACCCAGCAGAAATACGTCCTTGTGATAGTTACCAAATCCAATCATAGTCCACAACTGAGACACAAACTTGGTCCAAAATAAACTTAACTTGGCCCATAGACCAATCCGACAACCAGAAACGCTTAATCCAAGTCAACCAATTAAGCCCACTTAATTTACTAAGACCACTTAAGCCCACTTAAACCAAGTTTTTCAACCCTAATCTCACGGGTATATATGTAAGACTTATAACCCTAATTATCATTAACCAAACTCACGCCCCCAATGTATCTTTGAGCAGTTCAATCACAAGAACACATCTACACTTTGTTTCTTCAACTCAAGCTCTTCAATAATCTCATCTCATCATTATCAATTAATCAAATACATCACTAAGTCATCTTAATCCGAATCACATAAACAACATGCTGCCTCTTGGTTTCTTTTTGTCAAATCCGGACACAAAGAACTACCCTCATTCGCACAGTGAAGTGTTCAAGATTATGGTTTCAAGATCTCTTAAGGAAGTCTCGGGTATGTTACATCTTGTTTCTTCAAGTAAATGACGGAAGTTTCGCACAGTGAGAGTTGTTTTATTATTATTATTTTTTTTTGTTGTTGAACGAACTAAGAACAAGTAAATGACGGAATTGTTATTTTACTTTTCTCTTCGTTTCGGATATTAGATCGATGATGAATCTTACTTTACTTGTTTTGATCTTAGAAGATCTTGATGTATCTATCAATAACACGGAAAAGTGAGATGAGATCTTATGATGATGCATTAATTTTTTTATTTTTTTGAGAACGAGCAAAGGAAAAAAAAAAAGGAATGACAAACTTGTTATATTCTTTTTCCTGTTTTGAGTTCGGATATTGAATATACATTTAGTATACAGCCTGATCGATGATGATTTGTTTCTATTAGAGTGTTTAAGATCAACAAAGATCTTTTGATTGCTTTTGTAACACACGAGAAAACAGGAAACAAGCTGAGATCCTGATTTGTTAATATGTATGTTTGAGTCGTGTTTGTGATGTGAGCATATGTGATGATAATTAGGAGAAGATGAGATAGATTGGGTATAGGTGTTGAATGGAACTGTCATCGGATTGGATAATGGGTTGGTTGTGGCTGTAATTTGTTCTACTTTCGATTGGATTTGTTTTTGTTAATGATGTAGACTATGGTGTTGATGATTGTGAAGTCAGTGGTTGTAAAGACTTGGATTTGTTGTTTCGAATGAATTTGTGTTTGTTGCTATAATTTGTTAATGTTGTTTGTTTGGTCTGGGTCTGCTTTACTGCTTCTCTCCTTTAAATCTTTCATTTGGACATTTGATAACACTTGTTGACCAAAGTAGATAGTTTGACCATTTGACCGAGTGACAGACAAACTGCGTCGATGAAATGGTAGACAAACCGCGTCGATGAGCAGATAGACAAACCGCGTCGATGAGCATTCAGACAAACAGCATTCGTGAGAAACTAGACAAACCGCATTCGTGAGCATACAGACAAACCGCGTACGTGATTATACAGTCAAACCGCGTACGTGGTTAAACAGACAAACCGCGTTCGTGATTAAACGGACAAACCGCGTTTGTGATTACTAGACAAACAGCATTCATAATCATTAAGACAAACCGCGTTGTTGACCAGTCAAAGCTGTCACTATCACCCAATTTTGTCTTTTATCTCTTTTTGCAACTACTGTCCAAAACTATACACAAACCGCATACAAGAACGCCCATTTGACACAAACAGCATTCAAGAACATCAGTCACATGTTGACTATCATATCTGCTGCTGCATACTCCAAACCAATGCCTTAAAACCCAGAAGCAACAACAACCAAATATCACCACAAGTCACCAACGTTAAAGCCATGAATTTAACCACAATCCAAAATCCAAACTGTCTTGACCAAGACAAACAAGAACATATTTCTTAAAAAAAAACAACATCAAACCACACATCTAACTTCAACAAATGTTAAATACCCAAGTGGACATGAATATAATGAGATTGGAAAAGAAACCAATATAGTCCAATCCATACAATACTATGAGCTGGACTAAATATGGGCTATGGACCAATGACATATCTTCAAATCATGAGTAACACCACAAATGCACGAGAGGATAACAGTAGGCAATAATGAAATGGACATAAAGCACAAGATGAGGGTTGTTCAAAAACAAAACAGTAACATCGAGGAATAGACACCACGATTCGAACCAAGCACACACAATCAACGAACCTAACCATGGCTCTTGATACCAATTGTAGAAAATAACCTTCTTGATTGTGTGGATGATTCGGGTGGTCTTGGGTTATGGAAGATAAGATCCATTGATAGAGAGATGAAGAACTAGAGAGAGGTAAGGGAAAACTTGTGAATATTAGATTAAGTGTGTGTGAAATGTTACAAGAGTTCCAACCCTTCCCAAGTGTGGGAAGGGGTATTTATACTTCTACTATTTGGTGCCCCTAGTGGGCTGTGGAGTGAGCTGACAGTGGGGAAAGCCCCGACCCACTCCACAAATATAAATACGACTAAGCTAATACTAATATTACTAATAATACTAAACTAATATATATAAGCCTACGAGCTATATAAATGCTAATTAGATGTTCGGGGTGACCGAACCTTCATATGAATATTTATATTCCTAACAGTCATAATGTTGTGAAAGACCTACTTCCGACCGCTTGCCGCCGGTTGTTTAACAGCTCTGAGTATAAAAAGAGTATGGGGAGGGTTTACAGTTTGTCATATACCGCTGGGTTTCTGGATGGTCTCAAGTATGAGCGCAAAGAAGATAATCATGAAAGACTTCGGGGTAGGTTTAAGAATATTGAAATGGAAGCTCCGGCCATCTGGAAGGCGGAGTATCGGAAGTTGTTCGAAGCCCAGTACCCGTACATTCAAAAGCTTGCGGACTCTTACCGTCTTCCATTGGGTGATCTCATGAACCTTTTTCCCGACGTGGCTAAACCCAGAACCCTAGCGGTGGCTCCACCTCAGCAGACCGAAACTTCTTCCGGGGTGCAGGATAAGCAGACCGGAACTTCCTCCGGGGTGAAGGACGCTACTGATAAAGGCCCTTGATTTTCTTTTATTTTTCTTGTCGGACAAATGTAATAAAAACAATTGCTAGGATCAAATATTGTGTGTATCCTATTTGTTCGTGACTGATGTTGTCACGTTCTTGTATTTTCTGATATTTAGTCGAACGGTGATTTGCTACTTATATTCTGTTAAAAAGTTGTTTGATTGCTTGTCTTTTTGGCTTCGGGGTGTTATCTCGATCTGCGCATTGGAGCTGGGACATTTTCCATCGTCCGGTTAATTCCATTTTGACTATTTTTTCGATCCATGCATTGGAGGCGAAGTGTCTTTCGTCATCCGCTAAATTTTATTTTGGCGGAGTGTTTTCACAATCCGTTCATTGGAGCCGTAGTGTTTTCAAAATCTGCTAGGTTTTGCCGACGGAGTGTTTTCCACAATCCGCTACTTAGAGACGGAGTGTTTTTCACGATCCGCTCCTTAGAGACGGAGTGTTTTCCACGATCCGTTTAATGTTTCGGACGGAGTGTTTGCCACGATCCGCTCTTTAGAGACGGAGTGTTTTTCACGATCCGTTTAATGTTTCGGACGGAGTGTTTGCCACGATCCGCTCCTTAGAGACGGAGTGTTTTCCACGATCCGTTTACTGTTTCGGACGGAGTGTTTGCCACGATCCGCTCCTTAGAGACGGAGTGTTTTCCACGATCCGTTTAATGTTTCGGATGGAGTGTTTGGCACGATCCGCTCCTTAGAGACGGAGTGTTTTCCACGATCCGTTTAATGTTTCGGACGGAGTTTTTGCCACGATCCGCTCCTTAGAGACGGAGTGTTTTCCACGATCCATTTAATGTTTCGGACGGAGTGTTTGCCACGGTCCGCTCCTTAGAGACGGAGTGTTTACCACGATCCGTTTAATGTTTCGGACGGAGTGTTTGCCACGATCCTCTCCTTAGAGACGGAGTGTTTTCCACGATCCGTTTAGTTTTGTGCTTGGTGTAATCATAGAATATGTAATACATTTAAATTGGATAATTATTCCCCCGGTCGTTGGGGAACTACGGATTGCCATAAATAGCAACGAGTTCTGGCTTACAAATTTCACAAAAAACAATCATAGATTTATTACATTCTAAGTCCGAGGGACTTCTTGGTTCATTGTACGAAGTGTGCATGAACTGTTGTGGCAAGATTCGGCTACTCGGTACGGACTTGTCTGACAGTTCCGGCTTTCATCCCGTCATTCTTTATTGTGAGTGCAGGGTTGGAGATCCGAAGAGGAAATCGAACCTGTCTGACAGTTCTGGCTTTCATCCGTTTGTTCAAGTTATGTTTCTTTTGGGTTATGGGTGTGTCTGGAACATCAATATCCAGGCGGTATCCGATCAGACTTTGTGGCATTTTCCTTGAGAATCATGTCCCTATAGCGTCCGACTGTTCGGGGTATGCCAGGTTTATCAAAATTCCCTCCGTCTAGCCCATCCTCGGATTAATGACTTCTGCCTCTTGCGGTACGACCTCAATCTGTTCTTCCTCCAATCCCTGGTATTCTAACATCGTGGTCGGTCGTGCTGACAAGGTTGCTACCCCTTTGGGCGTAGGGAATTTGATCATGGAATGTATGGTCGAAGAGATGGCTCTTAGTTCTTCCAGACCGGATCTTCCCAATATGACGTCATAGGGTGACGGAGATCGTACCACACAGAATCTCATGGTTGTCCTCCGGAACATTCCATGATCACCAAAGCATACGTCTAACTCGATCTTCCCCATCGGTATTTTAACATCGTGGTCGGTCGTGCCGACAAGGTTGCTACCCCTTTGGGCGTAGGGAATTTGATCATGGAATGTATGGTCGAAGGGATGGCTCTTAGTTCTTCCAGACCGGATCTTCCCAATATGACGTCATAGGGTGACGGAGATCGTACCACACAGAATCTCATGGTTGTCCTCCGGAACATTCCATGATCACCAAAGTATTCTTCGATGTCGCCTTCAATGATGAGAGGTTCGTCTGACAAATCCCCTGTCCTGATGAGGGGAAAACTATTGGGACATTCATCCAACCCTTATCGTAGCCTCCGGATCTTTTCTTCCGACTGTCGGGTAGGCTCCTTATCATGTTAATTACTTTGGCTTTTCCTGTATCATTTCTTCGTTGATCCTTACCTTTTCCCCCGTCTTGCTGTTTGAAATCCTTTAGAAGATGGTCCAGTTTTCCGGATTCTAGTGCCATTTCCAGCTGTTTCTTTAATTGGAAGCAATCGTCAGTGAGATGCCCTTTTTCCCTATGGTACTCGCAGTATTTATCCATATGTTCCTTTCTCGGCCTACTTCCTGTCGGGGGAGGAGCTGGTAGGTTTAGATGATGCTCCGTGGCCATTATTTTTACCAACGATATTAGACCTGCGCGATGATTACCTGGTTTGGGAGCGTCGTCTCGGCGATATTCAGGAAGGGGGTGATCATTGCGGTTGTAGTTGTTTTTAGAAGCGACATAAGGGTGGTACACATCCCTCTGCCGATAGTCATTTCAGCATTCTCATCGCGGCTTATCATTTCTGAACGCCTGACTTCCCTTCCTGTTTGAATCAAAACCCTTTCCTTTTGGTAATTCAGTACTACGATATGCTTCCTCCGACCTTATGAAATCGTCTACTCTGGTAAACATCTCCGTAACTGTTCGTGGTACTCTATCGGAGAATTTTTTGGCAAGGGCTGGACATTTGTGTGCGCTCATGAAGGCGGAGACCCTCATAATCTCCGGTACACCGCTGATGTAGCTTGCCTCACCTGTCCACCTTTCCTTAAAATCCAAAAGGGGCTCATGAGCCCGCCGGATAATTTTTGTAATCTCTATTATGGTCTTTTATGCATTTCTTCCGAAGGGAAAATCTTGTCGAGAATTGCTCTCTTAACTCGTTCCAGCTATCAATACTTCCTGGTCCTAAACGTTCAAACCATCCTCCCGCTGCTCCGTCCAAAGTTTGCTGAAATATACGACACCACACCGGCATTGGCCATTCTCCTTGGTTAGCGGCTCTTGTGAACCTGGTTAGATGATCATTCGGATCCGTTGACCCATCATAGAACTTCATGTTCAGCGGCATTACATGGCTCAGGCCGGAGAATTCCACGATGCGGTGAGTGAATGGTGACCTTGACACCTCTTTAAAAGGTTTGTGTAGGTCATCCTCCTTCTCCTCGCCCACCTTTTCCTTTCCCCGATTCGTATTTCCTTCGTCTTCAAAATTGAGTCGTATCGGTTTAAGAGCGCTTCCGCCCCGTGCATTATGTTTTTCGATCAATTTCGTTAGTGATGCTACTTGACCCACGATTAGGTCTTGGAGACTGAGGGAGTCTTCGGCTGAGTTGTCATGCTCGTCCTGATTATTATTATTGGTTTCATACCGGTTGCGGGTGTTACTGGGTTCGTACTGGTCGGGGTTGTTATTGGGTTCGTATTGGTTGTGATTGTTATCAGTATCGTATCGGTTGTGATTGTTATCGGTTTCGTACCGGTTGTTATTGTTATCTGTTTCATATTGGTTGTTTTTGTTGTTGGTTTCATCCTCCACGTCTTCGAGACGCGGGGAACGAAAGGAAGAACCAACCATTTCAATGTCTTGGTAGATTGAATAGTGGGTCCCACGGATGGCGCCAATTTGTTGAAGTAAAACCTTGTAGATTGGTCCACTTCTATACAACGTCCTTCGGAATGACTCCTCCGGACTTTACAATCTCCTACACACAAGAAATACACGCGTTAGGCTCGCCCCGGGTTTTATCCCAATACCAACCTCCAGCATGAGAGTAAGTATCTGATAATTGGGGAAGAGTGAACAGTGAAATGAGAGTAAATGTAGTGGGTGTAAAAATTGAATGCAAATCATAAATGAGGTGTGGGTATTTATACTACCCACACCTACTGTACCTGGTTACCTCGGGACTAAGCGAGTTGACCTACGCCTGACATAGTAGATAGGTGTCAAATCACGTCGGGAACACAATCCCGAGAAATCTGGGAAGGCGGCGTTTGATGGGACTGCTCAGCGTAAACGGCGGCGGACCTTTCAGCGGGCATGTCCGGAGGTAGGATGTCAGTCCGGACGAAATAAGACGTCCGGACATATGAGCATGGTCCGGACGAAGCTTGACGTCCGGACACATACGCCAACAACCACCCTACCCTCCTTTCGCCTATCTAAGTGGTAAAGTCTCGGAAATCTATCACATAACCTAACCTCGCCCACCCATCTATCAATCCAAAATCTAATATCACCACCATTCCCCAACTCCCCAACGAACGAAGAAACAAACTCTAACCCTAACCCCTCCAACTCTTATTACGTACAGCTTTCACAAACATTCCAAGGACAAAAAACACAACAAGCTAGAATACGTACGTTTCCTTTCACTGTAGTGAACAAACCGTTACCAAGATGATGTAGTCTCATCTTTCATGACTCACTAAACCTGATAAAAAAGGTAGTTCACACAGAAAGGCGTCATCAACAGCTAAGCGATCCTTCGTGAACCAAACCGCAACAGACAGAACTAATCTTCGAATGATGCTTCATATGCTTTCTTGTACAAGGCGTTCTAGCCATTTGTTTAAAGTATCTTAACACTCCTTAAACTACACACCGCGTAAAAAAAGTTAAAAACATAAGTCTGGGCTTATAAAAATTACCAAATTCACACTTACGCGTCTTGCTTTACTAGCCCCTATCGGCTTCTTCTAAATAAACCCTTCCATTTTTACCAGTTGTTGTAGCAAGTTCAAGTCATGAGTGATGAGCCACAACGATCAACGTGAAATTCCTGGTTAGTTTGTTCACCACAATTCACATATTACTTATTTGATTACTTTTTATAAACTAATATTTGTATGAATTTGGTTGTAGTTGCAAATCCTCTTCCCATGACCATGGAGAAACAAGGACCACTTCCACCTGCACCACTCGGGTATTTGTTAGAATTTAATAATCATGACAATCATATTTTAATCTAATAAACATCTTACACGTTGCGGAAGCGTAGGATCTATTTTAACACATAAAAGATTAACCGAAAAATAAAGAAACGTACCTTTTGATTATAGCAAGAACAAGAATCAACTTCAATCTTCTTCTTTAATTATTAAAGTGGATTGACGAGATACCCCTTACCTTTTTGTATCTTAATCCAAGAATATCAACTATAGTGAGTTGATACCACAATCTTTAAACACAAATTAAACCAAAACAATTTTGTTTGTAAAAAAATTGGATCGACTAACCCAAAGGGTTATGTGGATCGACTAGAACAAAAGAAGAAGAAGGAAAGATCTAGGGTTATAGTAAGTGCAAGAGTAAGAAACAATAACCCTAGCCTTTGTATTTATAGATGAGTAATCTTGGAGAACAAGTTGGTTAAGGAATGGGTTATGAAAACCCTATGGCTAATCGGCCCATACATCCCAAAGGGATTCCGGAACCTTCATGATCCTCTAATTTCATCTATATTCCTTCATTTATTCCCTAACGATTGTTAGTCAATTCCCGTTAATTACTTAACGCCCGTTAGTCGTTATTTTTGTATTTTAATAATTAAATATATAACGGTTTATATATTAATTATTATACATTAATTCGTTATACGTAATGTGTGCAATTCCGTTGTCCCGAGTTCGATTCTAGACATTCACGTTTAATATTTGTCCATCAAAACTAACAGTATCCCACAAGCGCTGTCCCCAAAAACCAAGTTCCAGGACACACTCAAAGCAGGGCCTGGGAAGATTTCTGTAATTGCTGGTAAGTAGATTGCCACATATTCTATATTTGATCATGTTTAATATTTCGATTAATCTGTCATTCTGTTGGTTGCAGTTGTGCTGTGCTATGCGATTGTTGCATTTTGGACGCCTGCTTTTAACATTCTTCGTGATCACGAGATACTGCCATTGCCTGATGATTTTGTCTCAATGTTTATGCACATGTGGCCGTTTGGTGGCTGATATGATAGATTAAGAAATGCTACCTTGTGACGGACTGTAATCAAGATTGAATTTTGCAAGAACAACCTAGCTAAGAGTCATTTGTGGTAAATTTTTAACTAGATTGAATATTGATACGTCACAGCTGGGAAGAATGCAATACATCCTAAAACTACATATTTACCGAAGTGTGATATGACAATCGAAATGTAATTAATAGTTATATCTAAGCTAGTTCCCTAGAATATTAAGAAGAGAAACTCGTGTCTGAATCATTTTCCTAAAAAGTGAATCTAAGCCAACCTCATAACCCTGGATATGAGAATCAAGGTTTTGTAATCCCTCTATCACCATCCGTAAATCAACAGTTTTGCCCTCATTCTTTTTAACATTTTTCAGTAAAGAACGAAGTGTGCCATCAATGATATCAGCATCGTTAATAATTTCTTGACCTTTTTCGCAACTTGGCCTACCCATTGGCAACAACTTTTGGATCAACGAGAACCCATTATCCGGTTTTGTTTTGCCAGACAAACAAATCAAAATAGCTCGGAACATGGAGATGGTGGCAGTGACGATTTCTCTTAGAATTCCAATCACTATTGACAAATGATGATCTTCACCAACAACAGGACACGATTCTATTTCACTTTGGATTTGTTGTAATGATCTGAGGCACACTACAATGCTCTTCTTTGCAATCTTCCGTGATAGAGCGTAATCCATTATGTGAGTTTCACCATTTGCATCTATCCCTACGCCTTTTCTCCGCAAGGCAAATTGAAGGATCCGGGCATCATCTTTCATTTTAACAAGCAACTCAATGAGGTGGTTGTAGGAATCCAACAACCTAATCGACCCAACAAGCGCATCTTCAACTAGTTTTTTGTCCCCATATTGGAGATTAACTTGTTGGACTTGAGATGAAGCGATAAGTTGATCGACAGAAAGATACAATTCAAATAAACATACTAAGCCACTGTCGATACTTGTTGATGTATACGCGGGTACAAGCATTCTGAGCTTATTAAGGTTGATTTCGATTGGTGAAGATGTAGGGGTTAACCTAGAAGGCCTCTCCATGTTTGAAATTTGGTAAGTGTGACTACTTCATGCTCGTATTTATGATGATTTTTCAGCACCAAGTTGGAGATATTTTATATAATATCTTGTCAAAAAGGTGATATTTGTCTTTTTCTCATAATGGGATGGATGTACCAAAACTCACAGGATCGAGTGTGATATTTGTACCAAAACTCACAGGATCGAGTGTGGATATATATTTGTGAACAACTTGGAAGAAAGGTGTGGATGTAACTAAAGTAACGTAGAGATTAAAGTGGTTTGAAAAGAGCATGATAATTATGTTTATTCGTGAAACAAAAGAAAATGAAATAAAAAGAAGAGTATCAACTTAATTTGCAACCTCAAATGGTGCTCCAAAATTCAATAAGACAAAGTTAAGTGAAACTCCAATTTTTGTGTCTAAAATATTTGCCGCCATTGAATATTTATTTACGTCCACTTAAACTTCGTCAAGTAATCTTATGAAGCTAGCCCGCGTATCCTGGTGAGCTATGAAGCTAGTTAAAATATATTATCCCCATAGGATTATTCTTGACACAATTGTCCATGTGCTAAGCCTATACAAACTAATCAAGCCCACAAGGGCATAAACATACACGTCTAACACATAAGTGTTTCTCTCCTCCCGTTCTTCATTTCCTCTATTATTTAACGGGGATTTGTTGTATCTACGGTTGTCAAAAGATCCACGCATGGTTGAACGAATGTACACTACAAAACATGATGCCCTTTTATATGGTTTATTAGCTATATCGTCACACATTAAAGTGTGTACAATTGTAAAGTCCACACTTTACTCTTGTGTGGAGATAATGGGTGTTACAAAATTATTTTGGATGGCCACACTTATTTTAGTGAATATGCAAATAGACTCTTCACACTAGCAAGTGTGACAATAATTTATAAGTCCACACTTGGAAGTGTGAACAAACAAGAAGAAGCTTCACTTTATAAAATGTGGAAAGTTATTAAAAAGTTCACACTTTTAAGTGTGAAAAAAAAAAAAAAAAAAAAAAAAAACCCGGAAACTACACTTTATAAAATGTGGAGAGTTGTTGAAAAGTTCACACTTTTAAGTGTAAACAAACTAAAGAAAGCCAAATATTAAAACCGGATACATTTAAAAAGTTCATACTTGAAAGTGTGACAAAATTAGAAAAGTTCACGCTTGAAAGTGTGACAATTAAATAAAGCTATTGGCATAAAAAGTCAATATCAATGTAAAAGCCACATCCAGTAAATAAATTTAAACCTCAACAAACAAATACATCCGGTAACATCATATCCAATATTCATTGAGTTTAACAAACAGATACATTGAATATGCAAACTATGAAACCTAATAAACTATGGAACCTGCAAACTTTGAGTTTAATTGGTGCTTCACGAGTTACTCTAGCAACTACAATTCTTTGAGTTTTCAAACCTGCAAACTATGGAACCTGCAAACCTGCATACACAGTTATAACCAAATATTGAAACATAACACTCAATATTTCAAACCTGCATATGTAGTATGAATAACAAATATTGATAGTCAAGTGAGACTAACTGTATAAAACGGGTCAAAAGAAGCGGTACTTATCACTAACCAGTAAACTATGATGGACTTTAATTTCCAAAATACTTTTGAACAGCTAGCAGCCCATTTTCTAATCGTTCTAACCAGCTTATGCACGTTCACTGGGCAAAGAAGCTTCTAACCGGAATAATAGTATTTCTGTATGTAGCCACTATCCTAAAACTTCTTGATAAAACATGGTCAAAAAACACAAGGCCTCATCTCCTAACTATGTACAAAGAGAACTAGCCTGGTTAAGCAGTGACTACTACAATACACACACAGAGTCTAACTCCGTAACACTTGCCCAAATTCTAATGCAACTATGTAAACTCCTAAAGCACATAACAACACTAGTTTCAAGCAAAAAAGAGCTAAAAAATGTACCTGATTAGTGATTAGTTATACATATAAAATAAGCAACTGATCATATACAATCTGCACGTGAACCAGAAAAGAGCTGAAAAACATAAAAAATAAAGTTAAGAGCATGAATAACAATGAAATTAAGAATCATGAGTTGCACCATAAACCTGTGTGTTTGATGTACCAGTAGCAATAAAAACTGGAAGGGTGGTTTTGAGCTGTCCAATAAACTTGTACCGCTCAGCTGTTTCAAAATATCACATCCTGTCAATAGGGTAGGCGGGCCCTCTTTCTCACATGTACCGTCAAATTGGTCATTTTGAAACCGATATTTATGATTTTTTTTTTGTGTAAGAAATTCCAGCATAAAATGACTGGAAAGATACTTATAAATCGGATGCAAAGAAATTTACAAGTCACAGATTACATGTTTCTGATATAGTAACCTAGTTGTTACTGGTGTTACTCAGTTAAGAAAAGGCTATGATATATAACTTTAGAGTATTGCCCAGATTAGGATGAATTGGCTGACTGGGTATTATAAGTTGCAACTGTGCAGACAATATTCAGCTCGGTTTAGGACTAATCAAAAGTTATTAGCTAAATATAATAGGCTAGTCCTATCATAGCTAAAGTAAGATGGGTGGCTTACACACCAACTGCCTCAATTTATCCTACATTCCATGTTACCAATTAGTAGTTCTCAACAAATGCTAAGAATGCTACCCCGGGTGCATGTGAGTCTTCAAACCTAGTGATTAACATAAATGGCTTCCACTAGCTGAGTTTTGGTACTATACCAATTCCCACAATGCAACCAAAAGCATTCCCTATGAGATGGCTTATGGTCAATCACCTCCTCTACACATGCCCTACCTTAACGGCTAGGAAGAACACCATTTCCCTTACGAAGCATAATTGCCCAGACTAGAATAAAACAGGATATTGGTTATATCTTAAGCTGCAACTTTACATACATATCTTCAGTTAAATTGAGGGCTAATCAGAAGTTCTTAGCTAAACACTATAGGCTCTGTCCTATCATAGGTGAGGTGAGACGAGTCACGTACACACTAACTGCCTCTATAAATCCTACATTCCATGTCCCTTATGAAGATGCACTATAGTCCTAGCATTACCACCAACACGCCTTCCTACCTCGCACGTTTACAGTTTCCTGAACTCACCCGATACATACAGATGATCCTAGTTTCACATTACAGTTTCAGTTTTAAACATCAATCTATAATTTGATTTCAGCTTCAAACCAACACTGTCACATATCATTCACAACCTGAAACAAACGAACTAGCGTTTTACAAACTCAAATATAACAAAAGTTATAATATCGTTCCACTATATCAAAATTTATAACATCTAAACAACAATCTATAACAAAATTTACTACATTCACAACCTGTAACAGACTATATAAAAAATTTTAACATCGTTCACAATTATACTAAACAATTCACAATTACACTAAACAATCAGATATAACAAAAAATAACAGAAAATTAACCAATCATAAAAAATAACAGAAAATCGTACCAGATTCAAGCTGTGAATGACAATAACGAGATCGAGCACAAATCACCTAACCTTAAGTATAACACTCCAAATGAATATAACAGTTGCATCAAAACCCAAACACTCGAATGAATATAACAATTGCATCGAAACCCTAAGTATCGAAACCCAAACCCTAAGTTACATCGAAACCCAAACCCTAAGTGAATGAAAATAACAGTTACTATGTGTTTTTGTGTGTGAAATTGTTAAATCGAATTGGGGGATTTTTGTGTGTTAAGCAAGGCGGGTGAAGTGATTTTTTTTTTGATATATATATTTTTTTTGAGTGAGTCAAACTGTTCACACTTATATGTGTGTCAATTTTTTTTTAATTGTTTTATATGTTATTTTTTTAAACTTGTCCACACTTTGATATGTTACTCTTCCTATAAAATGTTCACACCTTTTTATGTAAGCTTTTGGAAAATTGTTCACATGATTTTGTGTTATTAAGTTTTTTTTTAGTTGAAAAAAAAATCACATTTTTATGTGTTTATTTAGTTATTAAGTTAACGCCGAAGAATGTGTACTTTATATTTGTTATATCATAATTTTTTTCCACACGTATATTAATCAAAGTCCACAATTATAAATATAAATAATTTAGTACACCTTCATACATGTGGAAAAATAAGTGGGTACAAACACCCCTTTTTTCATAGTGCGTAAATTATTTTATGATATGAGAATGGATGTTTAACTTTGAACATACCCGATATATAAATTTCACCAAAAGTTTATCTCAACCTCGTTTATCCCTTTGTTAATTATTTGATTGTAAAGTGATATATCTTGGAGATAAATATATATTTGATTTGTTAATTGGTAAATAGAGAAAAACTTGAATTTTCAATTATTTAGCATCCACAATCGAGTTTGGGCTAACTAAGATAACCTGTCATTGAATATTGATCAAGTAGAATCACTAGTAAGAACGACAAACAATTAAAAGCTAGTAACTTTTAACATTACTAATAAGATTATATAAAACATTACTTTAACCAATAAATTAACAAGTGATTAATAATAATAAAGCGATAATCCAAAGAAAAATAAAAGAAAATAACAAGCTAGCAACCAAAAACTGAAGAAACAAACAAAAAAAAAGAATTTCATCCTTATCTAATCCCATGATCTTCAAATCAAAGCGACCGAAACAAATGCAGCACAAGTGAGTGCAGTTCCAAAGGTCACAGCCCGATTGACCCATCCTTCAGCAAAGGTGCCACTTGTTGGAACATCAGCCGGTTGTGGTGATGGAGCAGGTGAGGGACTTGTTGATGGAGCGGTGGTAGTAGGAGAAGATGGTGTCGGTGACAATGGCATGGGTTTTGGGGATGGAGACGGAGAAGGGACAGCAGGGGCTGGAGCGGGGACGGGAGTAGGGATGTGAGATGGAGATGATGTCGGGCTAGCGGTTGGTGAGACTGTTGGGACGGCTGTTGGAGCGATTCTTGCTGTGCATGAGATTGCTAAGATAGCAATAACGAGTATGAAAAACTTCATCATTGTTGAACAACCTTTGTGTTAAGTTGTGTTTTTTATGTTTTGTGTTTAAGGTTCTTGATGAATTGAACGATTGTATGAAGCACCAACGCAGACATGTAATGTATTTATACTAGATTGTAAACATAATTATGGTAAAGATATGAAAGGTAATACTGTAAGTCTTATGGAAATTATATGCAATCAATTATGAATTATGAAATTATACAAGTCTTATGGAAATTATATGCAATCAATTATGAAATATGTTTTGTGTTTTTTTTTATAGTTGGTAATAATGTTCTAAAATAAGTAGATATGGTCATCTAATATTAAGCAAATCGTGGAACTACAACTTGCATGGCAGCGTTTGTGATTCCTTACTGATGCTTATGGGCCTTAATAACAGATATAAAGCCTAATAGCTCTGCGTATCGTATGTCCAAGCCTATAATTTGTAAAAGACTAACCCCAATTTACTAACACTCTATTCCCGAGTTTTGAAATAGAAGAAAAGAAGAGAAGTGACAAAAATGGTAAGAAGAGAAGAGGAGAGAAATGAAATTCAATTTTTTAGTTCGTGTTCTCGAGTTAGAAAGAAAAGAAAAGAATAAGAAGAAGAAAATTTATGATTTTACAAGTATACCCTTTATTTTATATAAAATTATGTTATATGTTTATGGCATTTAAGTCATTTATATTAATTAAAAGTTTCCTTATTTACTTTCTCTCCAAATCATCCCACTTTTGGGTAGAAGATTTTGGAGAAATAAACCAAAAACCGTAACCAAATTGAGCTAAAATTTTGATTTTCGGTTTGGATATGGTTTTGGCTATCTAAACCGAAAACGGAATTTACATAAATATATATATATATATATATATATATATATATATATATATATATATATATATATAGGGTGGGGATACAATGAGAAGCCCCTTAAAATGAGAAGGATGAGAAGTCATCTCAACCACTAGATCTAAGTTGCAATATAAAAAAGGGGAGTGTCATTTTTGTAAATAATAGAAACTTCGAAGGCAAATCTGTAATAGTGAAAATTGAACCAGCCTTTTTTTTTTTCCCAAAAACAAAACGTTATCTTTCACTCTCTCTCTCTCTTCCAATTCTCCAAATAAAACCCATCATGGATACATGTTTCTGATTGATTTGCGGAATCATCAAATAAAAAAGTCAAAAATAAACACAAGGAAGAGGTGGAACCAGAAGAGAAGATGCAGTAGTTTCTGATTGATTTGCAATTGGGATGAAGAATCACCATGAAGAAATGAAAACGCGGATCGTGAATTTTTTTTCTCTTCAAACAAGCAAAAGGAATTAGTTTCTGATTAATTTGCGGTATTATCAAATAAAAAGGTCCAAAATCAGTTGAACCGGAAAAATCGATTACGGTATCATCAAGTAAGTATTCTATTTTAAATTATGATGCAGTGTGTTTTAATTTTAACTTATATTCAGTAGTTTTAAATTTTAACTAAGATGCAGTAGTTTAAAGTTGTTGTTTGTCTGATGCAGTAGCATTTGAATTGTGATGCAGTAGTTTTTAATTCGTCGCACATGAGTATGAGTTAGGTTAAATGTAGTCTACATCATGTGCGAAAGTGATTTTATGTGCTTGAATGTTTGGCTGATGCACTAGCCGTTGGTCTGAGATGCAATAGTTTTTAAATTGCCGCGTATGAGTATGAGTTAGGTTAGATGTAGTCTGCGTCATGTACAAAAGTGACGTTGTGTGCTTGAATGCTTGGCTGATGCACTAGCAGCTGGTATAAGATGCTTTAGTTTTTAAATCGCCGCGTATGAGCATGAGTTAGGTTAGATGTAGTCTGCGTCATGTGCGAAAGTGACTTTGCGTGCTTGAATGTTTGGCTAATGCACTTGCAGTTGGTATGAGATGCAGTAGCTTTTAAATTGCCGCGTATGAGCATGGGTTAGGTTAGTGTGCTTTAGATTTTGAAAAGTGTATGCGAGTGTATTTGAATTCCTAGTTTTAATAAATTGATGCAGTAAGATGTATTTTGCATCAAATATTGTTTGTCTAGGTCGTGCGTAGTGTTTTATAGTTTGAAAAGTGTATGTAAGTGTATTTGAATGCCTGATGCAGTAGTTTTTATGAATTGATGTAGTAGGATGTGTTTTGCGGAAAATATTGTTTGACTTGGTTTTGCGTAGTGTGTTTTAGATTTCTAAAAGTGCTTGTGTGAGTATTTATAATGATGCAGTAGGTTTAATGAATGCATGCAGTATGATGTGTTTTGTGGCTAATAATGTCAAACTAGGTCGTTCGTAGTGTGTTTTAGAATTCGAAAGGTGTATGTGAGTGTATTTGAATGCCTGATGCGGTAGATGTAATGAATTGATGCAGTAGGCCAGTAGGATGTGTTTTTTGGCAAATATTGTTAGACCAGGTTTTACGTAGTGTGTTTTAGATTTCAAAAAGTGCTTGTGTGAGTATTTGTAATGACAATGCAGTAGTTTTAATGAATTGATGTAGTGGGGTGTGTTTTGTGGCTAATATTGTTTGACTAGGTCGTGCGTAGTGTGTTTTAGATTTCGAAAAGGTATATGAGTTTATTTGAATGCCTAATGCAGTAGTTTTAATGAATTGATGCAGTAGGATGTGTTTTGCTGCAAGTAGTGTTTGACTAGGTTGTGGGTAGTATGTTATAAATTTTGAAAAGTGCTTGTGTGAGTATTTGTAATGATGCAGTAATTTTAATGAATTGATGCAGTTGGATGTGTTTTGCTGCAAGTAATGTTTGACTAGGTTGTTGGTATTATAAATTTTGAAAAGTGCTTGTGTGAGTATTTGTAATGATGATGCAGTAGTTTTAATAAATTGATGCAGTAAGATGTATTTTAAAGCAAATATTGTTTGACTGGGTCGTGAGTAGTGTGTTTTAGATTTCGAAAAGTTATCTGAGTGTATTTGAATGCCTGATGCATGAAGTAGTTTTAATGAATTGATGCAGTAGGATGTGTTTTGCGGCAAATATTGTTTTGACTAGGTTTTGCTTAGTGTGTTTTAGATTTCAAAAAGTGCTTGTGTGAGTATTTGTAATGATGATGCAATAGTTTTAATGAATTGATGCAATAAGATGTATTTTGCAGCAAATATTGTTTTACTAGGTTGGGGGTAGTATGTTTTAAATTTTGGAGAGTGCTTGTGTGAGTATTTGTAATGATGATACAGTAGTTTTAGATTAAAGCCTCAAGTCAGACCTGAATTTTTGAAAACCGACGCTTCATAACAATCTTTAATAAAACCGCAATTACCAAGACTTGCAATTTTTAGGTCATATTAGTGCTCAACAAGATTAGGAACTTATGTGTTTGTCAAACGTTGGACTTCATTATCTGAATGAGAAAAACAGACAAAACATGCAGACTCAGAAAACTAATTTTGCTGACATACAGCACTGGATCAAACAGAACCCGGAAATATAAAGCTCAAAAGAGTTGCTCGATAATATATATTGATGCAGTGATGAAAGTTTTTTGTGATCTTATGAGTTAAGACGAGAAAACAGGGTCAGCTCAAGAAAGTTAAGGCCTGATGATTAAGATACAACTGGATGAAGTGAGACGGATATATTAGTGTTTCAGTTCTCTATTACCTGTGATAACGTACACTATCAATATCTGTGTATACTAGATACACCAACTAATCAACATGATGAGTAAGCATGACAAACAATGTAGCAGATAATTACCTTCAGATTGCTTAGCATCTTAACCGTTGCAGGATTAAAATAGAGCTGCACAAACATTTCAACATCAGATTATAGGTTCCAAATAAAACTAGACAGAACAACAACCAAATCTTTTTCCTCCAGATTTCAGGCAACGATAATTTGTTTATTTCCTTTTGAATAAACCAAATGCTGTACTTTGGAATGAAACCCGTTCATATATTTCCGTTCCTATCACGCACACATCCCCTAATCTAGAATGTGGTTCCCCAGGATGCTTGTTTGTAAAGTTTTCATTTTTTTCATAAAGAGTATTTGATGTCATGGATTGAGGTTTCTCGATGTGATTTTTTGATTGTTAGTTGCTAAATTTTCTCGAATTTGAAATCATTTATATTTTAGAAGTTAGTAGTTTACCTTGGATCTTGTAGAGGGTTACTGAAGTAACGAAAATTGAGCATGCCGCACTTGTTATAGTAAAAACATCTCTTAAGTAGCTCTTGAGATTGTGATATTGACTAGGGCCGTGTATAGCATGTCACCGACTCTATTGGGAGATAGAGATCACATAAATAAGAAACAAGAGATGCTCTACTTAGACACATGCTGCAAACAGGATTAATTCCCTTTAAAAGTCATTACTGATGTATGCATTTGTTATGTATGTATCTCTATAAAAACAAGTTTTTCTCGAAGCTTATATTGACTTCAGGCTTGGTTTCATGCTTGTAAACTTGGGTAACAAGATGTGCTTGTCTGCTGCAGGCAGTGGTACTGTTGGTAGCAGTTTTTCCTATACTTCTTTCACTGTTAAAGAAGGAGCCTCTTGAAATGTTATTTGCTGCATCTCTTTCCCTAATTTTCATCTCAATCATAATTGGAGAATTGGGTAAGGCTACAAGTATTATTTAGCTGTCTTAAATAAACCTTATGCTTGTTATATGAACTTATTATTGTTGTCCTGTTGTGGTAAAGGTCGAAAGCGTAGCAGAGTGAACTTTCTGAAGTTTTATATGGTTGCATCGTCCATAGGTATACTTGGGACAACTGCTTCCATCATCCAAAGCAGTCTCCAACTGAAGGCAAGCAAGTCAAACTTTCTTCCTAGTGTATATTTGTTATTATATTAATATCAATTTCGTTGTGTTCGAGAAACTGTATCTGTGTTCTTTCCCCAACATGTAACATCTCAAATCTAGTATTGTTTGTTATCTCATATTAGCAGAAATCTGTATCATCTCAGGGCTCAATGGTCCATGGTATCTATATTGCAATTTAGCTTTGTTTCAAAGTGGGGAAGTTTTTTTTCATGTCTTTCTTTGGCTGGAATAGAAAACATAAAGCATCCAAGTATAACTAAAGAAGGCAAAATCAGTAGTTTGATATGAGAAACTCAGAAAAGTAATGTGATCATTAGAATGACATTCTGAAGCTACCATTTGGTCTATCATTCTATGATATGATATAAAATATAGACGATACTTAAGTTTTTTAAAGTTTGTTACAGTTCTCATTGTAGATAATTCACTTTGGCTGTCGTCTTTCAACCCAGACCCGTTTTGACCCGTTACCCGATCCCAAACCTGTATTAAAAGCAACCGAAACCCGCTTTGACCCATTATCCAATTGATTAATTTTTTCATATCTAATTTCATGTGTCTTAGAATATGTTTTTTGCAATGTTTCCATCATGAAAAAAGGTTAGTTTGTTATTGTTGTTTTTAAAGAGGCTGATACTGGAACCTGCCCATTACTTCATCATGATAACATCCCATTGCCAATAATTAAACATCATATTTTCGATCAGCATGGCTTCTGATCATCTGACTAATATCCCTCTTCCTAATTCTGACCCAGGTCATATTTCTTGTTAATGGTTTATTTTTTATTAGGGTTTATGATCCTGCCACCCCAGTTTTTTTTTTTTTTTTTTTTTTTTTTTTTTTTTTTATGATTAGGGTTTTGATTGTGGTATATAATTTTTTTCTGATTTTTATTCGTGTGATTTGGGTTTTGACTCATAGTCAATTTAACTAGTGGTGAAATTTGGAATTTGTTTAGGATTTTTTATAAAAAAGTAAATTATTCGATTTTGGTCTTTTTTTTTTGGTAACCATGGTTTCCAACCTTTTGTCGGGTTTAAACCCGGCTCAAACCAGGTAAAGCCCTTCCTTTTCGGGAGGTTGGTCGTTGCGGTTTGTTGATTGTATTTGATTGTGATTAAGATGATTAGGGGTTTATTGGGGTTTGACTGATAGTCAAACAGCTAGTTTTGGAGTCCGTTGTGATTATCATGGTAATTGTTATCGATTTGGTTTCTTCTTTTTGATTTGGTGAAGTTACTGATGTAACAATTATGATATTCTTTAGAATATAATTACCTGCATGGTGAACTTTAGATAGTTATTTATAGCATAGAGGAATGCTGGAACAGCAAGAAGCACATTGTTGCGGGCTGCCTGCACAAAAAACATGGCAGACATCAAACCAAGAGCTTGCTGCATTATAAGATTAAATGCATCTATAGGTTTCGGAGTTCTGAAAGAATTTGAAGCATAAAAGATAAAGCATGTAATAAAATCTTTAAATTTAACTCAATTCTTGTAACTTTTGCAAGCCTAAATGGTTGATTAACTTTTAAGAACAAAACCGCATTAAAAAGAGCGCCCTTTGGCTCTCTGATAAGGATGCATAAGCACATTTTAACAAAACAATTCAATTGACTAAAACCAAATCTCATCTCGTACGAAATAAACAATATAACCTGCTACATTGATGCAATAAGATGTATTTGAATGCCTAGTTTTAATAAATTGATGCAGTAAGATGTATTTTGCAGCAAATATTGTTTGTCTAGGTCGTGCGTAGTGTTTTATAATTTGAAAAGTGTATGTAAGTGTATTTGAATGCCTGATGCAGTAGTTTTTATGAATTGATGTAGTAGGATGTGTTTTGCGGAAAATATTGTTTGACTTGGTTTTGCGTAGTGTGTTTTAGATTTCTGAAAGTGCTTGTGTGAGTATTTGTAATGATGCAGTAGGTTTAATGAATGCATGCAGTATGATGTGTTTTGTGGCTAATAATGTCAAATTAGGTCGTTCGTAGTGTGTTTTAGAATTCGAAAGGTGTATGTGAGTGTATTTGAATGCCTGATGCGGTAGATGTAATGAATTGATGCAGTAGGCCAGTAGGATGTGTTTTTTGGCAAATATTGTTTGACCAGGTTTTACGTAGTGTGTTTTAGATTTCAAAAAGTGCTTGTGTGAGTATTTGTAATGACAATGCAGTAGTTTTAATGAATTGATGTAGTGGGGTGTGTTTTGTGGCTAATATTGTTTGACTAGGTCGTGTGTAGTGTGTTTTAGATTTCGAAAAGGTATATAAGTTTATTTGAATGCCTAATGCAGTAGTTTTAATGAATTGATGCAGTAGGATGTGTTTTGCTGCAAGTAGTGTTTGACTAGGTTGTGGGTAGTATGTTATAAATTTTGAAAAGTGCTTGTGTGAGTATTTGTAATGATGATGCAGTAGTTTTAATGAATTGATGCAGTAGGATGTGTTTTGCTGCAAGTAATGTTTGACTATGTTGTGGGTAGTATGTTTTAAATTTTGAAAAGTGCTTATATGAGTATTTGTAATGATGATGCAGTTGTTTTAATGAATTGATCCCTTGCCACTAAGGGGAAGGCCATTGGCACATTCATCGAGGTCCTATGATAGGAGGCCACCTGTTAGGCTTTATCAGTTACTGTTGCACCATAATAAGTTTTTCTTGGCGTCTAAATAGTCTCAATACTGTAATCTTTTGCATACAGTTCATTCACACACCAAAAGCAGCTTGAAACGTGATTATAGCCGGCATGAGGAACTGCCACCAAGGAGTAGAGCGGTAGAGCTGCCACCCAGGAATGAGTAAAAATATAAGAGAATGTTTAAGAGCAATAGGATAGATTGTGATAATAACTGCCCATTTAATGTGTGATCGTTGATAGTAAATAGCGCAGGATTATGATAACATAGCTCCTGCTGTCTAGGTGTATGGTCGCTAGAGGAACTTGGAAGTGTTATAAGAACATCATTTTTTCCACACCAAGTCTTGAACCATTTAAAGGGGTAGATTAAAATTGAATTTGTTTTTGCTTTTGAATGGTGCAGGAATTCGAAGGGGTATGATTTAGCAATGGAGTTCAACTCAAAGATTACTCATATATCACCCATTTGGTATGATCTGAAAAGGTACTATTCTTGTGTTCAATGTTTTACTATGGTGTGTCTGGATGTGTCTGCGTAAAGATATATATTCTTTACTTACTGGTTTAAGTAAGGAAGTTTAGTGGGAAATGTTTGATTCTTTCTGGAGCATCTACGTTTTACTGGTAGATTGAATTAAATTACTATATTATTGCTGCAATGAGCTGATCATTATTGTTAAGCTAAATATGTTCTCTTTCTCTCAAAGTTGACAAGCTTACTCTTCCGGGTCATGTTTGGGCACACCTTTATATACCATTATTTTCATTTTGATTATCCCAGATCCTCTAGACCCTCTCTTTTGTTGCCTCCCAAACACCTCCATCTTCGTTATGCATGTGTTGGGGGTAAGTGAAGAATTGGAGGATGTTTGGGATTATTAAAGTTCAGGTTTATGAGTGTGCCAGGTCATACAAAGGAAGAGTAAAATTTTGATCTCAAAACTTGCTTGAAAATTTTCTTATAGGGATGGATTATGCAATGGGCATTCTATAGTTACTGTTTCACTGATTGTTTTAGTTATTTCTCAATGAAATATGATTGTATAAGTGACCGTCTAGGATTGCTTATTCATATCCAAGATAGATAAGGGGTTGGTTGCGTTTAGAGAATAGCTAGTTTTTTGCTGTTTCAGAATTAGCGTGTAATTTTATCAGCGTTTTTGAATCAAGACTGCAGATCTATTATTATTTTTTATTTTTTTACCGTTTTGTTTCTTTTTTATATCAGATTCTCAATGTAATGTTTTGTCTTTCAGTCACTCCAACTTACTGGAGGTCGTGCCAGGCTCACCGAAGGATGTTCTTTCAGGAGAAAGGGTGATTGATCTGGGAAGTTGTTTTGCTTTTTAATAAAGAAAAGGGGAGATGATAAAGTGACAGGTGGAGAAGATGATGGAAACTAAGTACATTTATTTTTAATGGTCAGTGTTTTACTAAATGATCAGTGTTTCTATGGTACTTTTACATGTGGTTAATGTTTGTTGAAAACTAAGTACATTTATTTTTAATGATCAGTCTTTATTATTACTTTTATTTATGGTTGTGTTTGATTATCGTGGAATACTGAATACTATGATGCATTAGATTGATAAGTGTGATGCACTAACAATACTAGTGCATCACAGTGTATAAAGCTAGTGCATCACAATGTATAAAGCTAGTGAATCGAGGCATAATATTTAAATTATCAAGAAGCCATCAAAGCTAAAATCTTGGAAGTATTATTCTAGTGCATCTCATTGTGATATTACCACATCACCATGTTATTTTGCATCAAAGTATTATCACTATGTTATTCTACTACATCAAAATATTATTCTACTGCATCACATTAATACTTAACTGCATCACTGTGTTTTTATATTGCATCACAAAGTATAATCTACTGCATCACATGGTATAATCTACTGCATCACAATGTATAAGTTACTCCATCACTGATGTGTATTTATAGGTGTAAGCTATAGACTAACACTAACGGGCAGTGTACCCGATCAATGTAGCTAGTAGGGTAAGTACGAGTCGTTCGTCAGGAGTGAATTACTAATATACTAAACATATAGGTATTCTAACTACTTAAATAACCTAAACTAACGTAAAGGGGGGTTTAGCCTGAGAGACTGGCACGAGTTTGGTTACTGATTATCTAGAAAGCAATTAAATAAATAAATAATTATTTTATTTTATATATTTGGCCTTTGTTTGTAAATATTTTTCATTTTATATATTTATTTTACCTTTATAAAAAAATGTATAATGTAATGCATCACAATGTATATTCTACTGCATCACTATGTATATTATTATACATATGGTGAATCACAATATACTATACAAAAATGCTATACTTAGATAGTATTACTACATCACTATGTATGCATCACAGTGATGTATCATACTGCTGCATCACAATAATACTTTAGTGCATTGTTGTGTTATTATCTCCCATCATAATGTATAATCTACTGAATCACTAAGTATATTATACTGCATCGCAATACACTAAACAAAAAATGCTATACATAGATAGTATTAATATTACATAATACTGCATCATTGTATTATTATACTGCATCACAAGGTATAATTTACTGTATCACAATGTATAAGTTACTGCATCAGTATGTATATTCTACTGCATCCCAATACACTAAACAAAATAATAGAATGCAGTAAATGATTTAAAATGAGAAGAAAGATACAAAATACATTTCATAAACACTGAGATATTATTGTATTGTAGTTCGGTAATAAATGCTACATGTCTCTCCAAAGAAGATATGTCTCGTAAGCAATCCTTGAATATCTACATTGTTTTTATAGAGAATTTCTTAAAAAAAAAAAAAAAAAAAAAAAAAAAAAAAAAAAAAAAAAAAAAAAACTGAAGTCAAGCTGAATTACGCTTAGAGGTTCTGAGACCTGTTCTTGTCGGCTGCACTGATTTTTTAATTTTCTTGAATGGGTGCAGTAGTTGCCTTGTGCATCACGTGCATCACAATGTTAAAATCATAGTGCATCACAGTTGTTTGAACCCTTGGTGAAAGTGAAATTTTGGTATCAGTAGAAGCAGGCAGAGAATATCATCGGTTTAAAGTAGTAGTCTCGGGAAAATCTTGGTTTCTTAGCTTTGCTTTAGCTGATACTGTTGCAGCCATGTAACTTGGCAACGAGCGCTTTGTCTCGGGTGGTTCATTATTCTCAGTGCGCTCTTGGTTCACTGGAAGAGAAACTTTTCTTCTCGGTTTCTTATTTTCTTTGTTTATTGGCTTAGCCTCATGAACACTTATTATTGTTTCAGCTTCACGGGTTCTTTTTGGTTCAGAGAGCACTACTGTTGTTATTTTCTGAGTGTTGTCATAAGCGATTTGCTTAATATCGGACTCTGTTTGAATAGTGTTTTCTGAGACAGGTTTGTTTACTTTTCTTAAGCCACGTTTGACCCTCTCGAGCACAAGTTCAGGGTTCTCCTCCTCGACAAAGTTTGCAGGTTCATTTGATGAGACCTTCCTCATACTCCGTATGGGCTTATCAAATTCAGAAGCGATGATTTCCACATTTGGCATTGAATGTCTACGGGTATTTGACTTTTGGAGGTCTGACCGATGACCTTCTTTTGGTTTTGGAAGTTGTTTCCAACAGTATGATGCTGACCATCGCTCTAGCCAGCTTAAAACTGAGTTCGTATCATTAGATTTGTATTGGAAGTGCAGAGGTATTGCAGTAGTAGATGAAGAAATAATCTGAAGCAAATAGAGTAATAATTGAATAACGGAAGCATTAAAACACGTGCATAAGTAATGCAGGGATTATTACCTTACGCGCAAAACCATTTGATGATAGTTTAAATATTTGCATAGATGAGTGACGACTCCAACAGAAGACATAACAACCTACACATAACACCTTGTTTCCATTAATCAATATCAACACATAAAATGAACAAAATTTGATCGGTTATCTGATGGTTTATCCTAGTGCATCTTTTTTGTACTTCAACTCCTATATCAGAATGTCTAATCTTTCTACCACGAGCAAGTGCTTGGAATTTGACAATTTGGAGCATATAGTATAAAGTTGAAATAAATAAATATTGAATCAAAATTATGTAAATTCACTGCATTACAATGTTACCATCAACTAAATCAAAATTATATAAATTCACTGCATCATAATGTATAAAATATATTGAATCAAAATTATGTAAATTCACAAACTGCCCCACTAAAACAAACAAATATGTTATATCAAAAGAACATCGGAACAAAACTTAAGCAAACACTGTGCATAACCTAAACACTGTGCATTACCTAAAGGAACCTTATACAACTGTTGCATCAATGTTTTAAAACTACTGCATCACTATATTATATCAAAAGCACATTAGAACAAAAACTTAAGGAAACACTATGCTTAACCTAAACACTATGCGTAACCTAATGAAACCTTATCCACCTACTCAATCAATGTTTTAAATCCATTGCATCACTAAAAAACACAAAACAAAAAAATATTAATGAATAAAACAAATCTAAAAATCATATCAAAGAAAGCTGACTGTAGTAAAAATAAACAAAAACCTACTGCATCAACATTTTAAATCTACTGCATCAAGCAACAAAAACACATATTTTAGTGCAACAAGTCCTGATGATGACACCTCATTAGTAGGTAAGGGATTGTCATCGAGTAAATGGTTAAAAGCACTAAATTTAGTGCAAGTTTAAACATATATTAGTGAAATGTACGAACACTAGAAGATAGATAGATCGAAAAAACGCTTGAACACATGATCATGAATCTTACTCGCTTTATAAACGAAGGTGTTTAGCCATTGCACATACAGTAGCTCAAGTATTCAAAACACGAGTATAATGGCAGTCAAGAACAACATGTGGCGTAAGAGTATTCAATACATCGAACAGGGGCATCATGACTACCAATAGCATCTTCCTTCTCATTATTGAAAACTAGCCTGAGATACAAGCAGGAAAATTTTCTTTTGAGCTGAAACCAAAACAAAACTTCTAACAATGTGGCAGAAAATAGCTATCCGGTCTACAACAAATTACGTGATGAAATCAGAACTTGTTGGTGGCTTCATTTAATTATTGTATGCTGTTAAAGTTACTTAAAAGCGATGAGTGTTATGTTGACCTGGCGAAGACTAACTGTACCAGCACGAAAAGTCCTAGCAGCAAGAAGCTTCTGATAGATTTCTTTAGGAAGAGACTCTCCAGTTTCATAGTGTTTTGCAATACTCATAAGGGTATCCCTGTGACAGACACGTAACTACGTAAGGAAGTAAACTGATTGTCATACATGTGGGGATTTTGGTTGAAATGTATTAGAGTGTATGAATTATTAAAGTTATACATCTATTATTAGTTATAGCCTCAAATGATTTAACATATAGGCTAAGTTGAGGACAAATGGTAATGAAATAATGTTCCAATCTGCAAGTACCTATGGTAACACCAATTTTCCATGAATTGTGAAGGTAATTCAACTGCATCCCACTCTATGCCGCGTATACCAGCTACAAGTCCCTCATCTTGTTTTATTAGCATATGTTGAAGTGCATGACCAAACTCGTGGAATATAGTCTCGACCTGAACATATGAGGGAGCAAAAATTACGCATCAGAAAATGAGTATGCTACATTCTGAAGTAACTGTTTCTGACACCATGGACCTATACATTTTATCTACTTGACAGCATCATTAGCGCATAAATTGCACTGAATGCACAAGGATGCAGCGATCTCCTAATTGAAAAGAGCTATAGAGAATAGTAGCATAACCATATGTGATCAGTCATATTTAGTTGTGGTCGCTTTATTTTCTAATTACTGGTTTGGAATGCGAGTTCATGATGCATCTGATTGCTATATCTTGGGATCGCTCATGTGTGAGATCTTTAGTTATCTTGCGACATCATGAATCACCTAAGTGAGTATAAAAGCAAGATCATAGATCTGAAGTCCAAAGTTACAAGCCTACATTCTAAACTTATTTTTTTTAATTAATTCACATATAAGTCTAAACCAGAATATCTTAGCATCCATACCGATCTTACGAAACAAAACTCACATACTTTCTCAACTATAGAAAGATTCATATGTTACGATATCCCCAATCTGTTAACTAAAGCAACCTAGCTTTCACATTCTGCTAAAACAAATTACTCAATATCAAAACGCTAATGAACTTTGTAATTCTCAAAAGTAAATAAACCAAATGTGATTAAGTCATATCAGTACAATTCTACTAAAACAAACTACTGGATATCACAATTTAACTGGAATATATACTAAATGCGATCAAAGTAACAACAACCTGAGTATCACTAGGCGCAAACGCGAAACACCTCTTAACAACCGCGAAACTATAACCTTTACACAAACTCCCAAACTCCTCCACCACAACATCTAAATCAGTGAACTTTCTGACTGGATTGAAAATCCTCGCAAGGACTTAAAGGAGATCTGCCAACAATGAACTTAAACCTAAGGCTACCTGAATCCCAAGGCTGTTGTATAGCTTTTACATGTACCGGTCAATTAAACAAAAATAGGATCTGTTAATTCAATCAATTGAATCAATTTTGGTCAATTTTTATAAATTGTTAAAGTGACAGGTGGAGAAGATGGTGGAAACGGTGGAGAGAAGGTGGTGGGACGGTGGTGTGACGGAAGAGACGGTGGAGAATCGAGAGATAAAGTATGTAACCACTAAAAATGATTTGTTATTACATAAAGATAACCACAATTTGTTGAAAATTGGATCTTTGTGAATTATCGAAACTGGAACCATAAAAAAAAAAAAGAAAAAAAGAAGAAAAAGAAAAAACTATATAATACTGTAAATTGACTACTATACCCCTTCTAGTTAAAAAAAAGCGGGGAATGGGGATGGGACACATGGCACAATTTGGAGGCTTCCTAGCCTTTTTATTTTAAGGCTCCTTCTTATAATATCCCAACTCTATATATATATATATATATATATATATATATATATATATATATATATATATATATATATATATATATATATATATATATATATATATATATATATATATACTACCTCCGTCCCATATTAAGTGTCCATAATGGAATCTTGGGATGTCCCAAATTAAGTGTCCAGGGAATATTTTCAACCAATGAGAAGTGACTTTAGTGGGTAATAGTGATATTTGATTGGTGGAGAGTGTAGTTAGTGGAATTTTCTAAAACTTTGTGCATTTGGAAAGTGGACACTTAATATGGGACGGAGGGAGTATATATATATATATATATATATATATATATATATATATATACATACTACCTCCGTCTCATATTAAGTGTCCATAATGAAATCTTGAGATGTCCCAAATTAAGTGTCCAGGGAATATTTTCAACCAATGAGAAGAGACTTTAGTGGGTAATAGTGTTATAACTCTGATGCACCTTTTTATTTTGGTGCATCATAGTTATAAATTTTAGTTATAACTATGATGCACCAAATTTTATAACTGTGATGCACCAAAATAAAAAGGTGTTTTTCGGGGGCCAAATTTTTTTTTCCGGGTCAAAAATTTTCCCGCCAAAATTTTATAACTATGATGCACCTTTTTATTTTGGTGCATCAGAGTTATAAATTTTGGTGCATCATAGTTATAACTAAATTTTATAACTGTGATGCACCAAAATAAAAAGGTGCATCATAGTTATAAAATTTTGGCGGGAAATTTTTTTGTCTGGAATTTTTTTTTTGAGGGCGGGTGGGTGGGGGGTGGGGGTGGGTGGGTTTCAAAACTTACCCTGAAGTTTGAGATGTTTCAAATTCTACCATATGACTTTTTTTCTCACTTTTCTATCTAATTACACTTTTCCCTAGAACCGGACCCTATATATATATATATATACATATATACTAGACTTCAAAGCCCGCCCGATGGGCGGGCATGACTTGTAGTTTTCATTTGGATGAGTTTACTTATTATGAAATCATTTTTAAGGAGCCTTGACGGACGGGCATGATTTGTAATTTTAATTTGGATGGCTTTACTTATAACTTAGATCGGTTTACTTAGTATGAAACTACTTTTAAGGAATTTTTTCTAGGAGTAATCGATATTTTATTTCTTTATGAAAATACATTTTTGTATCCTAATAACTTTTGAATACGGTTTGATGTATATGTTTTTAATTTTTCAGAAAGTTCATGTAGCTATTTTTAATTTGTTATTTTCAAGACAATAACTATTGTTATTAAATTTAATAGACAAAATTATAGTTGATAAAAAAATGTATAGTTTAAGGTAATCATTACTACTCAAAGATTATTGTGAACCTATACATGGTCTTTTCATGTAGCCATTTTTAATTTGTTATTTTCAAGACAATAACCATTATTATTAAATTTAATAGACCAAATTAAAGTTGATTTAAAAATGGGTATTCGGATAAAGAAAATGTGA
Organism: Artemisia tridentata subsp. tridentata; assembly: GCA_021014915.2. Lineage (NCBI taxonomy): Eukaryota > Viridiplantae > Streptophyta > Magnoliopsida > Asterales > Asteraceae > Artemisia > Artemisia tridentata. Next base: position 20,301,345 of record CP139509.1, read on the forward strand.
ATCTACAATCTTGATCATATAATTATAGTTACGATATTAAGAAACTGCATCCACGAACTGTATTATGTAAGTTTATTTTGATCTAAATAATTTATTGGATCACAATTTTTTATTTTTTTTTTATTTTTTTTTTATTTTTTTTTTTTTTGTGATGGCATTACCTTCGGTTTGCAAAATATCAAGAGAAAGATGTTTGAAGAACATGTAATGCCAATTCTAATTCTAAATACAAATAAAGGATCAAACCGTCATTTTCTTCGAAATTAAAGAGAGGGCGGGGCGCTGTCAGAACCACCCAATCTCGTTTTTTTTGGGCAACAACGCCCCTGCATTTTGGTGAGTTGGGCGCTGTTGGTGCAACAACCGGGCGCTGTTGGTACCACTACGCATAGTCTTATCAATGCAACAACACTATCTTTCAAACCAAAGACAATCTTCGACCAACACGAAAATAGATTGTTCAGTAAGCATGTATTCAATTTGTTCCTGTGCAGAGGTTTTTAAATCAACCAGTGTAGGTGACAGATGTGACGTAGCAAACACAGTGGTTGAGAGAAACATATTAACTATTGTTTTTGGATTTACAGGCTAGAGGCGTGCAAGGATTGGTTCTGCTAATGAACCTAACCCGGGAATAATTTTTAAAATTCCTTCTTCCTCAGCGTCCTCCCATGGAGATGCTTCCAGATAGTCTACACAGATATCAATGATTTTGGGGAAACCAAGATCCACTGCCATTTGGAGAATACTGAGTGTATTTTTTACACCATCCACTCATCACGGCCGTCACGTGTCGTTGTAGATTGGTCACCAATCCTAGTGGCTTGGGATACAATAATTTAAGTTGTAGAATGAGTTATAAGATTTGTTATACAAACCAAATTTACAGCAAAGGGCGTACAATAAATCCTCACCATAACCATCAAAAACCTTCAAGCAGCCACCTTCCGAAGTTGTATATCCCAGGTGATATGACAAACGGGAACATAAGCAAAAAAATATGATTGCAACAGTAATATCCAGTCAACTATAACCATCTTTTTGAATCGCTGTAGCTATTTCTCTCATTTGACCCATTTGGCATTAAACACAAAAAAAATCAACCTATTCATTACTCATTAGCAAATGGGCTGGAATTGCCACCTATAAAGTCTTCTACTTACATAATTTATTACTTATTCTGTACAGTTGGAAGCCTGTGTCCACCCGTTCTTTGACGAGCTTTGCGATCCAAGCACGCGTCTCCCTAATGGCCGCCCATTGCCACCACTTTTCAATTTCAAGTCTCAAGGTTAGATATAATTCTGCACTTCTTTTCTCATAAACATTAAACCAACCAAAATTACTAAATATCAAACCCGTGTATCTAAAAACACAATATTAACTAAATTCCTTATAATGATGAAACAAATCAAGAGGTCATCCTTCACTATTACAGACAACGGAACCGCATAAAGCAAAACATCCAAAATCCAAAAAGGGTGGCTCGGGTTACATAATTAAAAGAAACATATCGATGAAACAGACAATTGGTAATCGTAATTACTAATAATGAAAAGTATTGATGCTTACATGTAAATAATATTGATCCGTGCTAAAGTGTATATATAAATATTATGCAGACGGATACACGTGAATAAATACAAATCAACCCTTTGTGAAAAAGGATACTTGCAAAAACTCACGTTTGTGTGTAGTGTGAAACCAGGTAAGTGATTACCCGGATCGTTTCCCAACGAGGTGTGAATGGGCAAATTGTTGAAGGTTTAGATTAGAGAGACTGATGATTAGATATTTTGGATTTTTGCTTTTTTTAATTCTATTTAACAATGGGAAACAAATTCCCAAAAGAAAATTAAGATTTAAGGCAATTTAAACTAAAAACGCATAACGGGGATTCTAAAACGGGACTAAAAAGTGAATTATCTAAAAATTAATCCTACAAGTGCCAAATTATTTTTCCTAAGTTCTATTTAAGAAAAGAAAATTTTGGAAATTAAAATTATATTTTTCTGATTATTATTCTATTTATTATGAATTAAAAACTATTATAAACTAATTAAAATGATTAAAAATAGCAAATGACTTTAGAAAAATCTAAAAAATTCAAATTAATTCTAAAATGATATTCTTAAGTCTAGGAAAAATAAAATTACAAGATATCTAAACCCTAATAAGCAAATGGGCAGATAAGCAGTTGTGAAATAAGCACTAAAATAAGCACTTAAGCACCAAAAATTACCAAAAGCTCAGAAACAGTTCAAACAACTTTTTTAAGTAGAAAACAACTTAAATCAAACAGCTTAGCTCACTGAATAAGCAAAATAAGCACTTGAGCGGTTGTACTAATTATGCAGAAAATGGCCAACTTGCAGACAGATTTTAAGCACTTAAATAAGCTGATAAGTGGAATAATTTGGGGGCAAAAGCTTCTCTGTACTACTAGCTATACTAAAAACCAAAAATCCCCAATTTATAACAACCAATTGAACTCCAATTAAGCCCTAGAACAGTTGGCTATAGAAACCAAAACTGAATGCAGACTTGAGCAGTCCCAAATGGGGGAATTTGCAGACTAAATTAAGCTATTTAAATAAGCTATGAAGTGGAATCCAAGCACAGAATCTTAAAGCCATTACTATGACCTATAAGCAAACCAAAATTCAAGGCCTCAGCTTATCTAGATAAGCCACAAATAAGCTGAGAAGAAGGGCCATTAGGGGACAAATCTGCTCAGTATATATTGAGTCTGTATGTGCAGACTTGCACAGATGTGCACAAACCAAAAGAAAACTATATAGGCTATTGAGTAATCACTAATATGATCTAAAGGACTACAAAGAAGCCAAAAATAAGGGCCAAATCAGCTTGTGGCTTATTGTGGCTTATATGGATTTTTGAGCTTCTAAAACTCCCACAGATGGCTCAAAACTACCAAACCAACCAAATGGACTTAGAACAACTTAAAAACAGCTTTTCTAACTTGTTTTAATCAAGATCAAAGTTAACAATATGGTAAATATTTAACTAGATTGAATATTGATACGTCACAGGGAAGAATGCAGACCAAACAAGAAAAGATAAGAATACATCCTAAAACTACATATTTACCGAAGTGTGACATTATATCTAGTTGGCTAGAATGTTAAGAATGAATCATTTTCCTAAAAGTGAATCTAAGCCGACCTCTCATAACCCTGGATATGAGAATAAAGGTTTTGTAATCTCTCTATCACCATCCGTAAATCAACAGTTTTGCCCTCATTATTTTTAACATTTAGTAAATAACGAAGTGGGCCATCAATGATATCAGCCTCCTTAATAATTTCTTGACCTTTTTCGCAACTTGGCCTACCCATTGGCAACAACTTTTGGATCAACGAGAACCCATTATCCGGTTTTGTTTTGCCCGACAAACAAATCAAAATAGCTCAGAACATGGAGATGGTGGCAGTGACGATTTCTCTTAGAATTCCAATCACTATTCTATTTCACCTTCAATTTGTAGTAATGATCTGAAGCACACTACAATGCTCTTCTTTGCAATCTTCCGTGATAGAGTGTAATCCATTATGTGAGTTTCACCATTTGCATCTATTCCTACGCCTTTTCTCCGCAAGGCAAATTGAAGGATCCGGGCATCATCTTTCATTTTAACAAGCAACTCAATGAGGTGGTTGTAGGAATCCAACAACCCAATCGACCCAACAAGCGCATCTTCAACTAGTTTTTTGTTCCCATATTGGAGATTAACTTGTTGGACTTGAGATGAAGTGATAAGTTGATCGACAGAAAGATACAATTCAAATAAACATACTAAGCCACTGTCGATACTTGTTGATGTATACGCGGGTACAAGCATTCTGAGCTTATTAAGGTTGATTTCGATTTGTGAAGATGTAGGGGTTAACCTAGAAGGCAAGCTAGTTAATCTTAGCCGAGATTTGTTTGATGAACAACTCTCCATGTTTGAAATTTGGTATGTGTGACTACTTCATGCTCGTATTTATGATGATTTTTCAGCACCACGTTGGAGATATTTTATAATATCTTGTCAAAAAGGTGATATTTGTCTTTTTCTCATAATGGGATGCATGTACCGAAACTCACAGGATCATCAATGACTTGTGGGATATTTGTGAACAACTTGGAAGAAAGGTGTGGATGTAACTAAAGTAACATAGAGATTAAAGTGGTTTGAAAAGAGCATGATAATTATGTTTATTCGTGAAACAAAAGAAAATGAAATAAAAAGAAGAGTATCAACTTAATTTGCAACCTCAAATGGTGCTCCAAAATTCAATAAGACAAAGTTAAGTGAAACTCCAATTTTTGTGTCTAAAATATTTGCCGCCATTGAATATTTATTTACGTCCACTTAAACTTCGTCAAATAATCTTATGAAGCTAGCCCGCCTATCCTGACGAGCTATGAAGCTAGTTAAAATATATTATCTCCATAGGATTATTCTTGACACAAGTGTCCATGTGCTAAGCCTATACAAACTAATCAAGCCCACAAGGGCATAAACATACACGTCTAACACATAAGTGTTTCTCTACTCCCGTTCTTCATTTCCTCTATTATTTAACGGGGATTTGTTGTATCTACGGTTGTCAAAAGATTCACGCATGGTTGAACGAATGTAAATTATTTTATGATATGGGAATGGATGTTTAACTTTGAACATGCCCGATATATAAATTTCACAAAAAGTTTATCTCAACCTCGTTTATCCCTTTATGTAGATTGTAAAGTGATATATCTGGGAGATAAATATATATTTGACTTGTTAATTGGTAAATAGAGAAAAACTTGAATTTTCAATTATTTAGCATCCACAATCGAGTTTGGTCTAACTAAGATAACCTGTCATTGAATATTGATCAAGTAGAATCACTAGTAAGAACGACAAACAATTAAAAGCTAGTAACTTTTAACATTACTAATAAGATTATATAAAACATTACTTTAACCAATAAATTAACAAGTGATTAATAATAATAAAGCGATAATCCAAAGAACAATAAAAGAAAATAACAAGCTAGCAACCAAAAACTGAAGAAACAAAAAAAAAAAAAAAAAAAAAAAAAAAAAAAGAGAATTTCATCCTTAGCTAATCCCATGATCTTCACATCAAAGCGACCGAAACAAATGCAGCACAAGCGAGTGCAGTTCCAAAGGTCACAGCCCGATTGACCCATCCTTCAGCAAAGGTGCCACTTGTTGGAACATCAGCCGGTTGTGGTGATGGAGCAGGTAAGGGACTTGTTGGTGGAGCCGCATAAGTGGAAACATGAGAAGATGGGGTTGGTGACAATGGCATGCATGGGTTTTGGCGATGGAGACGGAGAAGGGACAGCAGGGGCTGGAGGAGATGATGTCGGGCTAGCGGTTGGTGAGACTGTTGGGACGGCTGTTGGAGCGATTCTTGCTGTGCATGAGATTGCTAAGATAGCAATAACGAGTATGAAAAACTTCATCATTGTTGAACAACCTTTGTGTTAAGTTGTGTTTTTTATGTTTTGTGTTTAAGGTTCTTGATGAATTGAACGATTGTATGAAGCACCAACGCAGACATGTAATGTATTTATACTAGATTGTAAAGATATGAAAGGTAATACTGTATGTCTTATGGAAATTATATGCAATCAATTATGAATTATGAAATTATATAAAGTCCAAAAATTCGTATAGAATTTTCTTAACTTTAATCCTGATGTTGTTTCCTTTTATATCAAGGTTTTCTTTGTGTTTTTTTATAGTTGGTAATAATGTTCTAAAATAAGTAGATATGGTCATCTAATACTAGTATTAAGCAAATCGTGGAACTACAACTTGCATGGCAGTGTTTGTGATTCCTTACTGATGCTTATGGGCCTTAACAGATATAAAGCCTAATAGCTCTGCGTATCGTATGGGTCTATAATTTGTAAAAGACTAACCCCAATTTACTAAGCACATGCAAGGCTAAAAAACCAATGACTTAGTTACTCGGCCTAGGTGTGCATTGTTTGGGTAATAACCGAATAAACCGAAAACCGAAAACCGTAACCAAATCGAACTAAAAATTTGATTTTCGGTTTGGATATGATTTTGGCTATTTGAACCGAAAACGGAATTTACATATATATATATATATATTATATATATATATATATAGTGTGACTTTCAAACGAGAACCATTTTATCCGCAAGAACTGAGAGAACCACCAAAAATATACATGCACGCCTTCAATAATTGTATTTTTGCACATATGTTTTCAAAACAACACATATGTTTTAAAAAAACCATAGTTGTTCTAAAGAATTTGATAAGAAATTCGAAATACAAAAATTTTCTTTGAAGGTGTGCATGTATGTTCTTATAAGACGTGCAACGACAATATTGCGGCCGTGTGTAAGGTTTTTGTGAAAAAAGAGGATGAGTTCATAATGATATTGAAGAACATATGTGGATGTTTACGATTATTGATGATTTGCATGTATTTTTATTTTATTTTAAAAGGCGTGCATGTATGTTTTTGGTGGTTCTCTCAGTTCTTGCGGATAAAATGGTTCTCGTTTGAAAGTCCCCCTATATGAACCGAAAACGGAATATATATGAACCGAAAACGGAATATATATATAATATTAGATTTATCTATACCACATATAAAGAGTGTATGGTCAAACCTTGAAAAGTGAATTGTTGAAAGTCAAAGGTGAGAGAAATGCATAATATAATTAATACTTTTATTAAAACAACCTAGAGTATTACTTAAAAATACAATAATTTATTCACATTGTACAATCAATTAAAAGCATATCTAACAAATTAAAAACAACCAATTAAAACACCACTTACTAAAAAGTACAATAAAATTTTCACAATTACAATTTAAACGAGCTACGACATAATCTAAAATATATAATAATTAAACACACTAATTAATATTATTTTTAAAACACCCTAAAATGAAAAGTATATGTTATTATACACATTATACAAATTAATAAAACACACAAAGCTTAATACAAGCTAACAAGTTGATGATACATATAGTTTTGAAAATCGGACCGGACCAAAGGGTTCAACCGGGAACCGGTGTCGCCACCGGTTCGGCTAACCAATAAAAGCCATCAGAAAACGAACCAGAGAGTATCCTTTGAAACTGATACAAACTGGTGAATCAGGTCTCATCGAGATCTATTTCTCCGGTTAATCGTCACAAGGTACCCGCTGCCGAAACGCGTGGGTACCCTATATATACTATATATAAAGAAAAAACCAAAAAATAAAAAGTGAAAAGTTGAAACTAAAAAAGGAAATGTTGAAAACATATATTTCAAAAGGAAACTATTAATACACATCAAAAATCGGGTTGACCCGGGACGCTTCAAACCTGGTGGGTTGACCCGCTTTAATTTGACCCGTTTTCGACCCAACCCGTCGGCTTGACTCGGTTTAAATCGACCCGTTTTTCGACAGGAACGGTTCAATCGGTTGAACCACCCGGGTCGAAACGGGTTTCAAAACATTATTTTAATCCCCAAATCTTCAAACTTTTATTATTTTTCGCTTATAACCCATAAACTTTTTTTTATCACTAAACGATCTGTCGATATAAAATCCCGTTGCTATGCACGGGTACTCGTCTAGTATATACAAAAAGACCATTAAAATTTTATCCTAAAAAACAAAAACAAAACAAAACAAAACAAAAAAAAAAAATAAAAAAAAAAAATAAAAAATAAAAAAAAGCTTGAAAATAATTTTTATTTCCCAAAATTTATATAACTAAAAATTTAAAAAAAAATAGAATGGTGTAATTCGGGTTATTCGGGTCAGCCCGAAAACCGAACCAAATTCAAATTCGGTTTTCAGTTTGACCCAATTTTTTTTAACCGAACCGAGTAAACCGAACAACCCGATAACCGAACCGATCAACACCCCCAACTTAGCCCATTTTGAATTAAGTCTTTGTAAATTTAACCGTTTGGGTTAAAATAAAAAATTGCTAAAAAAAATGAATGTAAAATATAAATTTGAAGAAAGACATACTACTGTTAAATAATGTAAACCTCGTATGTTATATTTTTTATTGAAACACAATATATAAAGGTTACATGAGAGGAAACCTAGAAACCCTAAACCCACAAACGGGCTTCCCCCCCCCCCCCCCCCCCCCCCGGTAATTCGATGGCTAAATCGATAAAGCTCGCATTAGCGGAAAAAATTTAATTATTAAAACATAAAACAAAACTAAAGATTGTTATCTTGACAAAATAAAAAAAAAAAAAAAAAAAAAAAACCAAGACTTTGATAAGTACCCAACCGCGTAATTCGAAAAAGAGTGATTTTGTTTTCTTTTCGACGACTGTTTGGACTTATAACGACGCGTGGCGGAGAGTCCGACCGGCGGAGGCAGAGATTTCGGTATGTCTTTCTTTTTTTTGAACACATGAAACTGCTTGTTTCGGCGCGTGAGGGCGCGTCTCTATGGCTACAGTTGCGATTCCGATATCCTTTTCTTCGAAATTTAAATAAGAAGCCATGTCTGCCGATCTCGTCAGTTAAGTCCTTACGGTTTGAGGGTAATGACCGAAACGGTAGGCTACATTTTTTTTATTATTTTTTTAGTACGGATAAACTGCGGTGGCTAGGGTTTGACGAGGTAGCATTGAGGCGACAACTCAAGGTAGCCGACAAGGTCCGAGGATGAGATCTAGAGCTTCGATACCATGTTAAATATAGTAACCCCACAGGTTATAATTTTCATTGAAGTACAATATATAGAGGTTACATGAGAGGAAACCTAGAAACCCTAAACCCACAAATGAGTTGTATAAATGATATGATGACAATGTTAACAATAAAACTATAAAAACTACTAAAGAGCTTTTTAGAACAGAAAATTTCTTAAAAAGTAGGTGGTGTTTGTATACAATTTAATTGACTTAATATGAAAAATACTAAAGTCATATGAAAATTGTTTGTTTATAAATTAATAGAAAAATCTGACTGAATATATAAAATGATAAAACTGAAGGTGTTTGCATTAAGTTATCTGTTATTTAAATACGACTTAATACAAAATTTAAACAAACAAGCCTAAGTCAGCTATGTTATAAGTTAAAAGTATATTTGATTAATTTAGAGTGTATGAAAATATCTTTAGTGTTTTATGTAGCGCTAAAATTTTAAAATCACTAGACGAAAGCAAGCTAAAAGATCGTTGTCTTAACCTTGAATGTTTTTTAAGCCACAACAATTTATCGAATATTAATTTAGAAAAGTAAATTTAATATTAAACGATTTTAGAGCAAATAACTATGATAAAAAAAGGTTCGTTTTGAATTTGCTTTTGGTCCCTGTGAAGGTTGAGCCGTTCTTGCATTGCATTAACATTTTTGTGGAACCATTTAATTTTCTTTGTTTTGTTAGTGACTTTGTTTCTTTGTCCGTATGTTTGTTGACTGGTGATGTCTTAACGAAAGTGACTCCTTTCATCCTGTTTTTTCTCAACGATAGTGAAAACGACTGTAAAGAAAATATACTTGCTTAGAAAACATCAAACATAAAGAAAACGGCCAATAAAGCACTACAAGAAAAAGTGTGTTTAGTGACGAAAGTTTAGTGACCACTTTTATTTTGGTCACTATTTAGGCCATTTAGTAACCACATAATTTTTGGTAATTCGTAAATCATTAGTGACGAGCTAGGTGGTCACTAATTATTCACTGAACTGCAAGTCAAATATATTTGATTTATAATATAGATGAGATTATTGGCCACTGATTTAACATGATAATAATAGCCGGCAAAATGTTCACTACAATAAATAGTTATAATTTTCACGGTTTCTTTTCAACGAATTTGAAAACATGGAGTTCTAATTTGTATTCTACACTGTAGAAAGCGTGTTTAAAATGGTTAAGATAAACACATATAATTATGCCGAAAGCGTGTTTAAAATGGTTAAAATAAACACATATAATTGTGTAAAACAGATAGTTGCACGATGTAATATTAGTTGACATTTTTAAGCGTGTAGAAGCTAAAAGAAGAGCCCCATGTTGTTATCAGATACGAAGAAAAAACAAAAAAAAAAAAAAAAGGAAGAAAAAAAAAAAAAACAAAAAAAACTTTAACAAGAAAATTTAACATCTCAAATAATTTTTACAAAAGAAAGCGTCGACTTATATCTCTCAAATGTTTTAAATTGCATTTTCCCCCAAATCTCAATTAGCTAGGGTTTTAAATGTTCTCTCAATATTTATTTTATGATTATTTCATTTCATTTACATTTATAAATTATCGTTTTAAAACGCTCAAATGTATCCGATTAACTTCTCCGATGATGTGCTACGATCTCCGTATCCGGTGACGTGCTCCGATAATCGTCTCCGGTGAGGTGTTCCGATCATCTTTTCCGACGACGTTTTCCGATTGAGGCGATTCATTTTGTTCTGTTTTTATGTAATGTTACTCATGTGATAGATTTATGATGTATGTGTAAAATGTTATTCATTTTGAACGCTTAATCGTAATTTATGAAGGTGTGCATATCAATTAAGCTTAAAGTGTTTGATAAGTTACTCTTTGCTGATTAAGGGTTTCAAATGATGAGTTGCTGATTGAACTCCCGCAATCCTGATAAGATACCGTATTCTATGTTCCACCAAATTTGGTCTAAAGGAAGCAGTTAGTATACTAAGAACATACTTGCGCAACATTTGGTTTGAGTGTATACGCCAACGTTGACGTTGAACATCAAATTCATTACACCATTTAAGTTATCTTTACTTAGTAATTATTGCAGCTAGATCATTTTATTGTTTAAACTAAAAAAGAATAGTTATAGTTGTTTGAATCAAATAGTTATGCACCTTCAGTTTTAAATCTACTTAATGACTTCCGAAAGTAAGTAGTTATAAATAATAGTATAATGCTTATCAATAGCACTACAAGTAAATAATAGGCCTAAGTAATCAGCTACAACTTTGAAAGATTTGATGTGGTTTTAGCAATTATGCGACTGAATCAACATATGAGGGTATAAAAAGGCATTAATCATAAGGGTTAATGGCATGTTATAGCTACGAACTTTCCCAAACGTTCACATGTCAGTTATGAACTTTTTAAAATACAACAATACCCATCAAACTTTCAAATTTTGTTTTATCAGTGTAAAAAACTCATAACTGACATGTGAACATTTGAAAGTTTGATGGGTATTGTGGTATTTTTTTTAAAGTTCGTATCTGATAATGAAACAAAATTTGAAAGTTTGATGGGTATTGTTGTATTTTAAAAAGTTCATAACTGACATGTGAACATTTGGGAAAGTTCGTAGCTATAACATGCCATTAAGGCATTAATCATAAAGGTTAATTAAGAAATGAAGATTTCATGTAAATGTTTGTTGTGTCCTGCACTTCTGCAGTCCCATTTCTACCTAACCCTCAAATTTGTTAATATGATTTTAGATGCATGTTTCAGATTAGGTACCGTCTGAATGCTCCATTAGTTCTTAAAGGAATCACTTGCACATTCAAAGGGGGGACTCGAGTAGGCATTGTTGGGAGGACAGGAAGCGGCAAAACAACGCTTATAACTGCACTTTTTCGTTTAGTGGAACCTGATAGTGGAAGTATTCATATCGATGGTCTGGACATTTGCTCCATAGGCCTTAAGGACCTCAGGATGAAACTAAGTGTCATACCTCAAGAACCGACCCTTTTTAAGGGCAGTATACGAACAAACTTGGACCCTCTAGGACTTCACTCTGACGATGAAATATGGAAGGTAAGAGACTGTAATATACTGCAGTAATATCATTCTGTCTCAAAAGAAGAGGTATACCTTGACCTGTATATAGTTGAAGTCAGAGATGTCAATTCTGACCATTTGTGTAAAACTGGGTCAATTTGGATCCATGTTTCTATCTCTAACAGGTCAAATGGGTCAATCTCTAACAATATACTTTAATAAACTAGATCTATGCATAGTAAACTAAAGACTTTTATTGTAATAATATGGTTTTTATAATCATATTCACCACATTATTATTTAAAACATTATTTAAAAGAAAATTAGTGCTTGATTTACCACCTGTAGCTGAAGGTATTACTTTGCAGCATTTATTCAATCAATTAAATCAAATTTACGATTATAAAACTAACTCGAATTTTCTGTGTCCTATGGAGTACGTGCCACTTTCCTAAAAATTCCTTATCATGTTGACTTATTCGTGCAGGCTTTGGAGAAATGCCAGCTTAAAAGTACCATTAGCAGTCTCCCACTTGGTTTAGATGCTTCTGGTGAGTATCACACTATCATTAGAAAATTCCAGCTACTTCTTAATTGAACTTTAATCACGCCAAAATTTGGAGAATACTACAAAATTTGGGGTATCAGATGGCTGGTAAGCTGTCGTTGTGTGTCAATCAGCTTGATGTTCGTTGCGAAACAAAAACAAAGGTATTGCTGCATTTTTTTTTCAGACCTTTAATGGTCATATCTTGGATGTTACCAAATTTCTGTATTGTTTTATTTATGCAACTACGAATATCTAATAGCCAGTGCTAATTCTGGTATGACTCATTAAAGGATATTTACATCCATTTAAGCTTCCTTCATAGCGTTATCATATATTTTATCGACAGTAGTTAAATTTGCTTAGTCTACACTGCTTACTTTTTAGAATTTTGATGGGGTAATTGACAAACATGTTTCTTCTATCAGACTGGTTTACATTCTTGAACGTTGCATATTGAATGTAGGTACAAAGGTATGATAGATGATGTTCCCCGTATATTTGAAGCTGTTTTCCAGTGCACTTTGGAGGTTATAATCTTTTGACTCATGTTTTTACTTATTTTTAACGGCATGAACTTAGAATGGCAGTTTAACACACTCTGTATACTACATGTTACACTATCTATCACTCTTTCTAAGATGCTAGTGTTTTCTTACAGATGATAACCAGGAATTTTGAAGATTACCCTGAACACCGTCTTAAGTTTTTTTCATTACTTCGGGCCATTGCTACACATTGTTTTCAAGCTTTAATTCTATTGTCACCTGAGGTTTGTCTTTATATTCTTCCGTCCATGATAAATTTTACATCACTGCTGAAGTATCTATGTTTGGTTTAGAACACATTCTTATTATTTGGACACATCATTTTATTCATGGACTCATACTCATTACAAGTTTTTTTATTCTGCATCAGCAATTAAAACTCGTAATGGATTCTGTCATGTGGGCATTTCGACACACTGAAAGGAACATTGCTGAGACCGGACTTAATCTTTTATTGGAGATGCTTAAGAACTTCCAGGTATGATTTGTGAGACCCTTGTCTGGTATTTGGCTCTATTCATGTAATCTATTGATTTGATCTTATGTTTTTTTCTTTGCAGAACTCTGAGTTCTGTAATCAGTTCTATAGGTCTTATTTTGTGTTGATTGTGCAAGAAATATTTGCTGTCTTGACGGACAACATTCCATAAGCCGGGATTCAAGTTGCATGTGTTAGTGCCACTGATGCACGGAAACTCCAATTTGGCTGGCGTTCCCGTTTGGGAACGTGTTGGGAGCGGATACTCCTTCGAAACGCCTGCGAAACATTTCCATGGAGTATCCTGGGATTGCGAAACGTTTCTGGTGAAGTATCTTGACCGTATCTGGTTTCGGCGCAACAGCTTTCGGCGCTGGTTTCGGCTTCATCGGAGCAGCAGCTCGAGGAGGTCTTCCTTTCCTCTTGTTATTACCTAACTCAACAACTGCGTTAATCGGTTGAATCTGATCTACTGAATTATGTATGAATCTCTTCTTCCATATATGATTGATTGATTTATTTATTAAGTTGAAATTGTTAATTGCATTGAAATTGGAATTGGAATTGAAATTAGGGGGTTTAGTTAGTCAACGAAGAAGGGCTAGATTTGCGTTGACCGGGGATGTTAGAATGAATGAATGGTGCGCCGACTGTGTGTGTGAGAGAGGTGTGTTTGTGAGGTGGGTGGGGTTTTTGTAAAACAATTGTGTCGTGTTAATTATTTGTTTATGACTTAATTATTGCTTGCCAACACGTGATTTGTGTTTCTTTCTTTCTTCTTACTTGTGCTAATAGTTACATTACTCATAGTTACATTCCTTTGAGTTTTTACCAAAAGGTTAATTTACACCGACATATATCTATTTTGGAACATGTAGTAATTTTGGAGTTTATAATTTACATAAACATATATCTATTTTGAATTTTCTTTAATATATTTTTAATTTTTTTATATTTTTTATTGCCGTATCTATGCCGTTCCCGTATCTTGAATTTTTGATTTTTGCCGTTTCCCGTTCCCGTAACGTTCCCGTATCCCTTTGCCGTTCCCGTTTCGGTGCTACACTGGTTAGTGCTACAACATTTATTTTGCCTGGTACGTTATCTGGTTGGTCCTATATCTCCAGTCTTTCTCTGATCAAGTAATAATGTAATGGTGTCAACTTTTGACCCATTAACTTATATATGGGTCATGGCCTTTTTTAAAAAAAACTTATTAATGGGTCACAGGTCAAACAGGCTGAATTTCACCCAAGGTGTATCTTTAATGGATAAAATTGAAATTCTTAATCATTTGATTCTAAAATTTATGATTTTATATAGGTATTACAATTTTGCAATGATGTTTCAAAAACACAATCATTTTTACACTTGCTTTTTGGCCAAAATTGTTCCTGGCCAACCAACCCACACTAAATGTACCTGTGTTTGTTCTGGCATATCTAATATTATGATGATGGTGACACTTTCAGGTGGAATCGGGTTCGTTGACTGAGCCTCTATGGGATGCATCCACGGTTCAATATTCATATCCTAATATTGGGATGTTTGTTAGAGAGTATACTATTAAGCTTCTTGGTGCCTCTTTCCCCAACATTCCAGCACCTGAGGCAAGTAGTGATGAAGCTAATGATCTTTTTTTTTTCTTTCTCTTTTGAATTTTTTGATACTCATTCAATGGAGACAATCATTTCAGGTTGCGAAATTTGTGAATGGACTATTTGAATCAAAGACAGACCTTGCTGTATTCAAAAACCACATTCGGGACTTTCTAGTGCAGACAAAGGAGTTTTCAGCGCAGGTAAGTGCCAGAAGACATTGATTTCGTTACTTATCCTGGAATGCTCAGTTATTATTTGGTGTTGACATTTTTAGGGGCTTCTGGATTTGCATTATGATAGTTATTTAAGCTAAACTAAACATAGTATGGTCCTGAATATTTAATTATTCGGGGGTCAAATAATCATATTTGAATAGTTTGTTGAGGCTGCTGCAAAATTAATAGATCATTTCCTTAAGAAGCAGATGCACACATCCGAACACTGCTTACATTCATATATTTTTCGAGATTGTGCAAACTCTGATTGTTGACATAGAACCCGATCAACATGTGAAGCGATCCATGAATGAGATCAATGCAGGTACCTTAGTTTGATTCATGATAGAATTGTGTTTGCATCACTTAGTAGAGGAGCGATATCATTACATGATGTAATTGCTCTACTTTGGATCACATTTTATTGTTAAAGGGTCAGATAGATAAACATAAAAACTTGGATAGAAAGTAATTGGTTTAGATTGGGATTGTTTTGAATGTCTTCCACATTATACTTAGATGTTAGACAATCTCCTAAATAACTTTATTAAAAATAGTTGTTTTTATAATAGCTTTTTGTAATTATACATCATATCATAACATATTTAAAAGGACAAATAAAGTGTTGTCGTCTCAACCCAACCTGATGACCCGTATTGAACCCACTGTACAAATTATAAGTTATTTTTTGCCATTAATCAACTGGTTCATTTTCCCCCTATACTTGCTAGTGATCTTTAGATATGGTTTAAACGCAGATAGCCTTACTAGATGTGGCAATAACTAAACCAACTGTCCAACAGATTTTTGATAGAATCCTTACTAGTTGTCCACAGTTTAGGAATTGTAGTAATTTCTACGTTTTCAAACTTTATGATCGTTCATATAAACAAGTCTGACTTACCCAACAACATATTTACTGCTAATAACAGCTGCTAGAATGAGAGTTGCTGCAAATGAGAAGGCAGAAGCTGAAAAGATTCTACAAATCAAGCGTGCAGAAGGAGAAGCAGAATCCAAATACCTATCTGGGCTTGGTATTGCTAAACAACGTTTAGTAGATTCTACTAGTGAAAGGCTATCATTAAGTACGAAAAAGTCATTTTTTTTTATTGATTGATGGACTACTAACTTGTTGTGTTTGCTGATATAGGTTGCCTCTAGTATCATTCCTGTATGAAGGCAACAGGCTTTTTCAATATGGGGTGGTTTCCCGGGCCCAGAAAGAGAGATATGCCTTTAACATTTACGAGAGGACTAATGCGGGCAAGTTTAGTCATTTTTTTCTATTATACATTGCGGACAGTAACAATAGATTCAAAGATTGTGTTATAAGAAGGCTGTCTTGATAATCATGTTTTTAGTCTTTGTTCATGTTCAATGTTTTATTTCTTTATTGTAGATAAATGGATGCAATTGTTGGTATGTAATGGGTATTGATTATATTCTCTTTTTAGTTTGGATTAATTTGCATTATGTTAAGAAGCTAAAAATTTTAGTTTTCTGTTTTGCTAAAAGTGGGTATGAAAAAACCGAGCATTTTGTGGTTGTCGGCAAATTGTGGATGGTGACCACTTTTTGGTCACTAATCAACCAAAATAGTGACCACCATTTCGTCTCTGGCAGAATAGTGACCACATATTTGGTCACTGATTGGTTTGAAGTTGTATTTACCTCATCCGATCAGTGACGACGTTTTGGTCACTATTTAGTGACGAAACTGCTTTTGGTCTCTAATTGTAATTAGTGACGGACCTATAGTGACCACAAGTGACCACCTAAATATGGTCACTAATCATGTTTAGTGACGAGATTGATACTGTTTGTGACGACAATTTCTGGTCAAAACGTGATGAGATATCTCAAATACACTAGCAAATCATAATGAGGATCAAACATGTTAATGTTAAATCTCAAGATGATGGAATTCTTATTCATAAATCCGCAAGGATATCTCAAATATTTGTAGAATATGTTGAGGGTTATGAGTTACAGGATCGTGGTATGCCTGTTAATAAATTGCAAATGTTTATTTGGCAAATTACTCATACTATGAATAATTAGATGCAGTCCAAGAAGATAACTAGTTGGTAACGTAGTTGATCTTAAACTCTATAGTTACACTATAGAATAAAAATGAGTTTCTACAAAGGGAATGAAAATCCTAGAGATTTAAATTCGTGTGTAGAAATCATAATGGACAAATTAGTATACATATTTAATATGTGAAGAGATTATCAATCACACTTAAGCAATTAAATGTGATTGAAATTCTTTCTAAGCACATTAAATATATAAAGATTATGATTGTCATTATTAGTTTCATTTATATGAAATTAACAATGGAATATCAAAACTCTTTCTTGGGTAATTACTTGTGCGAGGACGAAAAGTAATTGAAAGGAGTATTTGAATTCAAATAATCTTCAGCAGTATACAAAATGCAAATCATTTGTAAATGGATTAATGCATGCATCTAGAAGATATACTTATTTTTAGTTATTAAACCTAGTTTTGATTTATAATTAAAATAAGATATTTCTTAATATTCCTGAAAGCTAGTGGGAGTGGTATGTTTATTTTCTTATTTCATATATGTTTTATAACATATAAAAAGTGACATTCCATTAACATTGAAATGTTAAGTTTTAGTTTGGAATGCAACTTCACATGAAAATTTAGAAAGTAAAAAAAAACCTTGGAATATATGTTTATTGTTATAAACATAAGCGGTAAAATAATTGATTCTAAAAGAACATGATATACTATTAGTAAGTGATAGTAACATATCTTTGGAAAGATATGACATGAACAAAAATCTAAGCTTGGCACAAGAATTTTTCATGTACATCATGTTGCTTGTTGTATCATGCTTGGATGAAAGATAATTGACAACATTAGTATCTAATTGAAAGTTATTAGATAGTTAAGTGTAATGGATATGGTTTAAAATTTACATCCTCATCCTGGAATTGCTCCAAAATTCTAAATATGAACCATATGGCAAGATGTTGATATAGATGACAGATCTTGTAAGATTTGTAGATGTCAAACATTACACGATGGATATTAAAAGTTTACGGAACTTGGAAAGAACATATTGTTATTTGATACAATGATGCTAGTAAGATTGAGATAACACTCAATACTAATAATGGTGGGAGCTCATCCTTATTAGGAGACCATGTATACTAGTTATGCTCAATATGAGCATAGTTGCATTATACATTAAGAATTAGAATACTTTAACTACGAAGGTTTGGTAGTTTAATTGTCATAAATTCGCGGTTGAGGATGTCACGCAATTTATGAAATGTTATGTGGCGATATCTAGATAGATGAATGCACACATACAAGAATTTCATTATTGAAATAAGTATTCTTAAAATTCTGATAGATCAACATTAGTTGATTTATGTCTTGTCAACAAGTATGTGGAACATGACTTGTGGCATAATTCACTAATAAGAATTATCATGCATTGATCTAGTTAGTATTTGGATAAGGGATGTATAAACAATATTATTTAATGAAGTAAAGTGCGGATAACGTTTATTATCATTTATTAATATTGTATCCTATATTTTCATGTTTAAATCCGTAAATAATTAATTTATTCTAAATAGTCCGTTGTTGATTAATGATATGGGAATATCATTAAATAAAGACAAATGTGATGACTGGTAGAATGTACTGTAAGGTTGAGATACCAATATCACATGATATTTAATATTGGATTAATTGAATATAGGACTTATCCCAACCACATGATTGTACTTTATGGATCGTTGTCATTTAAGTAAATCATGAATATTTATCCTCAGACTTTAGATACCAGATAACTGCCGAGGATGTAGCTCATTTTCTGTAAGGTAGTCTAACGTTATCCGTAACTGGTGGTTATAAGGGCTATTTTCAGAGGTGATGCAAAGTTCGAGGGTTATGCTCGTAGTCAATAAAGGATTTGTTCCTTCAAATTTGTTTTGAAGTATAATACTGATGGGCCCCTCGTAGGGTTGACAAGATGTTTGTGTGGCCACACCCAAAGTCTATCTGGAAGACGTTCAGATGATTTGGTAATCTTGATCAATTATTAATAACGAGAAACAGATTACTTAATTATGGAATGGCCTAGATCCATATCCATATTAACGCGGTATTAGAAACAAAAGGATAAGTATGATGATCATGTCATCACGTGGTTTTTTCCAGGAAAATCATACTCAGATCGAACTGGGGGCATTGGGAAGGTTAAGCCAGACCGACCCATGTCATTACTATATTAATGTATATCCAAGTGGGAGCTGTTAGAGTTAATGGATATAAATTAATATTTGTATGACCGGTTTCGAACCCGAGACTTCGGGATTGCACACATTACGTATGAGTCTCAATGTTTGAATAATTAATATAATGATTTATGATTAATTATTAAATCACAAATATTTATATGGTCAAACAAGGAAAGTGGAGGGGGTTGAGTGTCGATTTTTGGAACTTGAGGAGGTGTTGGACTCAAACTTGAAGAACAAGTTTGGAGTGTATATAAACCCCTCAATAGCTTCATAATGATCGACAATACAATATATCCCTAACCGAATTTTCAATCGGTTCTCTCATTCCTTCCATCCACTGATAATCATACACGTACAGTACATTAAAAGGAGTAAAAGTTATACCATGCATGTGAATGCATTTATGATACGAGTACTTTGCATGCATGTGTATATGCATGTAATTAATTTACTCTTTCATCTTCTTGTTGACGTACTGTGTTGTATTCTGCGGGATTCGATCATGTATTATCTAGAACATCAAACCCTAGTTGTTGTGATGTTTTATTTGTGATACATGAACCTAGCTTTTCACATTGAGACACTAGTAATACATGTGTACAAGAACGGAGTACAAGCTTACTTTAGCTTGAGGTGATTTCCCTATTCGACTTCATATAAGCCGATTCATCCTAAATCCAATTTAGGGTTTACATTGTTCTTGGTGATCATGTGGTTTCTTGTTCTTGCTAGAAACCTAAAGGTACGCATATCTTTTATGTTAATTAATTATATGTATTGTAGATCTATTCCGCTGCGTATGCTTTGATGTTATGTGTTTATGTGTTTATAGTTTATGATTCACATATTCCAACAGTTTATTAGCTATATCGTCACACATTAAAGTGTATACAATTGTAAAGTCCACACTTTACTTTTCTATGGGGATAATGGGTGTTACAAAATTGATGGCCACACTTATTTTAGTGAATATGCAAATAGACTCTTCACACTATCAAGTGTGACAATAATGTCCACACTTGGAAGTGTGAACAAACAAGAAAAAGCTTCACTTTATAAAATGTGGAGAGTTATTGAAAAGTTCACTCTGTTAAGTTTGAACAAACTAAAAAAAATAAAATAAAAAATAAATAAATAAAATAAAAGGAAACTGCACTTTATAAAATGTGGAGAGTTGTTGAAAAGTTCACACTTTTAAGCGTGAACAAACTAAAGAAAGCCAAATATTAAAACCGGATACATTTAAAAAGTTCACGCTTGAAAGTGTGACAAAATTAAATAAAGCTATTGGCATAAAAAGTCAATATCAATGTAAAAGCCACATCCAGTAAATAAAGCTACACAAATTCATATTTTTAACAAATTCCAGATTTTTAAATTTAAACCTCAACAAACAGATACATCTAGTAACATCATATCCAATATTCTTTGAGTTTAACAAACAAATACATTGAATATGCAAACTATGGAACCTAATAAACTATGGAACCTGCAAACTATTGGAACCTGCAAACTTTGAGTTTAATTGGTGCTTCATGAGTTACTCTAGCAGCAACAATTCTTTGAGTTTTCAAACCTGCAAACTATGGAACCTGCAGACCTGCGTATAACATGGTCATGTATGTCATCTAAGTTAAGTTGCAAAAAATCAAGCCATCGTGGCTCATCCATCAAGATTTGTTTTTTGAGGATAAAGTTGTACTCACGGGTTATACAAATTAAAATGCAAAAGCCTCTAACATTAACATACGAAGGATTTGATAGCAATATATAGACACTGGTATATAGCATTAAAGAGCCGCATACATTTGTCAAAATGGATGATTCAAATCATTAAACATCAAAATAGGAAGCAAAATTCATGTGAGAATACAAAGAAAGTAGCCTGTTATATATTTTACGTTTCGGTATGTGTATAATACTATAATGACAACGCAAGTTTGTGCTCAAAGAACATTGTCAACATTTTCAAGCTCACATCTCCTTTTTACTCAACCACCTTATAACTAAAATAATTGTTCAATATGTGATAACAACCACTTCTTAATTACACACATTTCAGCTGTGGGAAACTGAGAACACATAGCAATTAAACATTTAAGGTGATTTACGTTGTATGAAACACATGAACCAAAAGTCCCTGAACACACACATTAAGTAAACTAGTAAAATAAAATTGTTTAATCAATTAGATAAACGTAATCATAAATATTAAGCGAAACATGGAAATCACATATACCTGAGAAAATTTTCCGTTACCATTAATCACTTAAAAGAATTGGTGTTACACTTTAAAATTGAGTTAGTGGAGATAATCAATTTTATTTTTAAATATAGATTCATCATCATGGATATGATTTGATTGATATGTGTAGATTTGGGAATTGTTATTTTTAACTTGAGAGAGAATGACAGAAGATGGGTTACATATATGATAAGTGTAACCGCATAATCAATGTCAATTAAAATGTTGATCATCAAATTAGGGACTAAATGTAAGATCACACTGCCACGTGGCTCTTATGACATGGAATTGACATCTAGGTGGCTTTAATGACGTGTACAAGTTTTAAAAAAACTTTTATTTATTATATATATAGATATTTTTTAACTTGTCCACACTTTGATATGTTACTCTTCCTATAAAATGTTCACACCTTTTTATGTAAGCTTTTGGAAAATTGTTCACATGATTTTGTGTTATTAAGTTTTTTTTAGTCGAAAAAAAATCACAGTTTTATGCGTTTATTTAGTTACTAAGTTAACGTTGAAAAATGTGTACTTCGTATTTGTTATATCATAAAAAAAAAAATTTTCACACGTATATTAGTCAAAGTCCACAGTTATAAATATAAATAAATTAGTACACGTTCATACATGTGAATTAAATAATAAAAAATACCCAATTTTATTAGCGTGGAAAAATAAGTCTGTACAAACACCCTTTTTTTTGTAGTGCGTAAATTATTTTATGATATGAGAATGGATGTTTAACTTTGAACATGCCCCATATATAAATTTTACAAAAAGTTTATCTCAACCTCGTTTATCCCTTTATGTAGATTGTAAAGTGATATATCTTGGAGATAAATAATATTTGATTTGTTAATTGGTAAATAGAGAAAAACTTGAATTTTCAATTATTTAGCATCCACAATCGAGTTTGGGCTAACTAAGATAACCTGTCATTGAATATTGATCGAGTAGAATCACTAGTAAGAACGACAAACAATTAAAAGCTAGTAACTTTTAACATTACTAATAAGATTATATAAAACATTACTTCAACCAATAAATTAACAAGTGATTAATAATAATAAAGCGATAATCCAAAGAACAATAAAATAAAATAACAAGCTAGCAACCAAAAACTGAAGAAACAAAAAAAAAAAAGAATTTCATCCTTATCTAATCCCATGATCTTCACATCAAAGCGACCGAAACAAATGCAGCACAAGCGAGTGCAGTTCCAAAGGTCACAGCCCGATTGACCCATCCTTCAGCAAAGGTGCCACTTGTTGGAACATCAGCCGGTTGTGGTAATGGAGCAGGTGAGGGACTTGTTGATGGAGCATGAGAAGATGGTGTTGGTGACAATGGCATGGGTTTTGGCGATGGAGACGGAGAAGGGACAGCAGGGGCTGGAGCGGGGACGGGAGTAGGGATGTGAGATGGAGATGATGTCGGGCTAGCGGTTGGTGAGACTGTTGGGACGGCTGTTGGAGCGATTCTTGCTGTGCATGAGATTGCTAAGATAGCAATAACGAGTATGAAAAACTTCATCATTGTTGAACAACCTTTGTGTTAAGTTGTGTTTTTTATGTTTTGTGTTTAAGGTTCTTGATGAATTGAACGATTGTATGAAGCACCAACGCAGACATGTAATGTATTTATACTAGATTGTAAACATAATTATGGTAAAGATATGAAAGGTAATATATACTGTAAGTCTTATGGAAATTATATGCAATCAATTATGAATTATGAAATTATACAAGTCTTATGGAAATTATATGCAATCAATTATGAAATATGTTTTGTGTTTTTTTTATAGTCGGTAATAATGTTCTAAAATAAGTAGATATGGTCATCTAATATTAAGCAAATCGTGGAACTACAACTTGCATGGCAGTGTTTGTGATTGCTTACTGATGCTTATGGGCCTTAACAGATATAAAGCCTAATAGCTCTGCGTATCGTATGTCCAAGCCTATAAGTTGTAAAAGACTAACCCCAATTTACTAAGTACATGTACATGCAAGGCTAAAAATTTTTGGTTCG
Source organism: Artemisia tridentata subsp. tridentata (assembly GCA_021014915.2). NCBI lineage: Eukaryota > Viridiplantae > Streptophyta > Magnoliopsida > Asterales > Asteraceae > Artemisia > Artemisia tridentata. The sequence goes on from CP139509.1 coordinate 20,325,065, forward strand.
GTTGAATCAAATTTGAATTCGGTTCGGTTCGGTTCGGTTTTCGGTTTGACCCAGAAAATTTTTTAACCGAATTAATCGAACCGAATAAACCTAATATCCCGATAACCGAACCGATGAACACTCCTGTTCTTGGTTGGAGGATTTGAGCCCATTTGATTTATAGAATAAGGTACCCACAAATTCATGTCTTAAATAATTATATCGATCCGATACTTTGGATCATTTGCCGGTAAATCATTGTGTTTAAATGTTTAATGACACTACTTTTTGTTACTTCTTCTATATCATTCAAGTTAGCCAGAGACAAGGGATCTTTCACAATTGCCAATTTTCTTTGGTGGTTCAAAACGACTTTGTAAAAGAAGTAGTTATCATGGAAGAGAAAAAGTACGGCTGTTTCTATACGGTTTTGTCCTGATAAAACGTAACGAACTTTCAAAAATACATCGTTTTCATATTGTGAAAATCAAAAATATCAAAATATCATACGTACTTTAAAATATTGTTCCGATATCATAAGCCGGTAGCAACTAATTAAATATAGATATATGTATTATGTTCTTTACTCGGTAGCAACTCATTCAAACATGTGCATGGAGGAAATATCAATTTTACTTGGGCATCATAAAGTAGAAAGAAACATTAGACAGATTGAGATATGCTCAAACATGTGGTCTCTCATGCAACCCATCTTGTAAACTTTCTTATTAATTACTATCTTTCTCTCACTTTCGATAAAAGGTTTCACATGATTTTCTTTGAATATTTCCATGTTAGAACTGTACAGTAATCAACTGAGAACAAAAGCTAAAACAAAAACTAGAAAATTCAATTACGAAAAATGATCTCAGTCGTTAATTAAGCATTTTCTGCCGGCCTCCACTACGTTTTTATTCGCTTGTCAACTATTTATAAGTTCATTCTAGGTCTCCTTGAATATATGAGACATGATCAATTTATATGAATTTAAAGAGTGATCGATGATTCGATGTCTACAAGTTGAATCAAGGAACGTTTGTCAATTTTTCCATCCATATTTTAACTACGAAAAACTATCTTTTCGGCCAACCTTTTTACAGCTAAAATATTTTTAAATTTTATTTATTATGAAATCTTAACTCTTAAGGGAATGCGAGGTGCGAATAAGGGATGTATACTAACCTTTTTAGTATACGAAAGGAATATTGATTTATTTAATTTTTTAAGATAAAGCATCTATATATCTATTTTTGGTAAACAATAACGTACAACTGTCATATTAGAGGCATATATTCTCATAATAAATCAACCACGTAAAAAGATAAAACTTGAGTCGATCTCTAGACATAAAAAAATACCATAATTACACTTACGCGTTTTGCTTTTATTGCCCCTATCTTACTAATCTTCTTCTATATAAACATGCATACACACCAATATCCATAACCACTTATCTTCTTTTTACTAATCAACTCTTCCATTTGTAGCAAGTTCAAGTCATGAGCCGCAACGATCAATACGAAATTCCAGGTGAGTTTGTTCACCACAATTCGCGTACTATTTACATGCATATATGCATGATAAAATTTTTATATTAACATATGTACGAATTTGGTTGCAGTTGCCTATCCTCCTTCCATGACCATGGAGAAACAAGGACAACTTCCACCTGCGCCACTCGGGTACCCAACAAGCGCTGTCCCCGGAAACCAAGTTCCCGCAAAAACTCAAAGCAGGGGTGATGACTTCTGGAAAGGATGGTAAGTAAATTACCACCAGATGCTTTTTATTTGATCATGCCTTATATTTTGATTGAATGTGTTATAATGTTGGTTGCAGTTGCGCTGCGCTATGTTGCTGTTGCATGGTGGAGGCCTGCTTTTAACGTCTATCATGATAACGGGATACTACCATTGCCTGATGATTTTGTCTTGGTGTTTATGATTGCTTAATTATATATTGTTACCAACTAGTTATGATATACACTAGTTGTGCAATTTCTTGTTTCTCAGAGTACTTTTGTTTGAATGTGTTCATTAATTCTATTGAATGTGATTTCCTTTTTCTGAGTTTATTACTTGTGCAAATATTGTATCCAAGCAACCATTTCAATGAGCCTATAACATGTTGAAGTTGATACACAACATACCTGGTTGAAATTATATCCTGATGGAAAAAGGTTGTAACTGCTTTAAAAAAAACTTGGTAACTAAGAAAAACGATATCTTAAAACTATCATTAAGAGGGTCATTATGACATATATTAAGAAGAGTAAATTGAAAAAATCGTCCTTGTCGTTTGGCGAAATTGCATGTTTTGTCCGTATGGTTCGGAAAGTGCAAGCGGGTCTTTGTGGGGAAACCTTAGATTCGATTTCGTCCTTCCTTAAATTGAAATTACTAAAATACCCCTTTGAACAGGATGAGGGTATTTTAGTAGTTTCTATTTAGGGAAGGATGAAATGGACCCAGGCTTCCCCACAAGAACGCCGCTTGCACTTTCCGAACATACGGACGAAACATGCAATTTAGCTAAACCACAAGGACGATTTTTGCAATTTACTCTATTAAGAAAAAGCATACCCTTGAGTTGGGTATCAAATTTTCTTTTTCTAACAAAAGGTCCAGTATATATTAAACCAAAACACTAACAGTTTTTGTAGGATCAAACATTTAAGCCAAGGACGTACCCAAAAGCAACAACTTGACGAGAAACTAAACTTACATATGTCAAACTGTGTAATTCCCATTCCTCAATAATGAGTGTGAATACATTCAAAATAATGCTAAATAATCAAACAGGCTTAGCCCAATATAAAATATGCTAACAATAAATATTAGCCAACTAACACCTCCCGCAGTTGGAGCGGGAGGACGGAGAACTCAAACTGGTCCAAATTCATTAAACAAGGCAAATGAAAGACCCTTAGTGAAAATATCGGCATAATGATGGTGTAGCAACCTGTAGAATTCCCTAGTCATTAGTCAACACTAATATAGTAATAACCCATCATTACTGTTCACTTAACCATTTTTACGAGCAAAATTTGAAAATTTTGTTTATTACATTTCTATTAAAACGTTGTTACGTAATTCACAATACTTTCGAATGAGCTCACACACGCACCACGACAGTCCAGTATACAAATAATCATCAAACGGATCCTTAACTCCTATTTCTAAACCCAACACTATTCAAACCCAACACAAATCAAGCCCAACTTTATATTTTCTTTTGTTCCTAACTCGACCCAACTCACCTTTACTTGGCATCTTTTATTCCATATTTCGACACACAAGCCACGCTTTATTTTACATATTTCGATTCTTTACATTACAAAGAATCATGATTGACAATGTACAAAATCTAATTCGAACATTTGATCTCGAAACAAGCTTCAAAGCTTGCTTCATTCGACCACATATACAACTCATATAAGGGTTAATTCAAATTCAACCTAAACCATTTTTATCTATACATTTTACGTTTGTTCTTGGTCTAAGGACTCTATACACATTTTTCACACCTTTCTTATACTTTTTGGTCACGTTAAATATTGAGACCCTTTATATATGTCGACACTATACATATATATACCACATGAACCCTAACCGAAACACAAACAAATTCACATACCATTTGGACTCATTCACTCAATTATTTTTCTAAGTGTTTCTCTACTGCCAAGAACCATTCGAAGAGAACCAAGGTTGTTTCTTAGTTATTCGATCCATTTTTCCAAACGCTTAGTGTCAATCTCGATTCTTTTGATATAGCTATATCGAGTTTGTGCAAAAACCCTTCATTCCTAGTCCATTTCAGCACGTTATCACCACCATTTTGGGTGTGGTGAGTCATTCGAACACATTCTTATTCATACTTATGTTTTCATTAATCTATGCATTTGTATATATTTCGTAAGATCCTTCCTAGCTTTCATTCATTTATTCCGTGTTCTTGTTATTTAATTTTCATTTGCATATGACCTCCTACTCATTGGATGGCTAGAAAATCAAGTGCTTAATTCATTCGACGTTTGTTTCATCATAAACTTGCTCCAACAGTACTAACTTAAGGCAACAGTAGTAACATTGCTCCAGCAGTACTAACTTAGTACTAGCAGTAGTATCTCTGCTCTAGCAGAACTAACTTAGTACTAGAAGTAGTAACTCTGCTCCAGCAGTACTAACTAGTACTAGCAGTAGGAACTCTAAACCACTATAAGAGTCAGAGTAATCAGGGACTTAATTGGTGTACACTTCGTACCTCCAAACCCATTTCCAAGTATGATCAAATCCCTCAAATGAACTAAATTCCAACATGTGTTTCCTAATAAGCTAAGGAACTCGGGGCGGTTAAGGAAAACTTATGTTGGGGGAAAGTATTGTCATCGACAATCAAAGTATATGTTTCGACGTTCTCTAACGTGTACCGTACAAGTAGATGATGTTGGGGGTTTGTGTGATTGATGTGGTAGTTGTTTATGATTTCCGGGCTGTCAATAAAAGACTTCCATTGTTTCAAAACGGATCGGAAGAACTAGTGATTTGACAAGAAGCCTTTCTATGATTTCTGATTGGATCTCGAAAGGTATGTGATCAGACATATTTTTTTATTTCTGGCCTAAAGCTTCACCTCCTTCGGTGCTTTGTTCCTTAACAAGCTAACAAGCTATAAATCAAAATTAATCACAAGTGTCAGTAACATTCAGAGAGCCAAAGCACATATAACCGAAGGAACGCATCACACCAACACTCGCTTTTATTTTACATATAAAAGGTAGTGATCAACACAATTAGCGCACATAAACTTTTAACACGGATCATCATAATTGTTTAAAAACTACCTAATGTTGATCTTTATAATTTTCTTAACGGGAGTTTGGTCATAATAGCTTACAATAATAACTAAACGGATTTGATTTCGGCTTATTTTTTTCGGCTTACTTTGAAACATATGGTCCATAAGTCTCAAAATAATGTCACAACAAATCAAACGGGATTAATAAATAATGATTGCCGTTGATGACGTCGCCTGTGGTGAAGATGTTGGTAGCTAAATTAGGCTTATTATATAAGCTCATAAGCCCCCTAAATTAATAAGGTAAAACAAACACCCCTAAGCCGAAATCAATAAGACCACAAATCTTTTATATAATAAAACAAAACCCATAGTGGGGACTTTTTCATTTCAAAAAAATCAAATCATTCCTTATGAAGTAATTTTTTAATTATTATGATTATTTTTTTCTAAAGGTAATTAATAATAACCCCTAAATATTTCTTTATTTAGAAAAAAGAAAATATTAAAATACTCAAACCGTCTGATTAGGTAAAAAAAACGTTTAAAAGTATATGTGTCTAAAATGAGAAACATAAAACTTACAAAAGGCGGGGGTGAATTAAATAAGTTATGGGGTCGTAAATGTTAATTCTAAAACTTCAGTGGATGAATGTTAAAAAAAAAAAAAAAAAAAAAAAAAAAAAAAAAAAATGCATATCCTTCTTCAATGATAGCCCCTCCCAAACCCTATTCCCATTCTTCTCCAACCACCCAATCGTATGAGAGAAAAACCGAAAAATTCACATCACCAAATTGGAATATCAAACTTCCAATTAAAGCCCAAAATCATCATTAAGTATCACAATTGCGATCGAAGTTCTATCATTGCTTGATTTGTTTACAGTTAAAGTTTTAAAGATTTACGAGTATATTGAATTAGTTTCAGCTGACCATACACACTCTTTACTGAAATCCTGCCATCCCAACACATTCATCCCTAATTCCACAACACCAACACATTCCCTTTTCACAAGCTTGCAAACCGAATTAATTGAAGATAACAACCCCTGATTCTATTTTTTTAGCTTGAATCTCCTAATAAAAGGTAATTTCTTTCAAATCATCAAACCCATGATTCTATTATCTGTTTTTTATTCTAAATTCGATTTTTGATGTAATTAAGCGGATTAGTCTTATATTTAGTCAACTTATATGTTTTTATGAATGTATGTTAAGTTTTCTTATCCTTTGCATGTTAAGGATCTTTTTCGTACTCAATAGCACTCCCATTAGACGAATTTAGAGAACCAAGGACAACAAGGAGTTAGGCTCCTTCCAAACACTAAACTGATTACACATTTTGGAAGCACTTCATTTTGTTTTCAAGTCTTATACACTAACATTGCCACTGGAGTATCACCATTAGTTGGTCATTTTAAGGTTAGAATCTCATTAGTGTGTGCTCACACATGTTATATACACATTTGATACACTTTGGCCATTATATATTCATAGAGTTTATTGTCATTATTTTAGATCGGTCAGCATGAAACCTATGCTTTAGAAAAGGCGAAGGTCGAATTTGTAGTGATGCTTAACCACCACGAAATTTTTGAGATAAAATCTGCATCAGTATGTATTGCTTATAGCCAGTAGTTAAACATGGATTAACGAATCCTGTTATGAGAATGACCTAATATCATGATATTATCTATAATTATGTTTATTTAGGTTTCGATAGATGGTGACCAATAGTCGTATCTTGAATATTGCATTTTCTGAAGTTGAAATTCGAGTTGGTGTCATATCAAAAAAAGGTTATGAATCAGTATAAGCAACTGAGAAAGGACGACCAACAATTGATATTGTATAAGAAAATGATTGCCAAACAAGAGAGGAGCTCCAAAGCACTTGAAGACGCCTTAGAAGCCGAGGAAGATTGAAGTAGAGAACAAAATTATCAGCCAGAGAACACAGATGTACCACCACCACCACCACCAACAGAACAAGGAAGAGGTACTTTCATATAAATATTAATGTTAGTTTGAGACTGTAATACACCACAACGGTTTGATTTGCATAATAAGATAGTAAGGCATAAGTTTATGTTTTTTTAACCTTTTTTCATATTCTTGGACTTGAATGTAAATTTCAGTAAAAACCGCAGACTTCCTAATACAATACGAATTTATATTGTATTACAATTCTTAAAATCCCACAATAAAACCGGTTTTAAACCTTATATATACTCAATTCATAGGCCATTTTTTGTATTCCATCGAATTCATCACAGCTATCTGCAGTTGCTCATTCAATAAAAGTCAACAAATCTCCAGGTTTTCTTTTTCTTCTTTGTAAGTATGACAACCAAAATCACTCATCTTCAAGAAATCAATGCTGACAAAGGTAAATTGAATATAAGATAACATCTCTTTGGAATCAATATTATTCCAACAACAATCCATCAAAGCTAGCTGGCATTGATATGATCCTAATGGTTGAACAGGTATTTTAAATCTCTTTAGACGTTTGATATATTGTTACAAAACCTAAACTGTGTTTCTCTAGATATATTCTCAAATTGTGTCTTTATAATCTGCGACAGGTCGAAGATTTAAAGAGATACGGTGTTTTTGAAATTTGATTTTGTGGGAAATTGGAAGGATCATCATGTCCATAGCTCCTACAATGTATAATATTGAGGACATAAAGATGGCAATAACTCTTGCAATGTTTGGAGGTTCGGAGAAAAATGTGCAAGGAAAGCATATAGATTTTGTGGAGACATTTATGTGTTTTTGTTATGTGATCGGGGACTGCAATATCTCAGATTGTAAAATTAAGTGCTTCCTGTTTCTTTTACTACCATTGGACCATATAAGATCAGCAGTAGCACTAACTTTTTCATAACTTCGTTGTGAAGATATGTTGAAACACTGAACAGAGGACAGTTTACACAACAGGAAAAAGAGCTTCATTTGTTGGACTTGCATCGGTTGTGCACAAGGATCCAGTCACATAAGGGACATGCCTTATAGAAGAATCTGACATGCACAAGGATCCTGTCACATCGGTTGTGTACTAACATGAGAATGGACGGCTCTTGTGCTATCTCATAAGGGACATGCCTTATAGAAGAATCTGACAAAATAAATGATCAGGATGGGTAATATATCTCTGTCTATTATTTTCTGTAGCTTTGTTAGTAGTTAAATTTTAATACATGTCTGATACATATTTCACATTTGCTATGGTGAGTATTCACGAAACAGTTAAGTAGCATAGCATTAACATATCTAAAGATGGAGTCGTAACTTTTCTACAAGCTAAATACTCTTTCTTGCTGGTTCTAATCCCATAGGTGGAGGGTAGGAATACAAGTATAAAACTACAAGTTTAATTAAATACTTATGTGACCTATTAAGCAAATGGATCTCATGTTTTATATCTGATTTTAATCTTCATACCTACCTTGCAGTACTTTTACATCAATACTCCTAATGCATGATCAAGATTCTGAATATGATCAAACATGAGATTTACAGGCTCTTATATTAGTAACAAAAGTGTTTTTCTTATATTAGTAACGATAGTGTACAATATTACTGGGTCCAAAGTTAAATTAAACGAAATTACACTATATTTACATAAGTTTTTTTGTTCAGTAGTTTTGATTGAAAGCTCGGTCATATGTGGCTCCACCCCTACTCTAAAAGATTGGTTGTTGATTGATGGGTAATTTGTGTGGTTGATGATTAGTACTTATAGTAACTTAACTTTAAGGGTATTTGGTGGGGTGGTGTTGGGGGGGGGGGGGGGGGGGGGGATCGGGGATAGAATAAACAGTTTAAATGGCACATGACATTGGGTTGAAACATGTTTAAAAAGGTCTGCTATACATTTTAGGTTCTGTTATTATTGTATTTGATTACTTAAATGTTTATAATGGAAAGAAAAGAATATTCTACTCAAGAAACCATAAAATATAAATTCCCATAAGAACAGTAAAACTGTGATGAAGAATAACCACTTACGGACGGCATGAATTGTCATATGTAGCAACACTTGCCGCATTAGTACCTTTGTTACACTTGCCGCATTAGTACTTTCTTGATTAGTATCATTATTCTTTGTTTATAATTTAAATGTTATAATCAATATCGATTTTCACCATACCGTGTACTAGATTCTGAGTATTTACGAGACTTTAGCTATCACATAAATCTATATAAATATATTTCATGTCTTCTCTGATGTTTAGTGGTTGTGTTGGTAGGTTATTTAGGTTGCATCATTTATGGAAAGGAGACTATGTTTCTGCTACTGAGAACTTAATTCTACGCATTTTCAGAGAAGTAGATTGAGAAGCATTAAAAAGGGCGATGGCCTTGATGTGTGCCTATAACAAGAAATGGGCTTTCCAAAAGGGTGGACATCATACTGAACTTTAAGTCGAAGGTCACGTAGAAAATACAGTGGTTCACTACTAGTTTTGGAATCAAACTCATGATTTAGAATGACAGCTCCAGCATTCATCCCATTTTTTAAGTCGAAGGTCACGTAGAAAATACAGTGGTTCACTACTGGTTTTGGAATCAAACTCATGATTTAGAATGACAGCTCCAGCATTCATCCCATTTTTTAAATGTCATTGTAGCTCTTTTTCAGTGCTCAAGGTACCTATCATGAAAGTACGGGTATTATCTTCCTACTTGGTGTTGTACTGCTGATTATATAAGGTTATTAAACTCCCTTTCTCTTAAGGTATATTCTATCCTTTCTGACTTCATAATGTCAACAACATATTGTGAATGAATGCAGTAAATCATGCGTTATTTTTACAGGATATTAAACAAACAGATTGGTCAGACAATATTGCCCTATTTTGACCGACTGTGATAAGGTCTGCGTTCACATGGAATAGTCTTTTTTTTAACGAGGGTAACTAACTTTTATTTATCTTTTTCTCTATGATAAAGGGGGGATATGATAATGAGTCAAAATGGGCCATTTTTTCACGACCATACGGGTCAAAATGGGTTAGATTAGGCTGACTTGGAAACATTTTCTCTAATAAGCTTCTCGCAAAATTATACACAATCGTGTCTATTTGATTTGAACAAGTTCATTATAATATGAATATATGATTATCTAACTCTTTAAACAAAACTATTTATGAGATTTTATGCATTTTGAATAAACTTGATAGGACTTGCAAATAAATCAAAATTAAGAATCCTAATTAAAACAAAAAACAAAAATTAAGCTATTTGTTTTTTAATAAATAAAAATACATTATTAAAAATTTTAGAAAAAAACCCCGCGCGTGCGCGGGCATTATAACTAGTAATTAGCTTAAAACAAATACCCCCAAACCAACAATGAAACGGGATTAATTAAGTTATTATCTAACTAACAAACAAACCCAAATTAATATTTTAAATAAATAAACAAAGAGTGTGGTTGATGACGTCACCTATGGTGGCTAAAAGAGAGTTTGAGTTCTGTTTTTCGAATTATGTCTTCCAATTAAGAGTTGGGTTTTTAAGAAGGGGGAGTTATTTACCCCCAGTGGGTTAGGGTGTACTTGTTGTTTTTTTTTTTTTATTTTTTTATTTTTTTATTATTATTATTTTTTTTTAGTTAAAGTATGTATTTGTTATATTTTGTTTTGTGTAATGTTTATTTGTTATTTTTTATGTTATCTAATTTGTATTCGTCTGACGTGTTTTTATTTAATTAAACAACAACAATAACACGTTAACGTTAACACATTAAACAACTACAAAAAAAAACTGTTATTATTCAATTAAAAAACACATTAACACATTATTTAAAAACAACAACACCTACTACATGTGAAGATTATTTAAAAACAAACGTTAACGTTAACACATTAAACAACTACACATTTTTTTAGAAAAATATTTTTTTTTATTTCGAAATTAAAATTTTTTTTCCATTTATTTTTTCTGAAATAATTTTTTTTAGAAGAATAATTTTTTTTTCAATTATTTTTTCTGAAATAATTTTTTTTAGAAAAATATTTTTTTTAATTTTTTTTAGAAAAATAATTCTTTTTATTTCGAAATTAAAATTTTTTTTTCCATTTATTTTTTCTGAAATAATTTTTTTTGGAAAAATAATTTTTTTTAATTCTTTTTAGAAATTTTTTTTATTTCGAAATTAATTTTTTTCCATTTATTTTTCTGAAATAATTTTTTTTAGAAAAATAATTTTTTTTGAAAAATAATTTTTTTTTAAATTATTTTTAGAAAAATAATTTTTTTTATAGTGCAAAGACAAGAATCAAAGAAGAAAAGAAAAAGGAGACACAACTTTCTTTTTTTTTTAGAGTTAATTACATAAATGGTCACTGTGGTTTGGCCATTTTTGCACTTTCAGTCACCGAACTTTTTTTTTGACTGATTCAGTCACTGTGGTTTGCATATGTTACAGATTCAGTCCAAATTCGAATAAAATGACCAAAAAGCCCTTGCCTCTTCTTTTCCGTTAACTGTCCGTTAACTGGCATTGCAACGTTAGTCCTTTTCCGTTAAATATTTTTTTTCTAAATTATTTTTTTTAGAAAAATATTTTTTTTCGAAAAATTATTATTTTCTGAAATAATTTTTTCGTAAAATTATTTTTTTCGAAAAAGTATTTTTTTTCGAAAAATTATTTTTTTTCGAAATAATTTTTTTTTTAATTTTTTTTATTCTAAATTATTTTTTTAGAAAAATATTTTTTTTCGAAAAATCATTTTTTTCTGAAATAATTTTTTTCGTAAAATTATTTTTTTTTTTAAAAATTATTTTTTTTCGAAATAATTTTTTCGAAATTTTTTTTATTCTAAATTATTTTTTTTAGAAAAATAGTTTTTTTCGAAAAATTATTTTTTTCTGAAATAATTTTTTCGTAAAATTATTTTTTTCGAAAAATTATTTTTTTTCGAAAAATTATTTTTTTTCGAAATAATATTTTCGAAATTTTTTTTATTCTAAATTATTTTTTTTAGAAATTTTTTTTTTCAAAATAATTTTTTCGAAAATTTTCTTTTTTCTGAAATAACTTTTTTGAAAATATTTTTCTAAAAAAATATTTTTCGAAAAAAAATATTTTTCAAAAAAAAATATTTTTCTAAAAAATATTTTTCTAAAAAATATTTTGTAAAAAAAATATTTTTCGAAAAAAAATAATTTAGAAAATAATATTTTTCTAAAAATTATTTTGTAAAAAAAATATTTTTCTAAAAGATTATTTCAAAAAAAAAATTTCGAAAAAATTATTTCGAAAAAAAAATTCCAAAAAAATAATTTCGAAAAAAAATACGGACGAAAACGTGTAAATGCTGAGAAAACGTGTAAAAACGGTGGAAAACGTGTAAAAACGGACGAAAATGTGTAAATACGGACGAAAACGTGTAAATACTGAAAAAACGTGAAAAAACAGATGAAAATGTGTAAATACGGATGAAAATGTGTAAAAATGGACGAAAACGTGTGAATACGGACGAAAACTTGTAAATACGGATGAAAACGTGTAAATACGGACGAAAAACTGTAAAAACGGACGAAAACGTGTAAATACAGACGAAAACGAGTAAATACGGACGAAAACATTTAAATACGGACGAAAACGTGTAAATACGGACGAAAACGTGTAAAAACGGACGAAAACATGTAAATACGGACGAAAACGTGTAAATACGGACGAAAACGTGTAAATACAGATGAAAACGTGTAAATACAGACGAAAACATATAAAGGACTAACATCCGTTAGTCTAAAGGACTAACTGTGATAAAATTGACAAACCATAGTTGTCTAAAGGACTAACTGTAAAATAAACCGGTAATAGATGCAAACCACAGTGACTGAACCAGTCAAAAAAAAATTCAGTGACTGAAAGTGCAAAAAAGGCCAAACCACAGTGACCATTTATGTAATTAACTCTTTTTTTTAACAACTTACTTTTACAAATTTTTTTTACATAAAGGGCTATAGCAAGACAACCACTCACGTGTGTTACACTTGCCCTAATTAAATCAACAAGGGCGCGTGGGTGGGGTAGGTTATAAAAAGACTTGTGGCTAATTATTTGGCTCTCACATGGGGAAGAAAAGAGCAAGACAACCACTAAAAATGGTCAGATATATAGGGGGTTAGTAGGCTTTATGGTAGGGGGCTTCAATAGTAGGACCCTTTAAGAATTTAAAACCCGGGTTGAACCGGTCGAGCTTTTAGTCGACCCGGGTCCCGGCCGGGTCTTACTCTTTTTTAACCGGATCCTACTCTTTTTCTATTTTTAATGAGACGTAATAAGTGACTTGGTAGTCTTTTTCTCTAAAAAAGATACCAAATCATCGTCGTAAATGAAAAAAAAAAAAAAAAAAAAAAAAAAAGGAATAATGATGGGATTGTTGCATTTGATGGAAGAGTTGTGGATAATGTGTGTGACTTGGCTCATGGACGTCATTTGGTGTAGAATATGATCCTACGTAACACTCCAATACCTATGAAGAAAGCCGATAGTACGTTTTAGTAGAACTTTTGACTACGAATCACAAGCATGTTTAAAGGTGTATCAAGGTGAATTCAAAGTCTAAGACCTGCAGATAACTTTTAATTGCTAGGAGACACTACAACAACTCACACTATTTAATTTATCCGCCCTTCTTAAAAAGTAGGAGTTTTTTTGTTTAAGTTGTTCGCACATACAAATGTGTTTAAAATTATTACATGGTTGCCATGAATGCAATTACAAAAGTGTTTAAATTTGTTTGCGCTTATAAACGTAAATATATAGTATAAAATATCATTACATTTTCGTATATATATAAGATTATGAAGAAATTATTTTCACATATATAAGCGTGTACAAATATGTTTACACTTATAAGTGTAGTTACAAATTTGTGTAATATGATACTGTAATTAGTTAAACGTGTAAAGCATCTTGTTATTTTAAGCGATTATATATGTCTATGTAGTATGTATCATTGAGTCCTTTGTATCAACCATCTTTTGAATATGGTGTGGTTGACCATAATTATTTTTTAAGTAGTCCTGAACACTACCTGGTTGTTATGAATGCTGGGATACATATTGTGTTAATTGCCTATAATGTGTTAAGCAGTATATTCATATTGAGCTTAAATCAGTCTTTCTTGCTTGCGAGCTTCAGTCAGACAGCATATGAGCTACGTACGTCGCTGAAGTGGTATATTTCATATTACATTGAAGTACTAACTGTATGTTGCACTTTACACCTCGTTTCATATCGGGGCAAGGATGATTACCTTCATACATCATGCAAAACATGTGATTTCTGCTGAGTTTAGTTCCTACGAAGATGTGATCCTAGATGCGTGCTGCCAAAATATAATATGAAATATGGGAGCACGTGGTAGCGATGTCGAGTCAGAAAGGTAAAAAAAAAAATCAGATGCAAAAGCCAGCAGTTTGAAGCAGCTTGGATAAAGAACAAATATGATCCAAACTTATGAACACTTTCTCATTTATTGACTCTGAAAACTGACATAGCAGCTGATCTTGCCGATGCTGAGTTATATGGTTTAGTTTATACGAAAACAGAGTTTTTAGAACTTGTGAGTTAATTATGATCGAGAAATATGTTTCACATTTCAAGCTTCATGAGAAATATGAGTCAAGCTTTGATATATCTAATGTTTAATCCTTAATATTACCTCATCAGTAGGAAGATATAAGCATGTCCCTTGTTGTTCTGATAAGGGTGTGGTTGCGTTGTAATTTGTAAATGATATGTTTTCACGTGAAATCTAATTTTCAGTGATATTTCAGTCTATCTTCACATATGCGCTAAAACGTCCCAAACAGCAAGAACAATCATATTATGTAAGACATAGGTGGTGCTATTCTAATTTTGATGCGTTTTCTGTTAAAGTTCATGTAATCATCTGTCTGTGCATTCTTCTTTTGTTGATTCGAACTAAGCAATCTGGGGGTATAGATAACATCGAGCATTTGGTAAGAGTAATTGAAATCTGGTCCAAAAAGAAACACGATCAAATGATAACAACGCATGAAAGTACACTAGTAAAATTATACTAACTGGTAAATTGGAGTATAAGTTCAACTTAGCTGCTATATCAATATCATCCTATCATTTCTTCTATAATGCTACACTAGTTAAATTATACTAACTGGTGCTCTTTATGAAAGGAATGGTTGAAACTGAGACATCATAATGAAAAAAGGTAGGATTGACCTGAACAAAGAAGACCCGTTTGACTCGGTTTTTAAAATGACCATTCTGACCCGGTTCAAAATGAATGTTGTTTTACAGAAAACACAAGAACAGTTATTTAGATTACTTCAGTAAAATCTTTGAATCAATACATAGCACTTAAAGAGATTATATAAACAACGAATTAGTATTCCTGTATCATCCTAAAACCCCCTCAAACATCTAAGACGATCAAGGACCTTGCTTCAACACGCTGACTAAGTTGCAGCACAGCAAAGATATGCAATGAGTCTCAACGAATGCCATGACTGCCATAAAGGGGAACAGGGATGAGGGTATGAGCTGGTTGGTAGCAAGTTGAAATGGATACAGCAAAATGTGCTGCCGTCTTGTGGTCAGGGGAAATAGGCGCACGAAAACAGGACATAGGAAAGGTGTGGGCAACAAAAGGAATGGCAGGAGAAAGAAAGAAGAGGACTTAAATGACGTGAATCACCACCCATCAACAAAGTGTGTTAAATCCGTGGTTTCAAGCTTGACTCACTGATACTAGGATATGTATGTTTTTCAACTATTTGAAAAAGCAAACAAACATGTGAAACACAAACACCAAAACTTAAATGACACAGAAATATAAGGCCGCTGTGGCTGCCATGAGCCCATGATGTAGGAGAATTGTTCGAAAGCTACTCATGTTCTTTACTGGATTGCTATTGTAACAATAGTAGGCACTGTTCAATCTTCTATATTTCACCTCAACAAATCATTAATTGCTAATCAACGTCAATCCCTAATTGTATCATTGATTCATGTTTTTTTTTAATTTTAATCTGGACATATGCTGATGCACGTGCAATTACTCGAACCACATAATTCCTAGCCAATCTTCCAGCATAACATTGGTTTTAGCCATTGGTCTTAAATCAATGGTTATAAGTTTGGCTCGCTTTAATAGCATATAAATGTTTCAAATATTTGAATAAACAAACAAATAAAGCAAAATACACACTTCAAGCAAATAAGTTGACTACTGCATAAACGGATATGCAACATTTCATCTACCATCCCAAATATAATTAACCTAAACATTTCATTATTCAGCAAACCAATTACCAGTGATTATACCAACCACTGAACCGCCTTCATCAGCATTCCCTTACAAATATGTTCACACTTATCTTTCTAGCATCATAAACTAAACTCAATAATAAAGACTGATCTAATACCTACAGCTTGATCTCGACGCCTTGCAATATGCACTATCATCTTTGTTAATGAATGATAGAATCTGACTGATCAAGCAAAAGTAGCGTTTCCATGTACGACCACGCAGAGAAAGCAGGTCCCTTTCCATTAATCCCAAGATCATTAGTATGCCCAGACAAGGGTTCATAAACTACAATTCTACACTCTTTATATGTATCATCATCCGCAATTTCTACTACAACTTCACCATTGTTCCGGAAACCCAATACCTCACCGGACGACCACTTACCCCCAACCTTAACAGTATATATCTTACTAAACGTTTTATTAGCACCATCTTTCCTCGTCCACACACCACAAACCGAAGTGTCAAGACCCTCGAGATAATACTCAAGTAAAACAAGCGACTCATCCATCTTTGCCACATTTAGTCTAGGTGTATATACTAATGTCCTTGGAAGACACACTTCTCCAAACTCCTCACTCGTCAAATCAAACGAAATAACAAAATTACAACGCGCACCCCTAAAACCATAAGCACGGAAATAAATAACCCCATTTACAAAAACCTGAAGCGACGCCAAATGGCAAGATTTAAAAGGCGCACCCCTATACACAGTTTTCCAAACACGTGTACTTAACGTAAAAACCTCAACCTCCCACATACTAGGTATTTTAGTGACCCCAAGCTTGTTACAAGGTAAAAAAGTGACACTAATCTTAACAAGCTTAGGGTCACTAGTATCGGGACAAACCCCAAAACCAACAATAGTATCCATATACCTCGCTTTAGGGATAACAACAATACCAACAGATTTCCTAACAGTAGGATTCCATATAAGAGCCATCTTAGTTTTTGAATCTACGTATCTGTAAAAACCGCAAAAACATAACAACCCGTTAACGGAACTGAGTATTAATGTGTCTCTTAATAAGCTAAGTGACTCCGGGGCGGTTAAGGGAAACTTATGTTGGGGGAAAGTATTGTTATCGATAATCGAAGTATGTGTTTGGACATTATCCAACTCGTTACTTACAAGTAGATGATGTTGGGGGTTTGTGTGATTGATGTGGTAGTTGTTTATGAATTTCGGGCTATCGATAAGAGACTTCCATTGTTTCGAAACGGATCGGAATTGAATTAGTGATTTGACAGGAAGCCTTTTCATGATTTCTGATTGGATATCGAAATGTATGAAATCAGACATTTTTCTGATTTTGGCTTAAGGTTTTGAATTTTAGAGATTTTCGACAAGTAGGGATTAAATTTCGGGCCTAAAGCTTCACCTCCTACGGTGCTTTGTTCCTCGATTAGATCAGACAGTTCCTTAACAAGCTAATAAGCTGTAAATCAAAAGTAATCACAAGTGTCAAAGCACAGGTTAAAAAAATTCATTGTTCCAGCTTGACTTCATAATTGGTACATTCAGAGAGCCAAAGCACATTTAACTAAAGAAACGCATAATACCAACACCTAATGTTGATTTTATCCAGCTTATAAATTTTTCTAATTGATGCAGAAACTTTTTTACAGAAATCCAATTCCTTTAAAACCCAATGCCTTTAAAGCCCAATGCAGTAACTTTCTATTCTGACATAAAACTGATGTGTGCAAAAACTTTTTATTTCAAATACCCAATGACAGCCGGGTCGACCCACAATTTAAATTCAGCTAATATTCACTTACATCAAAAAGATTAACAACCTTTCCTTTTGCGTTTTGACATTACAGGTCATGTGCAGGTACATATACATGGACTTACTCAAGGTCGATCAGCTTGAGAGGTTTCTTTTTCCCCGGTTTACCGTTTGCAATGTAGTTGTCTAATAGGAGTAGTTGTCTAATTCTGGAGACTAGATTACTTGGCCAATGCATCTAGTAAAAAAAAAAATTATGTTAAACATATTTATAACAAAATGCAATTCATCATCCTACAGAAATTGAAAGTTCAAAATTTACCAAATTGGCCCAAGGCTTCAGTTTGGCATTGCAAAATTTCTTTGAAGGGCTTGAAGTCAAAGCCGTGAACCAATTTTGACCCGTTTACTTTTTAAAGCTCGTTCTTCTACCCGTTTCGACAGTTAATGACCTAATCCAAATTGGTCTCTATAAATACATGCCACAGCAACATAGTACAAATGGGCGATAATGAGCTATGGTGAAGAAAAACAATTACGGTGTAACCGAGTATACCAAGGAAAATAATATTTTGGATTCAATCTCTTATTTACATTTTTTTTTTGGGTATTTATGAGAATCAAGCAGTAAGCACCTTTGAGTTGAAAAGGGAATGGGTTGAAACAAACTGATAGTAAAGTTTACCATAGATGCTAAAGTCATCAAATTTATTGTAGTTCTAAGAACACAAGGTCAAATCACTTTTTTATTAATAAGCAAAAGTTGATAGACAAGAAAGTAGCTTATAATAAATACATCCTCAGCCTTCGCCCTTCCCGACAAGCATGAGCCTCTTTTGATAGCTTCATTTTGGTCCTCCAATGTTGTTGCCTTCTAAGCTAACTGCAATAATCTTAAATTAGATAACAAACTTGCAGGGAATTTTGGTTTTAAAAAAAAAAAAAAATGCTAGAACGGCAAAGACAAGAGGTTTTGAAGAACCTGAAAAGAGACAATAGATGAAGGTTTCATGCTCGATGTAGTTGTCTACAAGAGTAGAGCCATCCTGGAGCCGCTTTTGGGGCAAAAACAGTGTCTGCACGTGTGCAGGAATACCTTCATGGTCCTGAATCTTGGCTTTGAGATCGTTGATGGTGCATAAGCTATTCACTCGAAGGTGGAAGCGTTTTCCGGTGGAAGTCATGACATATATTATCTGGAAAACTCCCCTCATCCATGTTCTATCGTCAACAAGGCGGAGGAACTCCCCGTACTTGACGTAGTAGTAGGCAAGGGTGCGGCTGTCCTGAAGCTCGCGTCCAGCGTATACCAGCCTTAGTTGGTCAGTAGAGATACCTTTCTCGTAACGAAACAAGGCTTTCACTCTTTTAACGGTGGTGCGGGTATCGACAAACATAGGCATCATACAATAGAAGGGCCCAACAGATATCCTTATCTGTGTTATATGTTGTTCCACAAGATCAATGGTGGACCTACAAGGGATGTTGTAGTCGGAAAAGGTACGGTGGTTGTCGATGAGCTCTACTCCAGCAAAGAAGAGCTTTTGCCTCCTCGGGGCAATACGTGTCTTGTCAAAGATTTTGACCTTAAGGCTGCGGATTGTGTCATGCCGTAGACATATGAAGGACAATTTGGACACGTATTGGAACCGGATTAGTATCTGCAGTGCTCCCTCAGGTAAATCATGTTCCTGGAAAGATACCAATTGATGAAAGTCACCTGTCGTGACCTTAATAA
This sequence comes from Artemisia tridentata subsp. tridentata, assembly GCA_021014915.2. Taxonomy (NCBI): domain Eukaryota; kingdom Viridiplantae; phylum Streptophyta; class Magnoliopsida; order Asterales; family Asteraceae; genus Artemisia; species Artemisia tridentata. The sequence goes on from CP139509.1 coordinate 20,344,638, forward strand.
CTTCAACAAGTTTCGGGGTCTCATTGTTCTTCATCTGTCAACAAATATTCAAATCAATATCGATTACTAATAATAAACATTTGCAAAACAAGAATCGATAATCATAACCATAACGTAATAATATAAGTATAAAAACCAACCAAAAACAGTTACAATTAACGATAATTAGGTCTAACTAACAGCCAGAAGTTAAAAGATCATAATCACACTTCAACAATATATCGATGATAACAATAACATAACCACAACGACCATTTTAACACAACATCAACAGTGACCACAAGAATCAATTTACCACCCCGAGACCACTTGACCCAAGTGGTTTTCCATACTTGACCGAGAACAAGGAATCAAACAAACACTATTTCTGTTAATTCTTACCACACGATACTACAACAGATTCAAAATCGTTTTTAAAATTGTTATCAAGACGTTTTTATCTCATTCGAATCCACGAAAAACAATAACAATAAAAAGAATCGGTAATAAAAAAATATATAAAGACGGGCTTTCTCGGTTTTACCGTGACGAGAAAGAGAGGAGAGCAAGGCGGTGGTAGCGCGTAGCTGTGGTGGCGCGTGGTGACTGCGGTGACCGGAGAAGGCGCGTGAAGGATATAGAAGTGACGAGGAGATCACAAGGATTATTTTGATGGTGGTGGTGTAGTCGGGTGAGTGGCGGTGGCGGCACAACTAGCCGGAATCGTGGCCGGAAAAGAGAGAGAGGAGAGGAGGTGGTGTCGCCTGGAAAGAGGAGAAGGAAGGGTTTGTTAACCCTAAAAGTTGTTAAGTGTTATATTTATAGGTTGAGGGTGGGACTAAGGACAAACCCTAGCGCGCCCTCAGGGACTGAATATGTAAATCTCTTCATATTTTTAACGAAATGCCAACGAGACCAATAAATCGTGTTGTAAATATTTCCCGAGCATCCGAAAGTTATTCCATAAATTTTAAAATCGTTTTTCCATTAAGAACGACTATTCATACGCCTCGTTCCTCACGAATAATAAAATAATCAAATCAATTCGTCGGTTGTGCCAGTACGCGTTGTGTACGAATTTCATGTTTCGCGAGATAAATTTCACGTTTTCAAACCAAATAAGTTCAGAAAGTATCTGTTTATGAGAAAAATTATACCGATCATAAATACATGCCACAGCAACATAGTACAAATGGGCGATAATGAGCTATGGTGAAGAAAAACAATTACGGTGTAACCGAGTATACCAAGGAAAATAATATTTTGGATTCAATCTCTTATTTACATTTTTTTTTTTTTGGGTATTTATGAGAATCAAGCAGTAAGCACCTTTGAGTTGAAAAGGGAATGGGTTGAAACAAACTGATAGTAAAGTTTACCATAGATGCTAAAGTCATCAAATTTATTGTAGTTCTAAGAACACAAGGTCAAATCACTTTTTTATTAATAAGCAAAAGTTGATAGACAAGAAAGTAGCTTATAATAAATACATCCTCAGCCTTCGCCCTTCCCGACAAGCATGAGCCTCTTTTGATAGCTTCATTTTGGTCCTCCAATGTTGTTGCCTTCTAAGCTAACTGCAATAATCTTAAATTAGATAACAAACTTGCATGGAATTTTGGTTTTAAAAAAAAAAAATGCTAGAACGGCAAAGACAAGAGGTTTTGAAGAACCTGAAAAGAGACAATAGATGAAGGTTTCATGCTCGATGTAGTTGTCTACAAGAGTAGAGCCATCCTGGAGCCGCTTTTGGGGCAAAAACAGTGTCTGCACGTGTGCAGGAATACCTTCATGGTCCTGAATCTTGGCTTTGAGATCGTTGATGGTGCATAAGCTATTCACTCGAAGGTGGAAGCGTTTTCCGGTGGAAGTCATGACATATATTATCTGGAAAACTCCCCTCATCCATGTTCTATCGTCAACAAGGCGGAGGAACTCCCCGTACTTGACGTAGTAGTAGGCAAGGGTGCGGCTGTCCTGAAGCTCGCGTCCAGCGTATACAAGCCTTAGTTGGTCAGTAGAGATACCTTTCTCGTAACGAAACAAGGCTTTCACTCTTTTAACGGTGGTGCGGGTATCGACAAACATAGGCATCATACAATAGAAGGGCCCAACAGATATCCTTATCTGTGTTATATGTTGTTCCACAAGATCAATGGTGGACCTACAAGGGATGTTGTAGTCGGAAAAGGTACGGTGGTTGTCGATGAGCTCTACTCCAGCAAAGAAGAGCTTTTGCCTCCTCGGGGCAATACGTGTCTTGTCAAAGATTTTGACCTTAAGGCTGCGGATTGTGTCATGCCGTAGACATATGAAGGACAATTTGGACACGTACTGGAACCGGATTAGTATCTGCAGTGCTCCCTCAGGTAAATCATGTTCCTGGAAAGATACCAAATGATGAAAGTCACCTGTCGTGACCTTAATAACTTCAACAAGTTTCGGGGTCTCATTGTTCTTCATCTGTCAACAAATATTTAAATCAATATCGATATTTAAAACTAGTTATTTACGGGTTCCTTTTTAAAATTCTTAATTATATATTACTATGACTAATAAACGAACAAATTTATGTGCCGCAAATAATTATTCTTGCTTAAATAAAAATATGAAATATTATGTATATATGTTTTTTTTTATTGTTTATGTTTAAATTTAAAATTATCTTTCATTATTCACGCAAAATATCATGAAGTAATAATTTTCTAGTCATTGGTATTTAGTAAAAGATTCCTCATTGATACACCAACCGACGAAAGTTGGGCGCAAAGTAAAAAAGTCAAATGATTATCATAGTTAGACCGATGGAAATGGTGACCGCAAGCGACCGCACCTCAGTGCCAACTCATCTTATGACTAAATGCCAGTAATGGTGACCGCAGGGGCGACCGAACAATGTTTTTTTTAAATAAAAGTTTCTTAATAATTAAAAAACATTACAATAATAATTCAAATAAAATTAAAAACAATAAAATATATATATATATATATATATATATATATATATATATATATATATATATATATATATATATATATATATATATATATACACACACACACTATATAGGGGCACTGGTATGTGCTTAAACACATACCATTTCTAGACCAAAACCGGACCAAAATAACCAAAAACCCGACCAAAATGCCAAAAGATATTGTGTTTTTGTGTTTTTGCATGTGCAGGGATGGATATCGTGAAAATTGACAAAAGACACAAGAAAATCAAGAAAACGAGCACGAGATACGAAAAGGCTCAGAACCGGAACCGGGAACAAAGAAAATGGTCAAAAATGCATCCGAGGTCCTCCAACTATCACCCTTAGATAATCTTTTGTAAAATAGCAGCCACGGTCCCTAGAATTTCAGCAATTTACACATTTAGTCCCTTTTTAACCCTTTTATACCCGGATCCATAGTTAAACTCATTTCACTTAAACATTACCCAAATTAAATAATCTCTTACCCAACCTTCCCTTTTAATCCAATAGCCCAATCCTCTTAAACCGGTCCACCCCTTTTCATTAAAACCCAGCCCACTCATATAGAACACAACCCGATCCGCCCAAATTAAATCCACCGGGTCAAACCTTACCCTCTCGGTCAAAGTTAAAAAAGAGATAAAAATAAAAACAAACACACCTCACACTTCACTTTCCTTATCTCTCTCACAAAAGAAATTAAACCCGATCCCCAAACTTTCCCCTTTTCCCCCAAGGATGAACCCTAATTACCGCCCACTCCTTAATTACCACAATTAAGGGTAATTAGGTCTTTTCGTACACTTGTCAGAGCGTGTCAGAGAGCAAACTAACACACGGGGACACATGGCAGCAGGTTATTGGATCGAACACGCATCATCTGTGATCGTACGGTGGGAAACTAAAGATTGAAGAGAAAGGTGATCTAAGGGTGATGGAGGGCTCTCAAAGAAGCACATATTCACGCGGATCGCCAGCGTGGCGAGACCCGAAGGTTCGGTGTAAGTCTATAAATAGAGGAGAGGTTATCCCATTTTATTGATGTAATATTTATATTTTTATTTTTGATTCCAAAGAAATTGTAACGAATACAATTCCCCCGGGTCGTTCTCCCAACGAAGGTTTGACGGCGAATTTGTCGAATCGGTGTCGTGAAAATGTGAAGTGAAAAAGTGAACGTGAGAGATTATTTTTTAGAATTGATTACACTATAATAAGAAAAATTAAAAGCAATCTACGCTATTAAAATAAATGCACACAAAGAAAATTCAAATAAATGCAAATCCCGGGCTAATCCCGAGATTTATAAATCTAGTAGTGAAATTATACTTAAAATAAAAATAAAAATAAAATAAAATCTAATGGACAAAAATGAATTTTATTTTAAAACTGATTTTATAAAACAAATTTAAGAAAATTAAGTTTTATAAAAAAATTCGAGGGACTAAAAATGAAATTTAGGAAACTTTATTTAAACTAAAACTTTTTTAAACAAAGACAAGGACTTAAATTGTAATTCCTGAAACTTTAATAAAACTTAAAACGGTTTGAAACAAAGACAAGGACCAAACTCGTTAAGAATGAAACTCAAGGACTGAATTGAAAAATTTTAAAAACTAGAAACGTTTTATACTTAACAAATATACCCAGGTTCGATCCTAGGTATTTACAAATTAACTCAACTATTTTTTTTCCTTTTTCTTCTTTTGCAAAACAACTAACAACTAACTAATACTAATTTTTAGAAAAGAAAAGAGTTTAAAAGAGGCTAAAATAACAAGAACACTACACAATAACACTACTCAGTAACTCAAGATTCAAAACAAACAAGTACACTACAAAATTTATATTGCAGCAGACTTTAAAAAACTTTTAACCAGTTAAACACTACTAAAGAAAATCAGCTTGACCACATATCCCAGTGAAATCCACAACTAAACAACATTACACAGATCAAATATCACAGTGAAATCCACAATATCACAGTAAATACTAGAAATGACAGATTCAACTGAGCACCTAAACAAATATGATGAAACTAGTAACAATTAAAGTAGAACTAATCAAGTAAGCTTCTAACATGCAAAAATCAAACTAATAGAGCAGTAATCATTTAACAGAAACAAATCTATACTAGAAATCTCATAAAATGCAATAAGAACTTTGAAAATGAAATAAGGAACTTACAAAAGCACCCTTAGCTTGAACAAAGGGTTTTCCTAAGTAGCCTATCTTTAAGATAGACCAATGACTTCCCTGGCTTCAATTGGACTATCAGATTATACCCGGATTCATGATCTTCACACCATTGTTGACTTTTGTTGACCAGATTAACTTTGAATGTTACAGCAGTAATGACACTAGAACTCACTTACAATAAGCTATAGAGCTTACATAAGCTGACTTTAAATGAACTTGAGCTTAATGAAGCAGATTGAACTATATATATATATATATATATATATATATATTTTTTTTTTTTCTTTTGAGATTATCAGAACTGAAACAAAGAAATAAACTAAAACTGAAATCAAGTAACTAATTGAGATTTCGGATACAAATTAACTTCAAACTTTAACTTTCATTAAAACTTAAAAAGTACAATACTCGAATCAACTAAACATAAACAAAACGAAAAAATTACAATAATCAAACAACTAAACATAAACTAAAAATTACAATTCGATTTGAAAGATTAAATTTCTAAAACTATTTTGACAGCATAACTTTGCTAAATAAAAATTACATCTCTAAAATGGGATAACCTCTCCTCTATTTATAGACTTACACCGAACCTTCGGGTCTCGCCACGCTGGCGATCCGCGTGAATATGTGCTTCTTTGAGAGCCCTCCATCACCCTTAGATCACCTTTCTCTTCAATCTTTAGTTTCCCACCGTACGATCACAGATGATGCGTGTTCGATCCAATAACCTGCTGCCATGTGTCCCCGTGTGTTAGTTTGCTCTCTGACACGCTCTGACAAGTGTACGAAAAGACCCAATTACCCTTAATTGTGGTAATTAAGGAGTGGGCGGTAATTAGGGTTCATCCTTGGGGGAAAAGGGGAAAGTTTGGGGATCGGGTTTAATTTCTTTTGTGAGAGAGATAAGGAAAGTGAAGTGTGAGGTGTGTTTGTTTTTATTTTTATCTCTTTTTTAACTTTGACCGAGAGGGTAAGGTTTGACCCGGTGGATTTAATTTGGGCGGATCGGGTTGTGTTCTATATGAGTGGGCTGGGTTTTAATGAAAAGGGGTGGACCGGTTTAAGAGGATTGGGCTATTGGATTAAAAGGGAAGGTTGGGTAAGAGATTATTTAATTTGGGTAATGTTTAAGTGAAATGAGTTTAACTATGGATCCGGGTATAAAAGGGTTAAAAAGGGACTAAATGTGTAAATTGCTGAAATTCTAGGGACCGTGGCTGCTATTTTACAAAAGATTATCTAAGGGTGATTCTTGACAATCTTAGATAGTTGGAGGACCTCGGATGCATTTTTGACCATTTTCTTTGTTCCCGGTTCCGGTTCTGAGCCTTTTCGCATCTCGTGCTCGTTTTCTTGATTTTCTTGTGTCTTTTGTCAATTTTCACGATATCCATCCCTGCACATGCAAAAACACAAAAACACAATATCTTTTGGCATTTTGGTCGGGTTTTTGGTTATTTTGGTCCGGTTTTGGTCTAGAAATGGTATGTGTTTAAGCACATACCAAAATCCCCCAGACTAAGTATTGCAATGTCCTCATGCAATGTTATAAAAACTCCCCGATTTTCCTTTTATTCTATTTTTGTACTTTTCTTATTATTCGAGTGACGGCTTTGTTGATAATCATTATCTGTCGATAATTTTTAGGGTCATAGAGTAGAAACACAACTCATAGAGGAGTGACCATAAGGATAAAATTCTTCGTCCTTGATTTTTCACATGCTCCCAAACTAAGCTTATAAACGAGATCACAACCTACTTAGAAATTAGATGCCAACACTACTCATGGAAGTTACTTGTGTAAACCTCTCGCTCCCATTTTCTTATTTTTATTTCTACTTATTTTATTTTTGTGAGAAGAATGAATTTCTCCATAAGCTTCTCATTTTCATAATTATTAGTCCGATAAAGATATCAAGTTTAAAACGCTAAGTAGTTTTCCATCTTCTTGCAAAAAAGTTTGCCTTAAAAATGAGGTCCAAATCAAGGTTATTACATACGTCCAAGACTGAAGAACTCATACAAACATGTAGACATAAGTTGTGGAGAAACATCACGTGCACCTCATGTGCCCGATCTAGGGTCATCACATGCACCTCACGTGCCATCAACTTGTCTAACACAATAAGCACAAAATCCATACATCTCAACATACATTTTTTTTTTTTTTTTTTTTTTTTTTTTTTTTTTTTTTTTTTTTAATTTTTTTACTCAATCTTTTCTTCACTCAATAACTTAATACCACGGGATTACCGGGTGTTTCCAAATCATCAAACATTCAATAGTAACCCTTAGAAGACGAACCTTCACGGTTTAAATCCAAGACCTTACCGCCTTTAGAAGTAAGGATCCAAGGTCCGATCTCAATCCGAAATCTAAGAGCACTTTACAACTTATTCACTCAATACGGGACCTTGATGTGTACCCAATCTTTAGAGCAAAAATTCTTTTAAGAAGATGGAGAACTAAATTTCGTTCTAAACCTAAATATCTTTAATTATTTATACAATATATGGGGTGAAACAATTTTACGGGAGCAAAAGGCCACAAGTACCTACGACGAGCTCTAAAGAGAACCAACTACTCCACGTTTGGCATCTAACTTCTAAATAAATTCTATCATTTCTCGCTCTTCGCACATTTAAAAATCTCAAATAATGAAATTCGCGAATACTTAGCCGATAATCAGCCACGCATATATAAAGTCAGTTACAGAAACTTGCAAATTCTTGAAAAGAATTCGCGTTTTCTAGCTCCTTATGTAAAAGACTAGCGAAAGCTTTAAAGCCATGCATGTATAAAGTCAAGTACGGGAACACGCAAAAGAGCAGCTCCTTGTGTACAAGACTAGCACAAGCTTATATGATTATTATTGGTTAAGGGAACAAGCTAGGGCTCAACACGCCCGGTCAAGTCAAAATTTTATTCCTACTCTACCCAGCGGAAAATCAACAAAAATGTCAAAACCTATTATATTTTTGCACAAAATTTTTTTTAAATTTTCTCATTTTTTGGAATTTTTTTCAATTTTTGAGAAAAAACGGGGTTGCACGAGACAATAGCAAAAATGCAAGGCAAAAATCGAATCGCAAGATTACCCCCCCCCCAGACTAGAACGAGACATTGTCCTCAATGTCTTAAAGGTACGGGAATCCCTACAAAAATCTAAGGCCGTTTATTAATTATGCCAAAAGATAAATGTAGAACGATAAGATTTTGGATATTGGATAAGCAGCGGATGATGAAACTCGAGTAGCGTGAAGGGAACTACGAGCACGAGAGTCTTCATCATCAGCATTCCTGGACACATCACAGAAAAACAACGAGACACAAGATATGGAGGAGGATCTCCTCCTCTTTTATTAAGAAAATAGAAAGAAGATAGATGGATAAGCATGGGGTGCCTCCCACGAAGCGCTTGTTTTTGTTAACCGAGTCACATGAGCTTGACTCGACCCCGAATTTATTTGTCCATGGGGAAAGTTTGGAGATCCGGGACAACCATGGATGGTACGTCCCCTCCAAAATAGTGCTTCAACCTATGACCATTCACCTTAAAGTTTGGACCGTCATTTTGAGCTAACTCGACGGTTCCATATGGAAAAACTTGAGTGATGGTAAATGGCCCAGACCAGCGGGTTTTGAGTTTACCCGAGAAAATCTTTAGCCGAGAATTGAAAAGGAGGACTCGATCACCAACGTTGAAAACGCGGTTTTTAATCTTGAGTCATGAATCCTTTTTGTTTTCTCTTTGTAGATCAAAGAATTCTCGTAGGCTTGATCCCGAAGCTCATTTAATTCATTTAATTGAAGCTTACGGTGATCACCCGCGGTCTGAAGGTCAAAATTGGCATGTTTTAAGGCCCAATATGCCTTATGCTCGAGCTCGATGGGCAGATGGCAGGCTTTTCCGTAAACCAGCTTGTAAGGAGTACACCCGATGGGTGTCTTGAAAGCGGTTCGGAAAGCCCATAATGCATCATCCAATTTGTCGGCCCACGAGGCTCGATTTTCACCAACGGTTCTTTCAAGGATACGTTTCAATCCACGATTCGAAACCTCGACTTGTCCGCTTGTTTGCGGGTGATACGCGGTAGAGAGTCGGTGAGTGACACCATACTTGAGCATAACTTTTGCAAATTGATCATTGCAGAAGTGAGTACCACGATCACTGATTATAGCACGAGGAGTTCCGAATCGGGAGAAGAGATTTTTTAAGAACTTAACAACCACTCGGGCATCATTAGTGGGGAGCGCTTTAGCTTCAACCCATTTTGACAAGTAGTCGACGGCCACGAGGATATACTTATTCCCTCGTGAAGACGGGAATGGCCCCATGAAATCGATGCCCCACACGTCAAAAATCTCACAGACTTGAATTGCATTTTGAGGCATTTCGTCTTTTTGCGAGATTTTTCCTTGACGTTGGCAAGAGTCACAAGACTTCACCAAGTCGTGGGCATCGCGGTAGATTTTCGGCCAATAGAATCCAGAATCAAAGATTTTTTTAGCGGTGTAGCTGGCACCATGATGTCCCCCTGTGGGTCCATTATGACAAGCGTTGAGGATGTCAACGGCTTCTTGGCCATGCACACACCGTCTTATCACTTGATCGGCACATATCCGGAATAAGTAGGGATCGTCCCAGAAATAATGTTTAACATCTTTGAAAAACTTCTTTTTCTGCTGGGACGACATCCCTTTCACCACAAAATTCCCCGCATGGTAATTTGCGTAATCGGCAAACCATGGGGTACTCGGATCATTTTTTGAAGATATTTTCCCAAGTGTCTCGAGAGGAAATGTCTCGGTGATTTCCTTTTTCTCGAGAACACTTTGATGAGGATTTTCCAGTCTGGACAAATGATCAGCGGCTAGATTCTCTGCTCCTTTTTTATCACGAATGATAATGTCAAATTCCTGGAGCAGAAGAATCCACCGAAGTAATCTCGGTTTAGCATCTTGTTTTGCTAAGAGATACTTTAGAGCAGAATGGTCCGTATACACTATGCTTTTTGATAAGACAAGATATGGTCTAAATTTCTCAAAAGCGTAGACAACGGCCAACAATTCTTTCTCAGTAGTAGTGTAATGAGATTGAGCATTGGTCATTGTCTTGCTAGCATAGTGTATCGGTTGGAAGTATTTGGATTTGCGTTGCCCCAGGACTGCACCGATAGCATAATCGCTTGCATCACACATTAGCTCAAAGGGCAAGTCCCAGTCGGGGGCAACCAAGATTGGTGCTTCGGTTAACTTCTTTTTGAGAACCTCGAATGCTTCGATGCATTCGGGAGAGAAGATGAACGGAGCATCTTTTTCAAGAAGATGGGTCAGAGGCCGGGCGATTTTTGAGAAGTCATGAATAAATCGTCTGTAGAAACCGGCATGACCAAGGAAACTACGGATTCCTTTGACGGTAGTGGGATGAGGTAGCTTAGCGATAACATCGACTTTAGCTCGATCGACCTCAATCCCAGATTTGGAAATCTTATGGCCGAGGACTATGCCCTCTTTAACCATGAAATGGCACTTCTCCCAATTTAGAACGAGATTGGTGCTTTCACACCGTTCAAGCATTTTCTCTAAATGGGAGAGGCACGAGGAGAAAGAATTTCCATAAACCGAGAAGTCATCCATAAAGACCTCCATCGTCGTCTCGATCATATCATGGAATATGGCCATCATGCACCTTTGAAACGTGCCCGGAGCATTGCACAAGCCGAAAGGCATGCGTCGGTAGGCAAATGTTCCATAAGGACACGTGAAGGTGGTCTTTTCCTGATCTTGGGGATCAATTGGTATTTGAAAATACCCGGAAAAGCCATCGAGAAAACAATAGAACTCATTTCCTGCCAAACGCTCAAGCATTTGGTCCATAAATGGTAGAGGGAAATGGTCTTTACGGGTAGCATCGTTGAGTTTTCGGTAATCAATACACACTCTCCATCCGGTGACGAGACGTGTGGGAATTAACTCATTTTCTTCGTTTGTTATCACGGTCATTCCACCCTTTTTAGGCACACAGTGGACCGGACTAACCCATGAGCTATCCGAGATCGGATAAATCATCCCTGCGTCAAGGAGTTTAATAACTTCCTTTTTTATGACATCATGGATTTTTGGGTTAACCCGTCTTTGTTGCTGAACAGCGGGTTTGAAATTATCTTCCAATAAGATCTTATGGGTGCAGAATTTAGGGTCAATACCCTTTATATCAGAGATCTGCCAAGCAATGGCACTTTTATGCTTTTTAAGCACGTCTAAGAGTTTTGTCTTCTCCTCATCTTTGAGAGCTTTTGAAATAATGACGGGAAATGTATCGGAATCTCCCAAGAAAGCATATTCAAGATGAGGAGGTAAATCCTTGAGCTCAAGCTCCGGAGGATTTTCAATAGACGGCTTAATTTCCTTAACGTCGGCCATTTTAAGGTCCATCGGAGGGGAAAAAGGGGTAGGGTCTTCATTCAAAAGTTGTTCAAGCATAAGAATATCCCCCTCCGGATCATAATAAGAATCATCATCTTCCGGTGAAGAAGATGTGTCGGTAGCAAGAAACTCATTGACCTCTTCCAAAAAGAAATCACCTCCCTCAAACGGAGTGAGGGACGGGGAAGAGTCGGAGATAATCGGTGAAGAAATAGTAGACGGAGAAGAATCATCAATAGAGGTAGAAGAAGAATCCAAAGTGGGATTGCCACTAGAAAAACCAAGAATCTCTTGAGCATACTCCTCCGTAGTGACGTCAATAATATCAATACGGTTCACGGACATGCAATTATCGTTGGAGGAGTATCTCGCGTTTTGATCCAAATCGAAAGTCACGGCTTCATTACCAACTCGCAAGGTAATCTCTTCATCATAAACATCAATCAACGCACGCCCGGTTCTTAAGAATCCTCTCCCGAGAATGAGAGGAACTCGGGGATCGGCATCAAATTCGACAATCACAAAGTCTGCCGGAAAATGGAATTTTCCCACATTAACATAGACATCTTCGGCTATGCCAATTGGTCGGGTGATTGATCGATCTGCGAGCTCGAGAGTCATGCGGGTCGGAGTGAGAGCGGGGAGAGATAATTTTTCCCAGACGGACTTAGGCATTAAGTTAATGCTAGCGCCAAGATCGGCCAAGGCAAAACATTGAACCATCCCCGGAAAATTGCACGGAATAAGGAACTTTCCGGGATCTCCTAGCTTTTCCGGAAGCTTTTTAAGGAGAACCGCGGAACATTGTTCATTCAACGGGGTTGTTTTTGCCATCTCAAACAATTTATCTTTGTTACTCAACAAATTCTTCACCATCGATGCAAACTTCGGCATTAAGAGAGCAGCATCCGCAAAGCTAATTTCGAAACTCATATCTTGAAAGATTTGATAGAATTTCTCCATCTGATGCGTATTCTTATCATGGTGCTTTTGTTCATCAAGTCGTGACGGATACGGAAGTTTTATCTTAACGGGAACCTCTTGTTCAAAATCAACTTTCCCTTTTCCTTTTGACGATTGGACAACCGGAGGTTGGATGTCTTCGGTCCTTCCGTTATTAGTAGGAAGTGCCGTATCCGTTGTCTCCTCGGTTTCACGGGCGACTACCTTGGGAGGAAGAGAAGAAGAGGTAGTCGGAGCCGTAGGTCCATCATAACAAACACCACTACGTGTTGTGATCGCTTTAACGTCTCCCCTCGGGTTTGCGATCGTGTTGCTGGGAAGAGAAGTAGTACCCGAACCCGAGGGTTGATCATTTAAACGTTTCTTAATCTCACTCATTTCCTTAGTTAACAACTCTTGAGTTCTCATCAAATTTTGATTTTGAAGCATTAATTGTCGAAGAATCTCATCCGAGGGCGGCGGATTTGGAACAACATTTTGATTTTGATTAAAATTCTGCCCTCGGTTGTTGTTATTGAAACCTTGATTATGAAAATTTGCTTGATTTTGATTCAAATTTCCTTGATTAGCATTGAAATTTCCATAAAAATTCCCTTGATTTTGATTTCCTTGAAAACCCCGGTTTTGATTTTGATTAAAACCATTGTTTTGAAAACCATTATTTGCACGATTTTGATTATTGTTCACTTGATTACGGTTTTGACCTTGATTTTGACTTTGATTATTGAATCCCGGTGGTGGTCCAAGGTAATTATTCGAACGGTAGCTAAGGAGATTATGGTCTCCTTGGGGTTGGTAACCGTTACCACCCTGATTTGCAGCATACACATTCTCGTGAGGAAAGACACCGGTGGCCGGACACTCATAATACGGGTGTGGACCACCACATGTTTCACAAATCTGGTTCACAACGTTAATTTGTTGAGGAGTTCTTTCCTTCATTTAAAGTCCCATTTGTTTAGTAAGAGTTAAAATAGCCTCATTGGTTTTGCTATTTTGATCAAGAACATGAGCCAAAACTTCGTCATTTGATTTGCTACTAGCACTCGAGACTTGAGTTTTGCTCCTAGAAGTCCTTACTCTAGCTTTATTCTCGATGATCGTAAAAGCTTCTTGCTGGTTCCGGGTCAACAAGTTTCCACCCGCAGCAGAATTGAGTGAATCTTGATCAGCATGACACAACCCATTATAGAAAGTATCAATCTGATGCAAGAGTGAAAACCCGTGATTTGGACATTTTTCCAACAACTCCTTAAATCTATCCCAAGCTTCGCTGAACGATTCATCGAAAGCTTGTTGGAATCGAAAGATTTGAGTGCGGAGATTAGAAGTTTTAGACGGAGGATAGAAATGATTCACAAACTTTGAAGCTAGATCACCCCAAGTGTAGATGGAATTTGGAGGTTCCTTTTCTAGCCAAGTCCGGGCCGCTCCTTTGAGGGAGAAAGGAAACAATTTCATTTTGATCACATCATACGACACTTGGTTGATCTTTATTGTTTCAGTGATATCGGTGAAATTTCTGATATGAGAATGAGGATCTTCATTCTCAAATCCGTGAAATGAGATACTCGTGATAAGATTGAGTAACCCGTGATTGATTTCAAATTGATTAGCAAGTATGTCGGGAATCACAATGGCCCTTCGCACACCATTAAATGGTGTTTGAAGTTGTTCCTCCATCGGACGGAGGTCGGGGCCCGGTTGTGCTCCTTGATTAGGCCCCACCGGAGGAGCTTGATTGTCGTTCATTTCCTCAACGTTTGGAAAATGAGCACGGTGTGTGTGTCGAATTACCCTTTCGGGATTTGATAATGGAGAAATAAGATTTTGAGAAGATGAGCGTTGACAAAAGACACAAGGAAATCAAGAAAACGAGCACGAGATACGAAAAGGCTCAGAACCGGAACCGGGAACAAAGAAAATGGTCAAAAATGCATCCGAGGTCCTCCAACTATCACCCTTAGATAATCTTTTGTAAAATAGCAGCCACGGTCCCTAGAATTTCAGCAATTTACACATTTAGTCCCTTTTTAACCCTTTTATACCCGGATCCATAGTTAAACTCATTTCACTTAAACATTACCCAAATTAAATAATCTCTTACCCAACCTTCCCTTTTAATCCAATAGCCCAATCCTCTTAAACCGGTCCACCCCTTTTCATTAAAACCCAGCCCACTCATATAGAACACAACCCGATCCGCCCAAATTAAATCCACCGGGTCAAACCTTACCCTCTCGGTCAAAGTTAAAAAAGAGATAAAAATAAAAACAAACACACCTCACACTTCACTTTCCTTATCTCTCTCACAAAAGAAATTAAACCCGATCCCCAAACTTTCCCCTTTTCCCCCAAGGATGAACCCTAATTACCGCCCACTCCTTAATTACCACAATTAAGGGTAATTGGGTCTTTTCGTACACTTGTCAGAGCGTGTCAGAGAGCAAACTAACACACGGGGACACATGGCAGCAGGTTATTGGATCGAACACGCATCATCTGTGATCGTGCGGTGGGAAACTAAAGATTGAAGAGAAAGGTGATCTAAGGGTGATGGAGGGCTCTCAAAGAAGCACATATTCACGCGGATCGCCAGCGTGGCGAGACCCGAAGGTTCGGTGTAAGTCTATAAATAGAGGAGAGGTTATCCCATTTTAGAGATGTAATTTTTATTTAGCAAAGTTATGCTGTCAAAATAGTTTTAGAAATTTAATCTTTCAAATCGAATTGTAATTTTTAGTTTATGTTTAGTTGTTTGATTATTGTAATTTTTTCGTTTTGTTTATGTTTAGTTGATTCGAGTATTGTACTTTTTAAGTTTTAATGAAAGTTAAAGTTTGAAGTTAATTTGTATCCGAAATCTCAATTAGTTACTTGATTTCAGTTTTAGTTTATTTCTTTGTTTCAGTTCTGATAATCTCAAAAGAAAAAAAAAAAAAAAAATATATATATATATATATATATAGTTCAATCTGCTTCATTAAGCTCAAGTTCATTTAAAGTCAGCTTATGTAAGCTCTATAGCTTATTGTAAGTGAGTTCTAGTGTCATTACTGCTGTAACATTCAAAGTTAATCTGGTCAACAAAAGTCAACAATGGTGTGAAGATCATGAATCCGGGTATAATCTGATAGTCCAATTGAAGCCAGGGAAGTCATTGGTCTATCTTAAAGATAGGCTACTTAGGAAAACCCTTTGTTCAAGCTAAGGGTGCTTTTGTAAGTTCCTTATTTCATTTTCAAAGTTCTTATTGCATTTTATGAGATTTCTAGTATAGATTTGTTTCTGTTAAATGATTACTGCTCTATTAGTTTGATTTTTGCATGTTAGAAGCTTACTTGATTAGTTCTACTTTAATTGTTACTAGTTTCATCATATTTGTTTAGGTGCTCAGTTGAATCTGTCATTTCTAGTATTTACTGTGATATTGTGGATTTCACTGTGATATTTGATCTGTGTAATGTTGTTTAGTTGTGGATTTCACTGGGATATGTGGTCAAGCTGATTTTCTTTAGTAGTGTTTAACTGGTTAAAAGTTTTTTAAAGTCTGCTGCAATATAAATTTTGTAGTGTACTTGTTTGTTTTGAATCTTGAGTTACTGAGTAGTGTTATTGTGTAGTGTTCTTGTTATTTTAGCCTCTTTTAAACTCTTTTCTTTTCTAAAAATTAGTATTAGTTAGTTGTTAGTTGTTTTGCAAAAGAAGAAAAAGGAAAAAAAATAGTTGAGTTAATTTGTAAATACCTAGGATCGAACCTGGGTATATTTGTTAAGTATAAAACGTTTCTAGTTTTTAAAATTTTTCAATTCAGTCCTTGAGTTTCATTCTTAACGAGTTTGGTCCTTGTCTTTGTTTCAAACCGTTTTAAGTTTTATTAAAGTTTCAGGAATTACAATTTAAGTCCTTGTCTTTGTTTAAAAAAGTTTTAGTTTAAATAAAGTTTCCTAAATTTCATTTTTAGTCCCTCGAATTTTTTTATAAAACTTAATTTTCTTAAATTTGTTTTATAAAATCAGTTTTAAAATAAAATTCATTTTCGTCCATTAGATTTTATTTTATTTTTATTTTTATTTTAAGTATAATTTCACTACTAGATTTATAAATCTCGGGATTAGCCCGGGATTTGCATTTATTTGAATTTTCTTTGTGTGCATTTATTTTAATAGCGTAGATTGCTTTTAATTTTTCTTATTATAGTGTAATCAATTCTAAAAAATAATCTCTCACGTTCACTTTTTCACTTCACATTTTCACGACACCGATTCGACAAATTCGCCGTCAAACCTTCGTTGGGAGAACGACCCGGGGGAATTGTATTCGTTACAATTTCTTTGGAATCAAAAATAAAAATATAAATATTACATATATACAGGCACGTTCAATGCTGAACCATTATTTTGTACAGAACTTTACAGAACCACTTTTGACCAATGAGAATTTAGTATTTTTAAATCTTTTTATTAAATTCAAAAGGGCATAATAGTAAAACATATTTTTATTTTTTTGATTTTTTTTAAATAATCAAAACGTTTTTAATCCCCTTGATTTTCGGATTTTTTTTCCAGCATACATGTTTTTTCTAAAAAATGAGGTGCATGTGTGTTTTTTTTAATATTGTGAATTTACATATGTTTTTTTACATACAATTTTTTTTTTTAGATATCAAACTTACTTTTCTTAAAATGGTAATTACACATATGTTTCTAATATACATTCTTTAATATTCGAAATTTATAACAAAAAACATAAACATATACATGTTACCTCTAAATTTATAAACAACCAACATACCTGATCTTGTGAAATGTTTTTGGATTTTTTCGCAAACTTTTTTTTGAAAAAAAATCTTTTTACGTAGTGTACGGATATTTGTCTTTTTATTTGATCTTTATCCTATATATATATATATATTATATAGGGGAGGGTTAATGTGAGATCAAGCTTAAAGTTCTAAAAGTAAGACCTAATATGGACCGTTGGATATATTAATTTGTGTTGGATGAGATTAACATTAAATGAGTGGCATTATAGTAATTAAATAGGGTTTAAAGGGTATTTTGGAGAATTCAAATCCAAATCTAGTCAACCTTTTTCAAATTTTCGGATATTTTTTTAATACAAAAACACGGTCCACATTTTTTCTATACATTAAACTGATACACAAGCAGAATATTAGATGTATCACCGAACAAAACTAAAAAATTATTAAATACATCATTGTACTAAAAAAATATTAAATACGTTATTGTACAATCCCATACAACATATGATACACAACCCAAAAATTCAAAAACCATTTGATACACAACCCAAAAAACCTACGATGCCAAAACACATATCCGTGTTCGAACACTAGAACTGATCCGTGAAACACAAATATAACTGATCCATCTATCAACTAAAAAAAAGATCTAGTACATATATGGTACATCAAAACAAATCCATATTCCCATAACAGATCCATGTATCAACATTAGAACTGATCCATGTATCAACATTACTACATATCTACACCATCAAAACAAATCCATATTCCCATAACAGATTCATGTTTTAACATTAAAATATCAACTCTTTTGACCCACAAATAAGATTGCCGAATTAAACTAATACACCATGTGTTAAAAATAGAAAATTGATACGTAGTACATGACTAATAATATCTACACCATCAATTAAAAATAAAAAAATGAATACACCACTAAAAGAACATGTTTGGCGTTATAAGTCAAAAGCTACCCAGATCCGATGTCGACCAATTAGTTTCCGTTGTTAATAATCGAGCCAACTCCGTAAAGTGATGACAAACTTCCGCCAAATTGTTTATTTTATGTTTATTAGAGATTTCGACGAAGATCGGTCTTTGGTCACAGACTCCGGTGAAAACGACGGCTAACATGAGTTCTAGTGATGGTGGCAGCACCATATTTCGAAGACGATAAATTGTGATCGTGACATCCCCGTTGTGTCTAGTTTCGAGATGAACAACATCTCAACTATAAAATCCTTCATAAATCGTACACCCGTCTAACATTTCAGTCCGGAAAAACTAACCGAATGCCTCATGGTGGTGGTATGATTTCCGTTTAGATCGGGGACGAATTTCAAGATTTAAATAGATTATGAACGGATCTAATAAAATTATGGACGGATTTTGATTGAATACGGTTCAGTTCTACTCCGTAATAAAATAATGGACGGATTTACTAACTGTGAGATGAAGATGTCAGATTTAATTGAGGGAGAAGGAGATGTGGAGGCGGTTTTAATTGAGAGAAAAATGATACGTAACAATAGGTAATTAGGTATTAATGAGAGATATAATAGGGATGATTTAGAATACCGAAAATGCCCATTTTTATTTCTTTTTGTTTTATGTTTTGTTTAATAATCAAATGCAACTTGTTCATTTTCTATTGGTTGTTTAGTGGATCTTATTTTTAGAACTTTAAATTTGATCTTATTTGATCTCAATTATATATATATATATATATATATATATATATATATATATATATATATATATATATATATATATAGTCTAAATTGAGGCGCTCGTTGATTTTTTGCTTCAACGCCAAGGCCTTCTCTTGTTGTTTCCCGATCAAATGGTCATGGGATTCATGGTAGAAGTAGAGGTCTTTATCCATTTTTGATTGTTTTTTAAATTCATACTTTTCAAGTTCCCGCTGAAGTTGTCTCTCCCATGGAGATGCTTCTAGATAGCCTACACATGTAGCAATGATTTCGGGGCAACCAAGCTCGACTGCCAATTGGAGAATACCAAGTGCATTTTTTATACCATGACACATGTCAGATATGGAGGACTTAATACTGTAAAAGAGTCGTAATGCCGTGATGTGGTGGTCAAAATCATGCTCTTGATGGTAGACCTCAACACAATTGCGAGAATCTATAATTTGACATGCGGGTCAGCAAAAATGTTTGCTTTTTTCTATAAGAATATTAGCAACATCACTTGTAGATGAGTCACCGATCCTAGTGGCCTGGGATACAATAATTTAAGTAGTAGAATGAGTAATAAGATTTCTTATTTAAACCAAGTTTGCAACAAAGGGCGTACAATAAATTGTCACCATAGCCATAAAAAACCTTCAAGCGGCCACCTTCCCAAGTTGTAAATCGCAGGTGATATGACAAACGGGAACATAAGCAAAATGTGATCACTCAGATGAAAGCGTATCATGCTTAGAGTAAATCCAATATTCAATGTATACTTGGTACCATCTCTAAAAAAGGACTCTGCTAATCCTTGCATCTCATGTTCCACCGACCTTCATAAGATGTATCCTACCGCTACGCAAACAAAAACATACATGATCCAAGCACTAATGCGCATACCATCACCATGACCACATTTAACACTATCAATTTTATTACTCGTATATATGAACAAAACTTTAATCTAGAATGGAAGACATGGAGTACTTGGGATGACAATACACAGATTCCGGTGTTTCATGGCCCTCAAGGTGTTCAGTACTTTAGTGGGGTTATATAGCTTTTTCCGTAGCAGTTCGTGGCGTTATGACTCATGGGGCTGTTTAATGAACTATCAGCTTAGAGTGTTTGACAAAACCAATTAGGTAAAGAATTGCTGTAAAATTATAAAAGTGAGCTCGCAAATCACAATCCTTATGTCCTGGCCTCGGGTTATTTCTAATTTGAGTTATTTGAATAATAATAATCACATAAACATATATCCAAACAACTACACAGTATGTAAACCAATTGATAAAAGCTAAAATGATTACATTCATCATCAATAACCGCAATTTTCCCAACAACTTCATGTTCATTTCTACAAACCTTATAAATCTGATCCTAAATAGTAACAAAAAGCTTAATTAGTTTTCAAACATTTAAAAACCCGACTAATTGACACGTTTACAGTAATCCAAACTCTCATAAGTCAAAAAGCATACATGGATCTCAAAAGAAATTCATACCAAAGCTTGAATCTTTTTTAAGCTACTGTATGAAGTAGCTTTAAGTTTCCTTAAGCCACGATCTTGCCTTTTTGTTAACACTATATTTCATGATCAAAATCAACTTGGTGACAAATTTGGAGGTTGCAAACAATTTTCCATATGAAACTCAAAGAATTCAAGTGCTTGTCAATTCTCACCACTCTCAAGTACTCATCGTAATAAGTTAAACTATTCCAAAATTGTACAGTTGTTTAGACATACGGAACAAACAGTTCTAACTGATTTCAAAAAAGTTTACAAGCAAAAACAAATCACAATTTGGTCCAAAGCTTACTTGTTTGCTTCGATAAACTCTTTGTACTCTTTCTTCATTCATGGATGCAAATAACTCAGAATTCAAGCATAAAATGTTTAGATGAACAGATTTACAACACTTTGATATTATAGAAGATATAAAACAAAAATAAAAAAGCCAAAAAAGAAGAACAGATTTGCCAACCTGATCATTTCTTTATGCTTAAAGAATTGGACACATGGTGTACCCATGATATTTGCGGCCTCTGCAATTTCTGCATCTTCTTCTATATCAATCTCAACAAAGTGGACATTTTGGTCAAACTCATCTATCACCTGTCATTAATCGATATTTACAATATTACTACAATCGTATATTTACAAAGATAGTAAGTAAAATATGGAAAATAATATTAACTTTGGTAAAGTCATATATTCACATATTTATCTACTTTACATACATTATCAGTAAAGAGTAGCATTACCTTGCTGAGAATCGGCTTCAAGGTCCTACATGGACCACATGATGGTGCTGTATATAATACACAAATGAGCCTAGGACTTTCATGGTACAATTTACGCACTGCATACTGTGGATAGAGAGGAAAAAGATAAGCATAAACCCCAAAAAATATGAACACATTTTGCATATGTATAGTGAAGATAAGAGCATAAAACATCAATTATTTGAACTTTTAGTAGATCTGATACCTGACCCTTGTGCTTGGTAAGTGTCATGTCAAATCCTTCATTCTCATCTCTTTGTTCAAGCTCGCTTTTAGCTTCTTCAGGATGGGGCTGAGAAAGCGAGGAAAGCGAGTATGGTTTAAAATGTATGAAGAAGTGAAAGATTATTATGGTATTGGGACTTCAAAACCCGAATAGCTTGGATTATATATTATCAATACCTGATGAAACTCAACAAGAAGATTATTGCTAGCAAGATATCTCTCAACTGATAGTGCAGCAATGCATCCTGATCCAGCTGCAGTTATGGCTTGCCTCCATTCATGGTCCTATAAAAATGTCGACAATATTGGTTACATGAAAAAATAGAAATAGATAAATAGAAAGATGTGAATTCAAAAGGTGTTTATCATTTCACCTGAACGTCTCCAGCAGCAAAAACCCCTTGAGGGGAAGTCTTTGCAGTACCTTCCTTAACCAAAATATACCCCATATCATCAAGATCAACTTGTCCTCCGAGCAATTGGCCGTTTGGAGAATGACCGATTGCATAAAATAATCCTTTAGCCTCAAGTACCAATTCCTCTCCTGTATCAAGTCTTTTTTTTTTTT
Source organism: Artemisia tridentata subsp. tridentata (assembly GCA_021014915.2). Classification (NCBI taxonomy): domain Eukaryota; kingdom Viridiplantae; phylum Streptophyta; class Magnoliopsida; order Asterales; family Asteraceae; genus Artemisia; species Artemisia tridentata. The sequence continues at coordinate 20,366,743 of CP139509.1, forward strand.
TTTTGGGTAAAAGGGTTACCCTCGGTAAAATATCCTGTATCAAGTCTTCTAATCAATATACCAGACATCTGCCCTTTCATATTGCTCACCACATCAACCGTCTCTGTGTTGAAATGGACCGTGATATTTGGATTATCAACAACTCTGTAACATTCGCCGTAATCAAAAAAGCAATATATCATTACTAATTTAGTAATATAAAACTAACCTATCTTGCATAGCTCTTGATGCCCTTAATTGATCTTTGCGTACAAGTAAATGTACATGGCTAGCATATTTAGTTAAATATATTGCTTCTTCTGTTGCTGTATCACCTCCTCCAACAACAGCAAGAACTTGACCCTTGAAAAGTGGTGAAGCACGTCACATATTGCACATGCACTAATTCCCCTACTCCAAAATTCTTCTTCACGAGGTAATTTGAGGCGTTTGGCCGTTGCTCCTGTAGCCACTATTATGCTATTGCACTTTACCTTACGGTCACTACTTTGTACAGTAAAAGGACTAGTATTCACATCAATAAATTCCACATCTTCTTGATAAAGCTCTGCACCCCAACGCTCAGCTTGAGCCAGCATCCTAATTACGATTAAAAAAACAGATTTCAATCTCCTTACTTCAATGAGAATCTTTGATGAAAATTGAATGAAGTTACTTAAAACGATAAGTTACCTATCCATTAAATCAGGGCCACTGGTACCTTCTGGAAAGCCTGGAAAATTTTCGACATCTGTGGTAGTCATCAATTGTCCACCAGGGACACCGCCTACCTGATATCCTTCAAAGACTACAGGCTTTAAATTAGCACGACCTGCATAGATTGCTGCTGTGTAACCAGCAGGACCTGAACCTATGATTACCAAATTTTCAACACCTTCCCCTGCAAACATATGCATAAGTATATCAAAATCAAGTGGATCTTAAAAGTCAAACATGAATATACATCTAATTCCGATGCTCAAATCCCAATGATAATATCACCTGAAATATGTCCGTAATGGGGAATGTTTTAACATATTTAATTTCCGTTGATGGGTTTTATGCTACTTTATCTTTGTTTCTGCACAGCTATTTTAGTACTCTTATATAGTCACAACACTCTTAAGGCTAAGTTAGAACTATATGCTGGTATTGGTATAGATTATAATTACTCATTATCTCATGACAGTGGTCAGACTTTCTAGTTAGTACCAAATACGAATGTACCATTCTGTGGATGATTGCAACAGACAAATTTCAGCTCAATATAACTGACACCAATTCAAATCTTAAACTATAAAACTATAACTTTATGTGTTAACATATCTCCATGAAAGTACATCATTACCCTTAAATAACAAGAACAACTCGTTAGATCAGCCCACTGGACAATAAACGACTGTTCGTGTGTCCTCATACTAACATAGTAACATTTGATCAAACTTGTAAATGTGGTCGAAGACATTCCTACACCATGAGAACTTCAATGGTCAAACAAAACGGAAGTACACAAACATAAAGTTTTCCCAAAAACACTTGCAAAAATCAAACTTCCAGAACAATTTTGAATGCTAAGTCAATGTTTCTAACCAACACGTCCACATTTCTAGTTTCATTAAAACACCTTCACTTTGCACCTTCACTTAGTTTCATTATAACGGGACCTGATAGAATTTTATTTTGTTGTCATATTTTCGTAAAATATCGAATTTTGGAAATGCACCCGGTCCGTAAACATTGTGCCTCTAGTTTTTCATTACAGTCAATCATTTTACATGTAATGGTACTTTTTTGTTGATCTTTTTCCAAATTACTACAGTTAAAAGAAAGAACTACATTACATAAACATACAAAGATACACATTTATATAATATTTGAACAGCAGTTAGTTATAACTAACCTGAGTTAGAAGTTATATAATATTTGAACAGCAGTTAGTTATAACTAACCTGAGTTAGAAGTAGGTTGATCACCGGAGTAAGCTGCTTTAACAAGTACTGATAAAGACGACCGTTGATGGTAGTTGGAGTAGGATTTAATGAAACGAAAACTGGCGGCGCATTGACCGGTCAAACTGAATAAGATTCTGTTTTTGGGTGTTGAAAAGGTGGGTTGGCGGCTGAGGAGAGTACTTTTTCCGGTGATGATGGAGGTGGTTGCCAGAGTAGTTGTCGCCATTAGGTTCATTAGAGCCCCACAAACTACTACTAACCAACAAATCACAAATTTAACTAATTAATTGGGTTAATAAATATCTATATATCCCAACCGCTCAAGTTAACGGGCCTGAAAGGGTACCTGGCCTTGGTTCATACCAAGAGAAAAACATCGATGTTTATGATCGGGTGAAAAGAGCGAAAAGTGTGTATGAAGAGATATGCTCAGATTGTGTTAAAAAGGAGAAGAGAGCAAAATGGTCAATTGTCTAGTGTTAACAACGCTAGTAACTTCTTTACTATGTCACCTGGAACTTACTCTTTCTCATCAAAGTTCGTTATATAGTCCTGATATATTTTGATCCTAAGATGCAACCTTGGTAGCTAGAATAGACTGACGGTCTGGTTATTTTTGCCGATTACTCTAAAGGTTCTACATTAGTAGATAACTTAAATGGTTATTACAGGTGACAACTTTTTGTAAAAGAATTTGGGGTTTTGGTGCAAATGAAACTGGAGAAATTTATTACGTTAGTGTTTTTCTAGCGACATGCTCCAAGTACAATCTTTAACAACAAACATTTATGAGGTGATATTCAATATAAAGTCTTTGTGACTCTAACAGCTACGCTTAGTGACACTTCTCAGAAATTCCATAGAGCAAATTTCATGGAAAGGCAACCCACTTTGCTAAATGGACCAATTTGGCAATAATACAGAGGGTGTTTGGAATAGTGGTTTCAAGGGCATTATTCTGTTATTGTGTTTGCAAAACGCGGAAAAATAAGACAATAGTGTTTGGCAAACCATAAAAATAAAGTTTATCTGCATTTTATCCCAGATTAATACCTTTTTTAAAAAGAAACACAAAAGCATGACCTGTGCGCAAACACAATGCCAATTGTATTTGGGTATATCAATGTGATCCTGACCAACTGTTTGATTAAACTTTTCAAATAGCAACACAATCCCATCAATAAGCAGTCCCATATAGTTACACAATTTCAAAAACTTCTGTAAATTGTTTGTTTAAAATCACAGTAGCATACAATTAAGTTACGTGCCCTAAATAGGATAGATTAATGTATTAAAAAAATGTACAGGTACATATATTCAACACCGTTCCAAGGTAAATTACCGTCATAGTAAATAAACATCACTTCACATTACCTTTAAATTGTTGCAAGAAGAATTCTTTATTACTCCACTTTAGTGACTTTAATTTATGTATTGTGTATAGGGACAGTGCAACAACTTTGTGCCATGACAACAGCTAGAAATAGTGCCATGTTTCTAACTCGCACACAAAATGGTTGGTTTTTATAACTTCGTTCCTTATACTACTATTTGATCATTTAAAGTCAGCTAATAGTAATTCATATAAAAAAGATTAACATCAAGCTTTCCTGCCGCGTTTTGACATTACAGGTCATGGGAAAAAAATTTCTACTGGATCACAACATATATTTACACCAACTAATGATCTTCTACGTAACACAGAACACCACTTTCTCACACATCAACATGTAAGTTACACTCAATTATAGTTCGGCAAAATCACCCCATAGCATACAATTAAGTTTCATGCCCCTAAATAGGATAGATTAATGTAAGGAAAAATGTACATGTACATATATTAAACTCACTGCCTAATAACAGTTAGTTTAAGAGAAGCCACCTATTTTTAAAAACAAATTCATGGACTCACTCAAGGTCAATCAGCTTGAGAGGTTTCTTTTTTCCCCGGTTTACCATTTGCAGCATAGTTGTCTAATTCCGGAGACTCAATTACTTTGCCAATGACATCTAATAAAAAATATATCCTGTTGAAACATGTCAATTTTGTAGTATAGGTTGAAACTGGTCAGTTTCGTGCTATGGGTTGAACCGGGTCTTTTTTTGGCAAGGGTCGAAACTGGTCATTTTTCTAGCATGGGTTACAACGGGTCCTTTTTCTAGTATAGGTTGAAACTGGTCATTTTTGTGCTATGGGTTCGAGTCATTTTTCTGGCAAGGGTTGAAACTGGTCATTTTTATGGCAAGGTTTGAAACCAATATTTTGCTGAAATGGGTCATTTTCTATAGTATAGGTTAAAAAGGGGATTAAAAAGTCACTTTTAGTATGCGGTAAAATGGGGCATTTTATCTTGTATGGGTTATAATGAGCCATTTTATCTAGTATGGGTGAAAATGTATCATGTTTCTGGTATGGGACTATGGGTTATTATTCAATTATGACATAAAACTGATTGAGCCGGGTTGACCCACAATTTTTATCCAGCTTATAAATTTTTCTAATTGATGCAGAAACTTTTTTACAGAAATCCAATTCCTTTTAAAACCCAATGCAGTAACTTTCTATTCTGACATAAAACTGATGTGTGCAAAAACTTTTTATTTCAAATACCCAATGACAGCCGGGTCGACCCACAATTTAAATTCAGCTAATATTCACTTACATCAAAAAGATTAACAACCTTTCCTTTTGCGTTTTGACATTACAGGTCATGTGCAGGTACATATACATGGACTTACTCAAGGTCGATCAGCTTGAGAGGTTTCTTTTTCCCCGGTTTACCGTTTGCAATGTAGTTGTCTAATAGGAGTAGTTGTCTAATTCTGGAGACTAGATTACTTGGCCAATGCATCTAGTAAAAAAAAAAATTATGTTAAACATATCTATAACAAAATGCAATTCATCATCCTACAGAAATTGAAAGTTCAAAATTTACCAAATTGGCCAAAGGCTTCAGTTTGGCATTGCAAAATTTCTTTGAAGGGCTTGAAGTCAAAGCCGTGAACCAATTTTGACCCGTTTACTTTTTAAAGCTCGTTCTTCTACCCGTTTCGACAGTTAATGACCTAATCCAAATTGGTCTCTATAAATACATGCCACAGCAACATAGTACAAATGGGCGATAATGAGCTATGGTGAAGAAAAACAATTACGGTGTAACCAAGTATACCAAGGAAAATAATATTTTGGATTCAATCTCTTATTTACATTTTTTTTGGGTATTTATGAGAATCAAGCAGTAAGCACCTTTGAGTTGAAAAGGGAATGGGTTGAAACAAACTGATAGTAAAGTTTACCATAGATGCTAAAGTCATCAAATTTATTGTAGTTCTAAGAACACAAGGTCAAATCACTTTTTTATTAATAAGCAAAAGTTGATAGACAAGAAAGTAGCTTATAATAAATACATCCTCAGCCTTCGCCCTTCCCGACAAGCATGAGCCTCTTTTGATAGCTTCATTTTGGTCCTCCAATGTTGTTGCCTTCTAAGCTAACTGCAATAATCTTAAATTAGATAACAAACTTGCAGGGAATTTTGGTTTTAAAAAAAAAAAAAAAAATGCTAGAACGGCAAAGACAAGAGGTTTCGAAGAACCTGAAAAGAGACGATAGATGAAGGTTTCATGCTCGATGTAGTTGTCTACAAGAGTAGAGCCATCCTGGAGCCGCTTTTGGGGCAAAAACTTAATCTTGGCTTTGAGATCGTTAATGGTGCATAAGCTATTCACTCGAAGGTGGAAGCGTTTTCCGGTGGAAGTCATGACACATGTTATCTGGAAAACTCCCCTCATCCATGTTCTATCGTCAACAAGGCGGAGGGCCTCCCCGTACTTGACGTAGTAGTAGGCAAGGGTGCGGCTGTCCTGAAGCTCGCGTCCAGCGTATACCAGCCTTAGTTGGTCAGTAGAGATACCTTTCTCGTAACGAAACAAGGCTTTCACTCTTTTAACGGTGGTGCGGGTATCGACAAACATAGGCATCATACAATAGAAGGGCCCAACAGATATCCTTATCTGTGTTATATGTTGTTCCACAAGATCAATGGTGGACCTACAAGGGATGTTGTAGTCGGAAAAGGTACGGTGGTTGTCGATGAGCTCTACTCCAGCAAAGAAGAGCTTTTGCCTCCTCAGGGAAATACGTGTCTTGTCAAAGATTTTGACCTTAAGGCTGCGGATTGTGTCATGCCGTAGACATATGAAGGACAATTTGGACACGTATTGGAACCGGATTAGTATCTGCAGTGCTCCCTCAGGTAAATCATGTTCCTGGAAAGATACCAAATGATGAAAGTCACCTGTCGTGACCTTAATAACTTCAACAAGTTTCGGGGTCTCATTGTTCTTCATCTGTCAACAAATATTCAAATCAATATCGATTACTAATAATAAACATTTGCAAAACAAGAATCGATAATCATAACCATAACGTAATAATATAAGTATAAAAACCAACCAAAAACAGTTACAATTAACGATAATTAGGTCTAACTAACAGCCAGAAGTTAAAAGATCATAATCATAACGTCATATAACGATTCAATTATAATCATTAAACAAACTGAATTAATTAATTCTGTAACGATTAATAATCTTTTTACAACTTTTGAAAAGATTAATAATCAATTTACAACTTTTGAAAAGATTAATAATCAATCAATTAACGTCGTATAATGATTAATCAATTAACAGCTAAAGGGTCTTGCCAGAAGTTATTATTAATGGTGATTAGGTCTAACTAAGATCCACAAACTGCAGTTCAATAATAATTAAAGAAGAATAAACGGAATAAAGGATAATACCTTGAATCAAATTGAAGAGAGAAAATTAGGGTTTGTTTTATTGTTTCTTCTGAGATGAATGAATCAATGTGTGAGGATTTGTTTATAAGGGCAAATCTCATGAAAATGTACCAAACTTGTGCCCAATTTCAATCTAAGGTTTTATTTTTTTTATTTTTATTTTTTATTTATTTATTTATTTTTCTTGCGATGTTGGACAATTAATCGATTCCATACAATTTAAGGATTCCATAAACCGCAATCCTACATGTTTTAATAGTCCTAAATATGATATAACACAATAACAAACCTTTGCAGCAAAACACGAATCATACATAATCACATAATATCGTAAGAAAACTAAAGAGCAATAATCATCAACAATTTTTTTTCATCTAAAATACTAACTATTCTATAACAAAATAACCAAAAAGTCGATAATTAAATCCATCGATTTAAATCCATAGAAACGATAATTAAATCCATCGATTTAAATCGTGTGCCGTGGTGAGCAAAGACTTTTGATCGGCTCACTCCTTTTGAAACCAAACACCCCCAAACTTATCCACCTCTAACCAAAAAAAATAAGCCTTTGTACTCCGTAATATATGATCTTATATGTTGATGCCCTTCTTTTCTTTGACTCGAATTCCTCTCACCCTATAAATAAAACCCTAAATCAACCCTTGTTTCTTCACAATCACAAAATCAATCAATCAATCTTCTCTCAATAAACAAACCCTAAACCCTAGCTAATAATAATCTCTGAAACCATCAATTCAGTCTCAAGGTATTATTAATTCATTCTTCTTATTTGTTGTGTTTCCATTCGATTTAAATCGATGGATTTAATTATCTTTTCTATGGATTTAAATCGATGGACTTAATCATCGACTTTTTGGTTATTTTGTTATAGAATAGTTAGTATTTTAGATGAAAAACATTGTTGCTGATTATTGCTCTTTCGTTTTCTTACGATATTATGTGATTATGTATGATTCGTGTTTTGCTGCAAAGGTTTGCTATTGTGTTATATCATATTTAGGACTATTAAAACATGTAGGATTGCGGTTTATGGAATCCTTAAATTGTATGGAATCGATTAATTGTCATCGCATGAAAAAAAATAAATAAATAAAAAATAAATAAATAAATAAATAAATTAAAAACCTTAGATTGAAATTGGGCACAAGTTTGGTACGTTTTCATGAGATTTGCCCTTATAAACAAATCCTCGCACATTGATTTATTCATCTCAGAAGAAACAATAAAACAAACCCTAATTTTCTCTCTTCAATTTGATTCAAGGTATTATCCTTTATTCCGTTTATTCTTCTTTAATTATTATTGAACTGCAGTTTGTGGATCTTAGTTAGACCTAATCACCATTAATAATAACTTCTGGCAAGACCCTTTAGCTGTTAATTGATTAATCGTTATATGACGTTAATTGATTGATTATTAATCTTTTCAAAAGTTGTAAAAAGATTATTAATCGTTACAGAATTAATTAATTCAGTTTGTTTAATGATTATAATTGAATCGTTATATGACGTTATGATTATGATCTTTTAACTTCTGGCTGTTAGTTAGACCTAATTATCGTTAATTGTAACTGTTTTTGGTTGGTTTTTATACTTATATTATTACGTTATGGTTATGATTATCGATTCTTGTTTTGCAAATGTTTATTATTAGTAATCGATATTGATTTGAATATTTGTTGACAGATGAAGAACAATGAGACCCCGAAACTTGTTGAAGTTATTAAGGTCACGACAGGTGACTTTCATCAATTGGTATCTTTCCAGGAACATGATTTACCTGAGGGAGCACTGCAGATACTAATCCGGTTCCAATACGTGTCCAAATTGTCCTTCATATGTCTACGGCATGACACAATCCGCAGCCTTAAGGTCAAAATCTTTGACAAGACACGTATTGCCCCGAGGAGGCAAAAGCTCTTCTTTGCTGGAGTAGAGCTCATCGACAACCACCGTACCTTTTCCGACTACAACATCCCTTGTAGGTCCACCATTGATCTTGTGGAACAACATATAACACAGATAAGGATATCTGTTGGGCCCTTCTATTGTATGATGCCTATGTTTGTCGATACCCGCACCACCGTTAAAAGAGTGAAAGCCTTGTTTCGTTACGAGAAAGGTATCTCTACTGACCAACTAAGGCTGGTATACGCTGGACGCGAGCTTCAGGACAGCCGCACCCTTGCCTACTACTACGTCAAGTACGGGGAGGCCCTCCGCCTTGTTGACGATAGAACATGGATGAGGGGAGTTTTCCAGGTAATATATGTCATGACTTCCACCGGAAAACGCTTCCACCTTCGAGTGAATAGCTTATGCACCATTAACGATCTCAAAGCCAAGATTAAGTTTTTGCCCCAAAAGCGGCTCCAGGATGGCTCTACTCTTGTAGACAACTACATCGAGCATGAAACCTTCATCTATTGTCTCTTTTCAGGTTCTTCAAAACCTCTTGTCTTTGCCGTTCTAGCATTTTTTTTTTAAACCAAAATTCCCTGCAAGTTTGTTATCTAATTTAAGATTATTGCAGTTAGCTTAGAAGGCAACAACATTGGAGGACCAAAATGAAGCTATCAAAAGAGGCTCATGCTTGTCGGGAAGGGCGAAGGCTGAGGATGTATTTATTATAAGCTACTTTCTTGTCTATCAACTTTTGCTTATTAATAAAAAAGTGATTTGACCTTGTGTTCTTAGAACTACAATAAATTTGATGACTTTAGCATCTATGGTAAACTTTACTATCAGTTTGTTTCAACCCATTCCCTTTTCAACTCAAAGGTGCTTACTGCTTGATTCTCATAAATACCCAAAAAAAAAATGTAAATAAGAGATTGAATCCAAAATATTATTTTCCTTGGTATACTCGGTTACACCATAATTGTTTTTCTTCACCATAGCTCATTATCGCCCATTTGTACTATGTTGCTGTGGCATGTATTTATAGAGACCAATTTGGATTAGGTCATTAACTGTCGAAACGGGTAGAAGAACGAGCTTTAAAAAGTAAACGGGTCAAAATTGGTTCACGGCTTTGACATCAAGCCCTTCAAAGAAATTTTGCAATGCCAAACTGAAGCCTTGGGCCAATTTGGTAAATTTTGAACTTTCAATTTCTGTAGGATGATGAATTGCATTTTGTTTATAGATATGTTTAACATAATTTTTTTTTTACTAGATGCATTGGCCAAGTAATCTAGTCTCCAGAATTAGACAACTACTCCTATTAGACAACTACATTGCAAACGGTAAACCGGGGAAAAAGAAACCTCTCAAGCTGATCGACCTTGAGTAAGTCCATGTATATGTACCTGCACATGACCTGTAATGTCAAAACGCAAAAGGAAAGGTTGTTAATCTTTTTGATGTAAGTGAATATTAGCTGAATTTAAATTGTGGGTCGACCCGGCTGTCATTGGGTATTTGAAATAAAAAGTTTTTGCACACATCAGTTTTATGTCAGAATAGAAAGTTACTGCATTGGGTTTTAAAAGGAATTGGATTTCTGTAAAAAAGTTTCTGCATCAATTAGAAAAATTTATAAGCTGGATAAAAATTGTGGGTCAACCCGGCTCAATCAGTTTTATGTCATAATTGAATAATAACCCATAGTCCCATACCAGAAACATGATACATTTTCACCCATACTAGATAAAATGGCTCATTATAACCCATACAAGATAAAATGCCCCATTTTACCGCATACTAAAAGTGACTTTTTAATCCCCTTTTTAACCTATACTATAGAAAATGACCCATTTCAGCAAAATAGTGGTTTCAAACCTTGCCATAAAAATGACCAGTTTCAACCCTTGCCAGAAAAATGACTCGAACCCATAGCACAAAAATGACCAGTTTCAACCTATACTAGAAAAAGGACCCGTTGTAACCCATGCTAGAAAAATGACCAGTTTCGACCCTTGCCAAAAAAAGACCCGGTTCAACCCATAGCACAAAACTGACCAGTTTCAACCTATACTACAAAATTGACATGTTTCAACAGGATATATTTTTTATTAGATGTCATTGGCAAAGTAATTGAGTCTCCGGAATTAGACAACTATGCTGCAAATGGTAAACCGGGGAAAAAAGAAACCTCTCAAGCTGATTGACCTTGAGTGAGTCCATGAATTTGTTTTTAAAAATAGGTGGCTTCTCTTAAACTAACTGTTATTAGGCAGTGAGTTTAATATATGTACATGTACATTTTTCCTTGCATTAATCTATCCTATTAGGGGCATGAAACTTAATTGTATGCTATGGGGTGATTTTGCCGAACTATAATTGAGTGTAACTTACATGTTGATGTGTGAGAAAGTGGTGTTCTGTGTTACGTAGAAGATCATTAGTTGGTGTAAATATATGTTGTGATCCAGTAGAAATTTTTTTCCCATGACCTGTAATGTCAAAACGCGGCAGGAAAGCTTGATGTTAATCTTTTTTATATGAATTACTATTAGCTGACTTTAAATGATCAAATAGTAGTATAAGGAACGAAGTTATAAAAACCAACCATTTTGTGTGCGAGTTAGAAACATGGCAGTGTTGTAAACAAATAAAAACACGAGTGGTCTCGGCTTGCTCCCCACAGCAGTCCACCATCAACATCAACACATACCCACCACAATATAACTCGGCCAAAAAATAAAACCAAAACCCAAAATCAAAATCCTAGCCCACGGCTACAACCCAAACGGTATCAAAATAAATTCCAAACCGAACATAAACCAAATAAAACAACAACATCAAGAACATCATCAATACCGTGAGTTCAACTCGACACACAAACCCACTACGATACCATTACCGTTTTTAATCATTTTTTTTTTAACAAAACTCGTTAATACCCGTTTGATATAAACCCGAAAAGATCAAGATTAAACTGAGTTGACTCGTATACGAGTCAACTAGCGCGTGTCATACCTTAATCTTTCGTTCTACACTTAATGAGTGTCGAGAAGATGATGAGAACGAGTTCTGGCTGGCGCGTGTTTTTACGAGGGTGACCGTGGTGTGCTGTCAGAGCGCGTGAGGTAGCGTATGTTGTAGAGGAGGTGACGCTGAGCAGTTTGGTGGTGGCGGTGTATCACTGTGACCGGTGGTGAAGGCGGTGTGGCGATGGCAGAGATGGTGGTGTTGAGGGTGCCGGTTTGTTTTTTAGAGAGAGAGAGGGAGCGTTTATCAATATGAGAGCAGCCGGTACCCATGGCTGATGGCTCAAGCCATGGCCACCAGCCAACCATGGCCGACGGCGCATGGTACCGCCGGTCGCGCCATGGTGGCTGGCGCCGTAGCCACCAGCCCACGCCATAGATATTTTCCTTTTTTTTTTTTTTTTTCCTGCTGCTTATTCGAAGTTGGGAGGCTTTGTGTTTGTGTTTGTTGTGTTTGTGTTGATTTTTTTTTTTTTTTTTTTTCTTTTGCAGGTGGGAGCAGCGTGGAATACTCAATGAAGAAGATGATAGTATATAAATGAGTTTGACTATGATATAAATGAGTTCGACTGTAATAGCATGACAAGCAAAAAGTAGATAGGATATATGTGGTAAAATGCTTTGACACGTAATAGCTTTTTTTTTTTTTTTTTTTGCTTTATATTCGAAATAGAAAAGTGGTGGATGATCTTCGACAAGATTTTGTGGAGCATGTAAGAACCTTAATTACTAGTTTTTTATCTATTATGTTTATATATTAGGGTTTTTTTTAATGCATTTTGTTTTTTTAATGTAATGTGTGTTTTTTTGAATGTAATGAAGTTTATTTTAGTTATATTGTGTATGTTTTATTTTATGTATAAAAAAAAAAGACGACGGCTTCACATTTTCTGGTGCCGTGGGTACTGCTCAGAATGTGGTGCCGTGAGATTTCTGATGCCATAGAGATTTTTGCTGATGTGGAAAGGAATTTTGAGTCATGGCACGAAGCCATGGCTCCAAGGTACTGTTCTCAGGGAGAGGAGTTGAGAAAGATTTTTATTTGTGAGAGAGAGTTGAGACAGATAGGTATCAATAGAGAAAGAGAGATGGGACGTGAGAGAGAGACAAGACATATAAAGATAAAGTCTGTATTAATGTCAAGATACGCAAAAGGGTTGCGTACAAGTTATAGTATAAATGTAAAGACTGTTATTAGTATTGAGTGTATTGTGGTTACCCCGTGTTTCGTTGAGTTCAAATGTAAACGCGGTACCTCGTTTGGCAAAATGTGAAAAATATATTTTTGGAAACGTTTTTATAATAAAATACAAAAACGAAATTATGGACTCCGAATAATGTTTATAAAATTTAAACCATTATAACAGCGGTGTCAGTACGTGTGGCATTTCGTTGAATGTGAAATAATCAAATGCGAACGTAAACGTTCAAAGAGTAATAATTCGAAGTAGAGGAAATTATTACAAAGAATGGTGAATCACGTCAAAACGTCCTGATTCATATTATGGCGAAATAAAACAAAAAGTTTGTCCGTAAAAATGGTTTAGTAAACTGTAGAACTTGATTACTTCTCGTTTATTACTTATTAACAAAGAGGGAAATTTACGGGTTGTTATACAGTGTTCTATTTCTCCTCTCAGCAACCCCATTCTGCTGAGGAGTTCTAGCTACACTAAACTCTCTCTTAATACCTTTTTCTTTACAGAATTCATCCATGACTCTATTTTTAAATTTTGTCCCATTGTAACACCTGATGATTTTCACTTTCTTATCAACTAGGTTTTCTATTTCTGTTATAAAAGTCTTAAGAATGCTAGTTGTCTCATCCTTAGTTCCTATAAAGAAAACCCATGTGAACCTGCTATAATCATCAGTTACCACAAGACAATACTTCTTATGTTGTATACTACTCACAGATGTAGGACCAAACAAGTCCATATGAAGCATAAACAATGGTTGAGAAATAGAGTTTTGGGTTTTGGGCTTACAGGAAGCTTTGTGTTGTTTGCCCTTGAGACAGGCAACACAAGTTTGGTCATTTTCAAAACGTTTTTGAGGCAAGCATCTTACCAAACCATCTTTAACAATCTTATTTATGGTTTTAAAATTAACATGACCAAGTCTCCTATGCCAAAGCATTGACTCATCCAATGTGGCTTTTGCTACAAGACAAGTGAGAGTCTCTTTAGGAACAATTTTCTTCATGTCAACACTGTACATATTGCCCTTTCTGGGAACTTTAAGTAGTACTTGACTTTCATCAGGTAATTTAAAATCAGGAGATAGGACAAGACATTCAGTGTCTGTAAAAAGAACTTTGTTCTTTTTGTCACACATTTGTGAGACACTAAAGAGATTATACTTGAGTTCCTACACAAAATACACATCTTCAAAGTCAAGTTTACCAGTCTGTATTGTACCTTTACCAGTAATTATGCCACCAATTCCTCCCCCAAATGTAACATATCCTCCATCCAAAGGTATAAAGTCTGAAAGGTAAGACATGTTCCCAGTCATGTGCCTGGAGCATCCACTATCAGCATATCCTTGATCTTCTTCATCAACTTGTGGATGTCCCTGCACACAGAAGAAAGGAAATTAGTTTCCTTTGGGGACCCAAGCCATTACTGACTTGGATCTGCCTCGTGCATCAATGTAGTTATACTTCTTCATGGTTATTGATGCACTGTTGGATTTGGTGGGTCTCCATCTCCAACATGCTGAGGCCTTAACAGCATATCCTCCATTTGCCCTAACAGTGTTCACAGACCTAGCAATACTAACTACTGGCCTAGCAGTACAAACTGCTGGACTAGTAGTTTTAACTTTTTGACTCCAAATTTTGTTATGAAACATAGTTTTCTTGTAAAGGGGCCTGTTAACAGTTTGTTGTGCTGGTTTGTAAAATCTTGAAGTTAGTTTAGCACTTGAAACTGTTTGTTTGGGGTAAACAGTATAAACTGGTCTAGCAATACAAAGAGTTTTAAGGCCAGACTTCATCAAAACTGCTCTGGGAGTCATATTACTGTTAACATTAGGGTGAGTGTTTCTTGAAAAACAGTTTGTGTTCACCCTAGCATTAGTATTTTCTTTTACCCTTGTATTCCCATTTATCATCCTTTTTCCCTGATGATAGTTGCAATTAGCCTGCAAGTGATCAAAACTACCACAAACATAGCAAGTCTTATTGTACATAACAAACTCATTGCCTAGTTGTTGAGACTTGAGATTGTTCCAATTCCTCTGGTTTCTCCTAGGAGTTTGAAACCTACTTGTTGACCTATACAACTCTGCATATTTAACTGTTGGCCTAGCTTGTTTTACTTGCTTTCTAGGTGTAACAGTTTCTATTTTAACAACCTTAGGAACAGCAGTTTCTTCCCTAACTTTTAACATATTTTCCTCGAAAAGTGAGGAGTCACTGGCACTCTCAAAGAATTCATTAACCTCTTCAGGTTTGTTTATACTAGCACTTTCCTTAGCCTTAGTTTCATATTCAAACTCAGGCTCTTGAAATTCCTCTAAACCAGAGTGTGCTAAATCAATACCTGGGGGTGAAGGTACTCCTCTATGTGGAGGTGGACATGTCTTGTATCCTAAACCAGACTTAGCTTTATTAACAAGTTGACACTCAATGATTTTAGTAACTCCTTTAGATGCATATTCTAGAGTGTCTACACTTAGCTGTATGTTATCTTTTGCTTTCTCAATCTTTTCCAACTCATCTCTAAGCAAACTAATCTCAACATCTTTGTGAAGTATGTCTCTTTTAAGCACAGCAATGTCATCAGTAAATGCAGACTCATTTTTCTTATAAAACAATATTTGTTCTTCTAATACAGCTAAACCTCTTTTATGATTTGCTAAATTATAATTAGTTTGGTTAAGCTCTATTCTCTGATCATCATATTGCTTTTTAAGTGTTTCATAATCTTTTAAAGCAGAACAAGATTTTGAACAACTTTTTACTGAATGTACCTCAGAGTCAGAAAATGCCATCAGTGCCATCTCTGTTGGTGCTTCTTCCTCATCAGCCATGAAGCTACAATCATATTTAAGACTATCTATAGCCATCATTGCCTTTGAAGAAGGCTCTTCCACTTTCATAGTCTTGTTGTTGTCCTGCTGCCTAGGCCTTCTGCATTCTCTAGCAAAGTGTCCCATCTTATGACAGTTGAAACACTCCACCTTTGATTTATCAAACCCAGCTGTATCACTACCACTGATTGTGATCTTTTTCCCTGTCCTCTGCCAGAACTTCTTGGCCCTCATGCTTAGCAGTGCTACCTGCCACTTCAAGTCCATCTCTTCCAAATCATCTTCATCTACCTGTTCAAGATCTTCATGGGATAGCAGAGACCCATTGGCTTGACTGGTTAGGAAAGCATAGAATGTAGCATCACTTATACCAGCAGTACTAGTTTGTGAACTAGCAGTACTAATATTAGGGTTAGCAGTACTAACTCCTGAAGCCACATTAACCTCTTCTGGACTGATATTGCTGGGAGATGACACAAATGCCATGTTCCCAGAACTAGAACTTGAGCTTCCAGACTTCTTTACCTCCTGTTCAACAATTTTGAAATTGTTGTACAAATCATTAAGACTCATTGTATCAATTTCTGGCTTGTTTTTCCAGACAACCACATGAGTGTACCAATCAGCAGGCAAACTTCTTAGGAATTTGGAATTAAGATCCTCCTGTGGGATGTGAACACCTAACATAGCCAGTTGGCTGGCTATCTTCTGCAACCTGCTGAACATATGATCAAGAGATTCATTGCTAGTAGCACTGAAGTTCTCAAAACTCTGTTTCAGCAAAGTCTTATGTGTCTTCTTGGTAGCATAATTACCACCAAACCTTGTAACAATGGCTTCAAACAAGGTTTTGGCATCCTTGTACTGGCTGAAAGTCAGCAGTTTATCATTGGGGATGGCCATCAACAACATGCTCCTTGCTTTAAGATCATTCTTTTTCTGGAGCTTTTCTTCTGTAGTAACAGGAGAAGTGTTTAGAGTTGTAACTGTCTTACCTTCAACTGTTGATTCAGTGGTTGATGGTTTGAAGGAGTTGCCATTCTCTATGATTTCCCATAGAGCATAGTCTTGTACTTGGAAGTACTGCTCAATTCTGACCCTCCACATCTCAAAATCATTCTGTTTTAGCATTGGCAACTTAGCAGCAGTGTTGGTCTGAGTAGTCTCCATGTCCATCTTCTTTATAGGGAATAAAGAGTTCTTCTGTAAGGATCTTCTAAATCAAAGTATCAGAACCTGGCTCTGATACCACTTGTGAGGATCTAAACACACGAGCCTTGTGTTGAGGATACTTTGAGTTTATATCAAATAGTATGTTGAATCTACTACTTGATACTTAGAAGGATTGTATAAGTGATGTAACAGTAATGTATGAAACAGTGAACAATGATGTAACCAAACGCTTCAATATTATTGATAATAATACGAGTGATCTTAACTATCACTAGGGTTTACAACCTTGAAGCTTTTCACAATTCACGGCTAAAGAGAGATATATCGTATGTTAACCTAGGACCTCCTTTTATAGCACAAGGAGTCCTTTACAAGATAACTATTCATGTACAAGATACGTATCATTCTATTCTAATAGGATATACATGCAATATATTCTATACTTATCATCAAATACGTCTTCATCTTCAGTCTTCAGCATATAAGCAGTACAAACTATTTGTACTAGCAGTACTAACTCAGTTAGTATTGTTAGTGTTATCTTCAGCAGTTCCATTTGTAGACTTGGCAGTACAAACTGTTAGACGTTTAATTCCCAACAATTAATAGTTTAAATTGCTCTTAATTAATTGTTTTAACATTTCCTTTTTAATTTTTTCAACTTTTCACTTTTTATTTTGATTATTTTTGTTTTATATATAGTATAGATATAGATAATAATATGTGAAACTTGATAAAATCAACATGTGTTATCCTGAAATAAACACTACTAAGGTTTTGGTACTTGATATCATTTTGTCATTTATTAGGGGCGTTTACAAATCGGATAATACCTACATGAATCTAAAATTCAAACCGAATTAGATATTTGGTTTTCAGTTGTTATATGGTTTTGATAAAATGTAAACCGTACCAAACCGAAAACTAAATTAACATAAAATATATAGAGAAATGATTTAAAGGCCTAAAAATGTGACTACTATTATGCCTAAATTGAAGTGATGGTGATTTATTGATTTTTGAAACTTGAGTCCCTCTGGCCTTTACTGTCACCAACAAGATGGTGCCGCATAAATTAGGTATACCAAAGTCATGTCAATCAATCCTCAAATATATATATTTTCTATATGATTAAAAAAAAATAATAATAATAATAAATAAATAAATAAATAAATTTCTAGCATAAATATAACATTTTGTAAGCTTGTAAATTTTCTTTTGGGCAAAAGATATACTATGTGTATAATTAAACGAAAGAAAATTATAAATTATGTAACTCAGGTCATCCCGATCAACGCGAAAACCGAATAGAATTCAAATTTCGTTTTCCGTTATGTTTAATCCAATTTAATTAGGTTTTTAGTTTTACACAAAATAAAAAATTAAACCGAGCTAATCGGATCGAATAAACCGAACGATCCGATAACAGAAGCGATGAACCTGTTATTATCACCTCCTTTTGGGCCTAGTTAGTTGGACTTCCGTAAATGCACATTTGAGTCCAGTAAACATCCGACCAAAACAGCCCAAAGTTTAATAAAACTGTCCGACGACCTCGTACCAGATTTATCGTGCTCCGGTGACAACCTGGTTCTTCTACTGTCAATTTTACCCAGGTAACTTTGATTATACTTTCATACAAAATTGTGATATTGGGTTTTTTTAACAGTTTATATAATTTGTGTTATTGGGTATGTTTATGTGATTGCTGTAAGATAATATATTTGAGATAGAGAGAATATTGATGTTGTATTGATTGAATGAGTGAATATTACATATAGATGATACATATAAATAGGGTAGCACAGAATGTTCTAGAGTTGGGCTTGAGCCCACCACTAATACAGTCTAACACTCCCCCGCAGTTGGAGCGGGAGGACACCGTACGCTCAAACTTGAGCGAAATTCTTCAAATAATGCGGACGACAATCCCTTTGTGAAAATATCTGCAAACTGATAACGAGAAGGCACATGAAGCACTCGAACTTGACCCGCAGCAACCAAATCACGAACAAAATGAATATCAATCTCAATGTGCTTGGTACGCTGATGCTGAACTGGATTGCCGGACAAATAAACAGCACTGACATTATCTCAATAAACAAGCGTAGCGGAAAATAAAGGAGTATGCAACTCACGCAGTAAATTGCGTAACCAACAAGTCTCAGCAACAGCATTGGCAACACCACGATATTCCGCCTCTGCACTAGAACGAGAGAGCGTCGGCTGACGCTTAGAGGACCAAGAGAGTAAGTTGTTGCCAAGAAATACACAATAACCTGAAGTCGATCTCCGTGTAGTAGGGCAGCCAGCCCAATCCGCATCAGAATAGGCAACCAAATCTGTAGTAGATGAAGAGAATAACTGCAGGCCATAATCCAGAGTACCCTGAACATACCTCAAGATCCGTTTAAGAGCAGAGAAATGAGGCTCCCTAGGATCATGCATATAAAGACAGACCTGCTGAACTGCATAAGATATATCAGGTCTAGTAAATGTAAGATACTGAAGAGAACCCGCAAGGCTCCGATATAAAGTCGCATCAGAAACCGGATCACCATCAACCCCCAGTTTAGACTCAATAGAAACAGGAGTCCTACAAGGGTTACAATTAACCATATGTGCTCTCTCCAAAATCTCAATAGCATATTTCTTCTGAGATAAAAATAACCCTGAAGAATCACGTGTAACAGAGATACCCAAAAAATAATTAAGTGGACCCAGATCTGTCATAGCAAACTCCTGATGCAAGGAGCCAATAATCCGCTGCAACAAACTCTCAGAAGAAGCCGTGAGAACAATATCATCAACATATAACAACAAGTAAGCAGTATCAGGCCCCTGTCTGTAAATAAATAAAGATGAGTCACAACGACTATGAGAAAAGCCAATCCGTGTAATGTAAGATGCAAAACGCTTAAACCAAGCGTGTGGGGCCTGTTTAAGCCCGTAGAGAGACCTATGTAACAAACACACATAATCAGGATGAACAGAATCCCAAAATCCGGGAGGCTGATGCATATACACTGTCTCAGAAAGATCACCATGTAAAAAAGCATTCTTAACATCGAGTTGATGAATCGGCCAATGTCGAGAAGCAGCTAAACTAAGAACAGTCCGAATGGTACCCGGTTTAACAACCGGACTAAAGGTCTCATCAACATCAACGTGACCTAAGCACGTATATAAACACATAAACGTGACCTAAGCACGTATATAAACACTCATGACCTTAGCACGAGTTACACACACCGTAACCTTAGCACGATGACCCCAAGACGATGACCTTGCACGTCTTGAAAAAGAAATAACCGTGTGACCTAAGCACACAAAATAAGAACGTTGGAGCAGTAAAGGTGACTTGTGATGTAGTTAGAGTTTGAGGATCGTGTAGCCGGCGGCTGAAGCGGCGGCTGAAGATTAAGCGGCGGAAGTTTAGGTTTAGGGTTAGGTAACTAGGATCTTAAGTCTCTGATACCATGTAAGATAATATATTTGAGATAGAGAGAATATTGATGTTGTATTGATTGAATGAGTGAATATTACATATAGATGATACATATAAATAGGGTAGCACAGAATGTTCTAGAGTTGGGCTTGAGCCCACCACTAATACAGTCTAACAATTGCTTATTATTATGCACACTAGATTCCAGTTAACATAAAGTCTTATGTGCTCATTTTAAAGTGATTTTTGGATGTTTACCATTTAGTACAAGGTTTAAAAGTTTAGTGTTTGATATGGTCAGTTTAGTAAATGGACGAGGTTTGGGAAGGGCAAGTCTTTGACTTAGATGTACGCGGCTTAACCCGGGTTACCCATGTGACCATTTCCGACCCTTTTTTTTGCCACCCCAATTGTGTAGTGTACCTAGTGAGATTTGAACCCTAGACCTCTTGTGAGGATATTAGATGCCTTACTACCGAGCCAACTTCAGTAGATTTTGTTTACTATGTAAGCGTCAAGTTTACGTATGCAGATGCGTATGTGTGTGTTTACAAGTATTAGGCAAAATCGTTATTAGTTGCTAAACTTTAATAACTTGTTATTATCGTTAGTTGATTTGTTGTCAACACTCTTAAGTTTCTTGTGAGGGTAAACTCGAGCAATATGTAAAACTGCTTGCATTTTATCAATAGGGCTTGAGTAAAAAACCTATTAGTACTCTGTCCAAAACCGTTGATATGTTAATGAAATGTTTGACAACAACTGTCTTAAATGCCCTTTAATTTTAAAGAATAGTTGTTATACCTTTTAGCAAAGATGGTCTAGGATAATATGAATTGTCTTAATAAAACTAAAAGAAAAACTTAAGTTGGCTTATATATTGTAATCAGATTTAGAGGACTATGGCAACATCTGCTGATCAAGTGGAGGGTGAAGAAGATGAATATATAATGCTCGATTTGGATGGAGTTTGTCCCAGTCAAGTTCACATCCCACCCAATGCTCCATATGTTCTCACTGTACGTACAATAACATGAAAAAAAATAACTCTTTCGGTATCTTGCAAATATGACACTTCTGTTTTGATTACTCGGTTGTTGAAATTGCAGGGTTTGGACACATTAAACCCGATTCTAATTATTGATTACAAAATAAAATTGGTAACAAAATTTCACTTATGTTCACTTCAGCTGCTTTCTTAGCTTATGTTCCCACATTTTTTGCCACTGAAACAACCTCTCTCGGATTTGTACTTATGTCTTGGGATCTTGTATTTTACAGATTTGCGAATATGAGGAAACTATTGGGACATGTATTGTTTTCAGTGAAAATGGTGAGTTACAACATAGAAGAAAAATTAATCTACTATTTGCTTAGAACTACAAAAGTTATTTTTTATATGAGCCTGTGTAGTCATTGTGTCTTTGCAGCTTAGCTTATGCTTCTGAATAGCATTTACATACGCAAAATTCATGATCAAATGTCTTGCAGATGCTCCTCCTGTTGTCCATGAAGAGACTGGGCCATCTGAAACACTTCTTTCTGCCGGAAGATCTAGTAAAAATCAGAGTCCAAAAATGCAAGTCAAACCTGTTTGTCAACTTCAAAAGATCCTGAGATTCAAGTTGTTATCAGATGGTCAAACCGACTCAACAATTGAACAAAGTAGCGTGAAAAGCGACTAGTTTGAGAAACACTAAAATTGTACTGTAGCATGTTTTGTTGTAGATAGTTTGCAGTCTCTTGTGATGACATCGACTTGAATGTTTTTATTTTTCATTTTGTTGGTTTATTTTTATCCATTTTGTTGACGCTGATTTGGCAAGTGGCGGAGTACGACATATATGTTGACAGAAACAGGTTGTTAAAACAACATAGTTGTTAGTTTGTTACTTTGTGAAATGATAATGAAGGTTGTCAGTTGTGGATAGAATCATACAAATAACAATTTATACCAACTTTCAATCCTTTGGGCTAATTGGCAGGTTCCATTTTTGGTTAAAGCTTTAAAATTTAGCCAAAACCAGCCAAATATATGTATTATGAGTAGAAAGTGTCTCTTCTAATAACTTTGGTCTGAAAAATAACAGTATCATATTCTAAATTGCTTTATAGAATCATCTTTTTAAAGGTTTCAAGTCTTAATCAAACAAATACTTTACTTTATGTCTTGTTTATATGATTGCATATGAATAATTAGTAAGAGTAAATTACACTGTTCGTCCTTGTGGTTTGCGTTGACCGCATCTGTTAGTCCTTTGACCAAAAAAATTGCACCGTTCGACCTTAAGTGGCAAACGTTATGCGCCGTTTGTCCCTTCCTCTAACGGAGCTCACTAACGCTCGTTAACTTGTTTTCCTATGAGGGTATACTCGTCATTTTGCAACTATAAGGACGAACGGTGTAATTTACTCATTTTGTCAATTTTTATACGTTTTCATCCATTTTTTTACGCTTTCGTCCGTTTTTCTTACATTTTCATCTGTTTTTGTTCGCCTTCATTCGTTTTCATCCGTTTTTTATACGTTTTTATCTGTTTTAATACGTTTTCATACGTTTGCATCCATTTTTTTACGCTTTCGTCCGTTTTTTTATGTTTTCGTCCATTTTTTTACATTTTTGTCTGTTTTTTTTACGTTTTCGTCCGTTTTTTACTTATTAGTTCGTTTTTTTTGTTTCGTCCGTTTTTTTACGTTTTCGAACACTTTTTACGTTTTCGTCCGTTTTTTTACGTTTTCGTTTGTTTCTTTACGTTTTGCTCCGTTTATTTAAGTTTTCGTCCGTTTTTGTCTGTTTTCTTACGTTTTCGTCCGTTTCTTTACGTTTTGCTCTGTTTTTTTACAATTTCGTCCGTTTTTTACGTGTTCGTCCGTTTTTTACGTTTTCGTCCATTTTTTTACGTTTTTGACCATTTTTTTACGTTTTCGTCCATTTTTTTTATGTTTTCGTCTGTTTTTTTATGTTTTCGTCTAATTTTTTACGTTGTCATCTGTTTTTTTAACGTTTTCGTCTCATTTTTTTACGTTTGAGTGTGTTTTCGTCCCTTTTTTTACGAAAACGTGAAAAACCAGACAAAAACGTAAAAAACGGACTAGAACGTAAAAAAAGGAACTAAAACGGACGAAAACGTTAAAAAACAGACAAAAACGTAAAAAAATGGACGAAAACGTAAAAAAACATAGTAAAACCTAAAAAAACTGACGAAAACTTAAAAAAACAGACGAAAACGTAAAAAAATGGACGAAAATATAAAAAAACAGACGAAAACGTAAAAAAAGGGACTAAAACATAAAGCATGGACGAAAACGTAAAAAAACAGTCGAAAACGTAAAAAAACGGACAAAAGCATAAAAAACGTATGAAAACAGATAAAAACGTATAAAAACGGACGAAAACGTATAAAAACGGATGAAAACGTATAAAAACGGACGAAAGCGAACAAATACGGATGAAAATGTATGAAAACGTAAGTAAAATGGACGAAAGCGTAAAAAAATGGATGAAAACCTATAAAAATTAACAAAAAGAGTAAATTACATCGTTCATCCTTACACCGTTCGTCCTTATGGCTGCGAAATGACGAGTATACCCTCATGGGAAAACAAGTTAACGAGCGTTAGTGGGCTCCGTTAGAGGGAGGGACAAACGACGCATAACGTTTGTCACTTAAGGTCGAACGGTGCAATTTTTTTGGTCAAAGGACTAACGGTTGCGGTCAACGCAAACCACAAGGACAAACAGTGTAATTTACTCAATTAGTAATTATACCAAAACATGTACCATTACAATAATATATCTTTTTACAGCCATCGGCCTATGTTGACAAAATTCAATAATGTATCATATAATGGTCACATTTTTTAAATCTTTATGTCCTACTCAATATATAACATTGTAACAACCACCATTCATTTTGATACCCATAAGCACTAGCATGGACTCCACCACCAGCACCCAATCCACAACACCATGGCTGGAGCTCCTAGGCAGCAACAACTGGGAAGGTCTTCTCGACCCATTCGACATCAATCTACGAACACTCATTCTTCGGTGTGGGGACTTTTGTCAAGCCACTTACGACGCCTTTAACAATGACGAAAACTCTAAATATGCTGGCAGTAGTCGTTATGGTAAAAAGTCTTTTTTTCATAAAGTTATGCTTCAACCATCACCTGATGATTATGAAATTGCTGCATTTATTTATGCGACTGCTAGAGTAAGTGTCCCTGAAGCATTTTTGTTTAAGTCATTGTCGCGTGAGGCGTGGGATAGGGAGTCTAATTGGATAGGATATATTGCTGTTACTAGTGATAAAGTGAGTAAGAAACTAGGAAGACGTGAGATTTATGTTGTGTGGAGAGGAACTAGTCGCGACTTTGAATGGATTAATGTGCTTGGAGCAAAGAGTGCGTCAGCTGAGCCACTGTTACGCGCTAGAACATTAAGTTTGTCTAGTACTGGTACCGGGAATGGCACTACTACTACTCTTACTGACAGTAGTGATGAAGATGACACGATACCATTTATTGATTCTCTAGCTTTAAGAATTGATGGTATTAGTTGGCTGCGTTGGCTTGTGCCTCTTATAACCTATTTCGCTAAAGCAAAAGACGGGCCAACACCAAAGGTCATGCAGGGTTGGTTAACAATATACACATCGGATGACCCAAATTCGTCTTTCACAAAAACAAGTGCAAGTGTAAAAATGGTAAAGAACACACGGATATGAATCCAACCAACCTCCCCTTGATTCAATTTATTAATACCAGTTGCAATACAAGATACAAGAACCAAAGATTGAACTCAAAGTGAGTCAATCAGATTACTAAACAACAAAGCCTGAAACGGCTGAATGATTAACAATAAACGCCAAACTGATCTGTAGATCAGACTTGCAAATATCCAACAAGAACACTAGACTACACTTGAAAAGAGTAGACGTCGATTAACTTCGAAGGATTATGAACCCTTTGACATAGATGGGTTTATATAGGAAGCAACAAGGAGACAACCATCTTGGAAGAGGAGAGCACACCATCTCTTTTACAGCAACAAGAGATGGGAGATAATAAATGATAAGCAGGCGTGGGACTTGGGACTTGGTATAGATCCAGAGATATTGAACTTGACATCTTTAGCCCCTGCACAAACACAAACAACAAAACAAGAAACAAAGTTAAAGAGTTAGAGAAGGGATTGTTTCTGTTATGACAGAAACAGCCCCTGTAAGTTTGGAGAGTATTTTCAACACCCTCCCTCAAACTTACACACCAACAGAGGCCACAAACCTCAACAGCACACACAAGACCTCATGGCTATATACAGCCAAAAGATCTCACTTTTGCACACCAAACATGTCCAGCATTCCCAACTTGTCACACAAATACAAATGACTTTTGCTGCCAAGAGCTTTAGTCAGGATATCAGCAGTTTGCTGAGAAGTGTGAATTTTCTCAGTTCTAATCACACCTGCAGCCACTTTTTCCCTCACAAGATGCACATCAATTTCAAAATGCTTAGTTTTTTCATGAAACACAGGGTTCCCAGCAATTTGAATAGCAGAGCTATTGTCACAGTACATGACCACTGGTAAGGAGCTTTCAACTCCCATATCACCCAGCAGGTTATTTAGCCAGATCACTTCACAAGTACAGGAAGCCATGCTCCTGTATTCTGCCTCAGCAGATGATTTAGAGAGGGTGGATTGTTTCTTGCTTTTCCAAGTGACCAAGGAGTCACCCAAAAAGACACAGTAACCAGAGACAGATTTCCTGGTCACAGGGCATCTGGCCTAGTCAGAATCAGCATAAGCTTTAAGCTTGAGGTTCCCACTTTTGTTAATTTGCACCCCATTGCCAGGAGACCCTTTCAAATATCTTAACACCCTTAAAGCAGCATCTAAATGAGATTCAAGAGGGGCATGCATGTACTGACTCAGACAATGAATAGCATAGGAAATATCTGGCCTGGTATGAGTTAAGTAAATTAACTTTCCTACCAGCTTTTGATAGTTCCCAATGTTTTTCAAAGCTTTGTCATCAGCAGATTCTATGTGGTTAAGGGTGGTATTTTCAGGTAAGGGTGTGTCAACAGGTTTGGCTGCTAGCAGACCATATTCATGTAAAAGGTCTAAGCAGTATTTCCTTTGACTAAGGCATACACCTTTACTATTTTCCAAGATTTCAATGCCTAGGAAATATTTTAACTTTCCCAAGTCTTTGATTTGGAATTTGGTTTTCAAAAACACTTTGAATTTCTCAATTTCTTCAACATTATTGCCTGTAATGACAATATCATCAACATACACAAGAAGAACTAAAAACACATTCCCAGATTTCTTAGTGAACAAAGAGTAGTCATATTTGGATTGCACAAAACCATGTTCATTAAGAATAAGAGTTAATTTAGCATTCCACTGCCTAGGGGCTTGTTTAAGGCCATAAAGAGACTTGTTCAATTTCACAACTTTAGACTTGTGATCATCAAAACCAGGGGGCAAAGTCATGTAAACATCCTCAGTAAGGTCACCATAAAGAAAAGCATTATTGACATCTAATTGGAAGAGACTCCAATTATTACACATGGCAACAGTTATTAAGCATCTAACAGTGGACATTTTCACAACAGGGCTAAAAATTTCATTGTAATCAAATCCCTCCCTCTGGCTGAAGCCCTTGGCAACAAGCCTGGCCTTGTACTTGTCAACTTCCCCTGTAGATTTATATTTGATTTTCCATAACCATTTGCTACCAACAGGTTTTCTCCCTTTAGGGAGATCACATTCAGTCCAAGTATTGTTCTCTTTTAAGGCAGTTATTTCATTATTCATGGCTTGAACCCAATTAATATTTTTAGCAGCCTCATCATAGCAAGAAGGTTCAACAGATTTATTTAAGGTAGTAGAGAAACAATAATTAACAGGACTTAGATTAGAGTAACACACATACTTCTCAAGGCCATATCTGACACTACTATTAACCACAAAATCATTATATCTAGCAGGAGTCTTAGTGTTTCTAGAGGACCTCCTAAGAGCAGGCTGCTCAGAACTTATGTCATGAGTGGGATTGATTTGAGCATTGTCAGGAATGGAAGGGACATTTCCCTCAGGTAGAGTGTTGTCACCCATAGATGTTGCGATGCCAACAGTCTCACCATCCATAGAGGTATTTGTACCTCTAGGGCATGACCGGGCACCACCATCATCATTGGGTGTAAAAGTTTTCCCCCTCTGTTCATCATTGGGATTATGGTCAGTTTTTTCTTCATCAAAAAAATTCAGATCATTTAGAGTAGAGTCAGAGTTCTTATCAGTTTGCACTTTAGACTTCATTTTAAAAGGAAAAATAGTTTCATAGAATTGAACATCCCTAGAGTAGAAAACCATTTTGGAGTCAATACCATAAACTTTATAAGCCTTTTTTGTACCAGAGAAGCCAATTAAAACACATTTTTCAGACCTAGCAGAAAACTTGTCTGAATTTTTAAGGACAGAAGAGTAACACAAACAACCAAAGCTTCTCAAATGAGAAAGTTTTGGTTTCTGACCATATACAAGCTCAAATGGGGATTTCCCACTCAGAACAGAAGACGGCAACCTGTTAATCAAATAAGCAGCAGTTAAGATGCATTCAGGCCACATACTTAAAGGAAGACCACTTTGAAACAGCAGACTCCTAGCAACATTAAGCAGATGCCTGTGCTTTCTCTCAGCAATCCCATTTTGCTGAGGGGTGTAAGCACAGGAAGTTTGGTGAATAATACCAAGGGTGTCAAACAGATTACTCATTTTGTTATTAACAAATTCAGTCCCATTGTCAGTTCTCACAGTTTTGATGCTGCTTTTAAACTGATTGTGAATCATATTGAGAAAGCTAACAAACAGATTATATACTTCATCTTTAGTTTTAACCATATAAATCCACACAGCCCTGGTATAGTCATCAACAATGGTCAAAAAGTATCTAAAACCCTCTCTGCTAGTGACCTTGTAAGGCCCCCAAAGGTCTATGTGCACAAGATCACCAATAGCAGAGCTTTTATGATCACTTAAGAGGAAAGGTTCTCTTGTCTGTTTGGCCTTGTGACAGATGTCACAAGGAGACACATGAGACCCTTTAGTGAACTTAAGGTCAGGTTGAAGAAGACTGACAGCTTGGTCTGAAGGATGACCAAGCCTGCTATGCCATAAAGACTTAGAAACATGACAAGTAACAGAAAGATTACCTACCATAGTAATACAAGAGGGGGAATCAAACACATACAGACCACCATTTTCACTCCCAGTCCCCATGAGTTTGTTTTGAGTCAAGTCCTGAATGTAACATTTAGATTCATCAAAACCAACAAGCATTCTACTATCCTTGATGAGTTTATGAACAGATAAGAGACTGACACGATACTCAGGAACAACTAACACATCATACAAGATAACATTAGGAGAAAGTTTAAGATTTCCAATATACATGATTTTAGCAAGGGTACCATTAGGATGCCCAACAGTGAGATTAAGATCAGATATATTAGTGATATTAAACATGTTTAAGGTATTAATAGTCATGTGTTGATTAGCCCCAGAATCAATAATCCACCCATAACTGACTTTATGCACAGAGGTGTTATTATTATAAAACTTGTGAAAATTAACATTGAAAAAGATGTTATTATTTAAAAAACTAGCCATACCTGAGAGGTTGGCCTGCACATTGCTAGAAGGCATGTCTTTGATGAGACTCATAAGTTTCATCATTTGATCATTGGTAAATGTCATAGAGCTAGGTCCATTATCCACAGAAGACATAGAGCTAGAATTAGCATTATAAAAGGTTTTCTTATGACCAGGATGCCAAACAGGGTACCCAACAACTTCATAACATCTGTTACCAGTGTGACCAGTTTTGCCACAGTGAGTACAAGTCCAGTTAGGGTTTCTATTATTGCTATTACCATTGTTCACATTTTTCTTGTTATCAACAACATAGCCCTTTTGTTTTTTATTACCATTATTAGACCAATTAGTTTTAGTAACAAAACTAGCAATCTGATTTTTAGATTCAGAACCAGAGGAAGAAGAAGCAATGCCTCTGTGAGACTCTTCTCTGGATATAACAACAAAAGCGTCTTTCACATCAGGGAGAGATTCTCTGGAGAGAATGCTACTCTTGATTGGTTGATACATTTCATTAAGACCAATAAGAAATTGCATAAGTTTCATGAGTTGATTATGTTTTAACACATCTTCCCTAGCAGCACAGGTACATTTAGGCAATTTGGTCATAATGTCAAATTCTCTCCAAAGAGAGTTCAATTTATGATAATATTCAGAGACAGTAAGGTCCCCTTGTTTAAAGTTATTAATCTTTTGCATAAGACTCAAAATAATGGAGCCATTAAGTTTATCATATGTCTCTTTAAGCTCAGCCCACACATCAGCAGCATTATCAGAAAATATTTGACCAAGGTATAAATCTTCAGACACAGAGTTCAAAATCCAGGACAAAACAATAGAGTTACATCTATCCCATTGATTAGACAGATTGGAACTATTGGCATAAGTGGCCTTAAGACATTCACCATTGATAAAGCCCATTTTATTTCTAGTGTTAATAGCAAGAGTCATAGCAGTCGACCAGACCCTATAATTATCAGTTCCAGTAAGTTTCATAGACACAATAGAGCTAGTACTGATATCACTAGAATGAAGATGCAAAGGATTACCCAGGTCAAGACTACTAATGAGGTCATCCTTATTAGTGGTACCCATGAAAGAGCACAGACAAAGCAAGCAGAAAAGCAAACAAGGCAAGCAGAAAAACTAACAACGCAAGCAGAAAAGCAAGCAAATAAGAAACAAGAAAATACACATAAACTCACACCCAAGATATAACAAAAGCTCAGTCTTTGGACTGGGGTTGGCCAGAGCAGGTTTCCACTCCACTCAAGGTGGAGGGTCAAGGTGTTAACCGAACCCGTTTGCACCCAAAAAACTGAAGCTTTGTTAATCTTAAAGGAAGAAAGAGTCCTTACAGTGCTATGAGAAGATGTAGCGGAAAACGCCTCACAATACTCTTGAAAAGAGATATTATAAGGCAAATAGGTCCCAATAAGCGTCAGAGACCTCAAGAGTCACAAACGCCCAAAATAAGAAAAATTAGGGTTTCAAGGATCAAACCCTAATTCTTCCAATTTTATTCCAACCGGCAATAAACCCAGCGATTAACCCAGGGACGCCACCAATTGCAGAAACCCCCAAATTGATAGAAACCCTAGATCTTGAAATCAGCGAATCGATAGAGCCGTAGCTCTGATACCATGTAAAAATGGTAAAGAACACACGGATATGAATCCAACCAACCTCCCCTTGATTCAATTTATTAATACCAGTTGCAATACAAGATACAAGAACCAAAGATTGAACTCAAAGTGAGTCAATCAGATTACTAAACAACAAAGCCTGAAACGGCTGAATGATTAACAATAAACGCCAAACTGATCTGTAGATCAGACTTGCAAATATCCAACAAGAACACTAGACTACACTTGGAAAGAGTAGACGTCGATTAACTTCGAAGGATTATGAACCCTTTGACATAGATGGGTTTATATAGGAAGCAACAAGGAGACAACCATCTTGGAAGAGGAGAGCACACCATCTCTTTTACAGCAACAAGAGATGGGAGATAATAAATGATAAGCAGGCGTGGGACTTGGGACTTGGTATAGATCCAGAGATATTGAACTTGACATCTTTAGCCCCTACACAAACACAAACAACAAAACAAGAAACAAAGTTAAAGAGTTAGAGAAGGGATTGTTTCTGTTATGACAGAAACAGCCCCTGTAAGTTTGGAGAGTATTTTCAACAGCAAGAACACAAGTTTTGACAACTATAAGACAATTGGTAAGTAAGTATGAAAATGAAGATGTTAGTATTATCCAGACTGGACACAGTCTAGGTGCAAGTTTATCGATCTTATCAGCTTTTGATCTAGCTGAAAACGGGATAACAGTTCCCATTTCAGCTTTTGTGTTTGGCTCGCCACAAGTGGGGAACAAAGCATTTAATGATCGCCTTAGTGAATTTACTAATTTCAAGGTTTTACATATTAGGAACAAGATTGATCTTATACCGCTTTACCCTAGTGGGTTACTAGGCTACGTGAATACAGGGGTGGATTTTCTGATCGATACAAGGAAGTCTCCGAGTTTGAAGGATTCGAAGAATACAGGTGATTGGCATAATTTGCAAGGGATGTTGCACGTGGTGGCGGGGTGGAATGGAGCGGACGGTGAGTTTGAATTAAGGGTTAAGAGGAGTTTGACGTTGGTGAATAAATCGAGTGAGTTTTTGAAAGATGAGTACTTGATACCAGGATCTTGGTGGATCGAGAAGAACAAAGGTGTGATTCTTGATGCAAATGGTGAGTGGGTTTTGGAACCACTCGATGAAGAAGACGTCCCGGTTCCTGAGTTTACAGAATGATGGAGTATCTGGGTTGTGTTTCATTGAGTAAGAGTATCCAAACAGACTCGTGTGGGTTAGACTTACCTAACAAGTTTCAAGACGGTACTGTCATTGTTTATTTTCATTGTATCTGTTTCTAATCAACTGTTGAGACTAAGATCTTATGATGTGATTTGTAATTTTCTTGTACAAGAAGTGAAATGTGTTGTTGCAAAACAGATTTTATTGTTTGCGTGACACTGAAACTAACACCTCGGAGGTCTTTTGATTGATCTGAAGAGAAATATAACTGGGATTGACACATGAATAAAAATGATGCATATATTGAGATGATCGATGCGACCTTAGTGACTGAATCTTATACTGGGAGTTCTAAAACCCAACACCTTAGTTTCGTATAATAGCATAATGTAAGATTCAGGCTTATAAGCTAACAAGAATATAAGTTATTAAAAGAGACACTTTCTACTCATTATACATATATTTGGCTTAGCCAAAACCAGCCAAATATATGTATAATGAGTAGAAACTGTCTCTTTTAATAACTTTGGTCCAAAACTTCAAAATATTATTTTCTAAATTGCTTTATGAAAGCATATTTTGAAAGGTTTCAAGTGTTAATCAAACAAATAATTTCCTTTATGTCTTGTTATATGATTGCATATGAATAATTAGTAGTTATACCAAAACATGTACTATTATAATAGGATTGAGATCCTCTCATGTTTAACTTGAACGTAATGTTGAGACTTATGTGAGTGGAGAAAAAAATATATTATCTAATGTTGAGACTCGAGTCCTATTGGTTTTAGCTTTAACCAGACCCTACAGCCATCGGCCCATGTTGACAAAATTTAATAATGTATCATACAATGGTCACATTTTATAAATCTTCATGTCCTACTCAATATATAAAATCACATGCATACTATATACTCACATTTTAACAACCACCATTCATTTGATACCCATAAACACAAGCATGGATTCCACCACTAGCACCCAATCCACAACACCATGGCTGGAGCTCCTAGGCAGCAACAACTGGGAAGGTCTACTGGACCCATTCGACATGAATCTCCGGACACTCATTCTTCGGTGTGGGAACTTTTGTCAAGCCACTTACGACGCCTTCAACAATGATGGAAACTCTAAGTATGCTGGCAGTAGTCGTTATGGTAAAAAGTCTTTTTTCATAAAGTTATGCTTCAACCATCACCTGATGATTATGAAATTGCTGCATTTATTTATGCAACCGCGAAAATAAGTGTCCCTGCAGCGTTTTTGTTTAAGTCATTGTCACGTGAGGCGTGGGATAGGGAGTCTAATTGGATTGTATATATTGCGGTTACTAGTGATGAAGTTAGTAAGAAA
The DNA here is from genome assembly GCA_021014915.2 of Artemisia tridentata subsp. tridentata. Classification (NCBI taxonomy): domain Eukaryota; kingdom Viridiplantae; phylum Streptophyta; class Magnoliopsida; order Asterales; family Asteraceae; genus Artemisia; species Artemisia tridentata. Next base: position 20,399,931 of record CP139509.1, read on the forward strand.
CTAGGAAGACGTGAGATTTATGTTGTGTGGAGAGGAACTAGTCGCGATTTGGAGTGGATTAATGTGTTTGGAGCTAAGAGTGCGTCAGCTGAGCCACTGTTACGCCCTAAAACATTAAGTTTGTCTAGTACCGGGAATGGCACTATTACTACTCTTACTGATAGTAGTAGTGATGAAGATGACTCGATACCATTTATTGATTCTCTAGCTTTGAGAATCGATAGTATTAGTTGGCTGCGTTGGCTTGTGCCTTTAATAACCTGTTTCGCCAGCCGAAAAGACGGCTCAACACCAAAGGTCATGCACGGTTGGTTAACAATTTACACATCGGATGACCCAAATTCATCTTTCACAAAAACAAGTGCAAGAACACAAGTTTTGACAACTATAAGACAATTGGTAAGTAAGTATGAAAATGAAGATGTTAGTATTATCCAGACTGGACACAGTCTAGGTGCAAGTTTATCGATCTTATCAGCTTTTGATCTAGCTGAAAACGGGATAACAGTTCCCATTTCAGCTTTTGTGTTTGGCTCGCCACAAGTGGGGAACAAAGCATTTAATGATCGTCTTAGTGAATTTACTAATGTCAAGGTTTTACATATTAGGAACAAGATTGATCTTATTCCGCTTTACCCTAGTGGGTTACTAGGCTACGTGAATACAGGGGTGGATTTTCTGATCGATACAAGGAAGTCTCCGAGTTTGAAGGATTCGAAGAATACAGGTGATTGGCATAATTTGCAAGGGATGTTGCACGTGGTAGCAGGGTGGAATGGAGCGGATGGTGAGTTTGAATTAAGGGTTAAGAGGAGTTTGACGTTGGTGAATAAATCGAGTGAGTTTTTGAAAGCCGAGTACTTGATACCAGGATCTTGGTGGATCGAGAAGAACAAAGGTGTGATTCTTGATGCAAACGGTGAGTGGGTTTTGGAACCACCCGATGAAGAAGACATCCCAGTTCCTGAATTTACAGAATGATGGAGTATCTGGGTTGTGTTTCATTGTGGAAGAGTATCCAAACAGACTCGTGTGGGTTAGACTTACCCGACAAGTTTCAAGTACTGTCATTGTTTAATTTCATTGTATCTGTTTCTGAACTGTTGAAACTAAGATGTTATGATGTGATTTGTAATTTTCTTGTACAAGAAGTGATTTATTTTGTTGCAAGACGACTTTTATTGTTTGCATGACACTGAAACTAACACCTCGGAGGTCTTGATTAATCTGAAGAGAAATATAACTGGGATCAACACATGAAGAAATGATGCATTGAGATGAACGATGCGACCTTAGTGACTGAATCTTATACTAGGAGTTCTAAAACCCAACAACTTAGTTCCGTATAATAGCATATGAAAGATTCAAGCTTATAAGCTAACAAGAATATGAGATGCATAACAGCAACGCTAACAGCCAATAAAAAACAGTTGATATAACTGCTAAAGGGCAGCTAAGTGTTGGCACAAATATGGTTTACATTGTACACGTAACAAATTACTAACAAGTTTAGAGTATAACATCATATTCAAGAATAAAGGAATACAAATACAAATACAAACACAAACGCATACAACACACAACATATCACCTCACAAACAGTTCTCCCGGAATGTATTTAAGAAAATAGGTCTTACTGATCGGGTAGTTTGTCCTTCAGGTAGCTCAATATAGCCTTGGTTCCTCTATCAAGAATTGCTCTTCGTATGCTGCAAAAAACTTTAAAAGTTAGAGATATATATTCCTTATAAGTCTCTCTAATGCTTTCATTAATGCGATTGGGTAGTTGTGGATTATACCTTCTCAAAGGGTTCCCATCAAGCTGTAACACTTGCAGACTTGGTTCTAGTAAACCCTGCAAAAACCAACTTCCAATGCAAGGATGCATAGTATTTAAGCCTTTTAGTTTCAAAATTAAGCAGAACCGAGTCCATTTATGCTGTAAACTAGCTAGAAAAAGCTGTGTACATACCAGTTCGGGAGGAAGTGTGCTGATGTTATTATCTGAAAGGCGAAGCTCCTGAAGAGATTTAGCATCTTTAAAGCCCTGCGAAAAACATTTATTACATTAGTGCTAACGTGCAATGAAGTTTTCTTCATTATACATGTTTACAAAGTGGATATGTACTTGAAAAGTTGTGCTTTAAGAAAATTACCACTGGGATAGATTGAAGGGAATTTTGACTCATATCAAGAATCCTTAATTTAGGCAAACTTAATATATCCGCTCTAACCTCCTAAATCTGCATCCTCCTGTTAAATAAAATTATAAATTAATAATAAGAAACAAAGCCTTTCTGAAAAAGAAGAAAGTTATCTTTAGACTCACCTTAAATATAGTTCCTGCAGCTGTAGCAAACAAGAAAACGCAGGATATTCAGGTAAACAACTGGCATTGTTGCTTAGATCCAGAATCTGAAGCTTGGAAGCAGCTTGAAATCCATTTGATGGAATCTAAAAATTCAAGAGATTATTTAGGATCACATATTGATTGCTAGATAGCCTTTAATGAAATCAATATTATGAAATTTAATGTGTTTTAACTTTTACCTGTTTAAGTGGATTATTGTCAAGGTTTAAACACACGAGTTTATGAAGCGACTCCAAGACTGCACTTGGCCATTCTTTAATCTTGTTCCTTGATAAGATTAATGTTTGACACAACAACCATCATCAAATTAGTACCAACGCCTTTCCTTTTAAACAGACAAAAAAAGTAATAAAGAAATCTACCTCAAGGGAAGTACATGAAGATAGCTAAGCGGGTAGAGTTTCGATTGAGTTCTTTGAGAGATCAACTATTGTAATATCACTTGTCTCCCATACTTGTGGTGGAACGACACTCAAGCCATGTCCGACTAGAGCAAGTTCCTAAGGAGTATACAACGATAAAAAGTATAAAATTAACAAAAAGAACGGTTTGATGAAAATTACAGTATAATATACAAAATGCTGTTAATACATTTTATTTAGAGTTAACTTCAAAAACCGTCCCTGTGGTTTATCGGGTCATTTGGATTTGGTCCCTAAACTTTAAAAATTCCGGATTTCGTCCCTGTGGTTTACGACCCATACGGATCTGGTCCCTTGACCGGGTTTGACCGTCAGTTGACCGTCATATATTTCTAAAATGACATAAATACCCTTAGTCCCTGTAAACCACAGGGACCAAATCCAAATGACCCGGTAAACCACAGAGACTATTTTTGAAGTTTACTCTTTTTTTTTTCTTTTTTTTTTTTTTTACTTTTTTTCCGATTTTTTTTAAAAAAAATAAAATTTATTATAATTCTAAAAAATTTATTAAAATTCGAGAAAATTTATAATAATTCGAAAAAATTTATAAAAATTCGAAAAATTTATAAAAATTCAAATTTTTTTAAAAATTCTATTTTTTTTTTTTTTAAATTCGAAAAACTTAATTAAAATTCTAAATTTTTTTTAATAAAATTCGAAAAAATTTATAAAAATTCGAGAAAATTTATAATAATTCGAAAAAATTTATAAAAATTCGAAATTTTTTTAAAAATTCGAAAAATTTATAAAAATTCAAATTTTTTTTAAAAATTCTAAATTTTTTTAAAAATTCGAAAAACTTAATTAAAATTCTAAAAATTTATAAAAATTTATAAAAATTCATTTTTTTTTTAAAAATTCGAAAAAATTAATAAAAATTCTAAATATTTATAAAAATTCAAAATTTTTTAAAAATTCGAAAAAATTAATAAAAATTCAAAATTTTTTAAAAATTCGAAAAAATTTATAAAAATTCTAAAAATTTATAAAAATTCAAAATTTTGTAAAAATTCAAAATTTTTTAAAAATTCAAAAAAATTAATATATATTCAATGCTTCAGTGACCAAACGAGAAGCACAAAGACTAATAAGCACATTTTACTTACTTCTCTAGAAGTCATATCTTTGATCGGGACCGTGTTGAGTTTGATGGTTGTCTGTGTAAAATTTTGATCGGGATCGTGTTTTAATGTGTGTTGTGTGTGTGTTTTTAAATGGAGCAGTCGAGCATGACCAAAATGGGAAAGAGGTGTTAAGAGTGACTATTAAATGGATCAAGCTTTTTTTGAAATACCAATTTGGTAATTACCTCTTAATTTTTTCGAATTTTTAAAAAAATTTGAATTTTTATAAATGTTTAGAATTTTTATTAATTTTTTCGAATTTAAAAAAAAAAAAAATTTTTTTTAAAATATTTAGTATTTTTATTAATTTTTTCGGATTTAAAAAAAAATTTGAATTTTTATAAATATTTAGAATTTTTATTAATTTTTTCGAATTTAAAAAAAAAAATTGAATTTTTATAAATATTTAGAATTTTTATTAATTTTTTCGAATTTTTAAAAAAATTTGAATTTTTATAAATATTTAGAATTTTTATTAATTTTTTCGAATTTTTAAAAAAATTTGAATTTTTATAAATTTTTAGAATTTTTATTAATTTTTTCGAATTTTTAAAAAAAATTTGAATTTTTATAAATTTTTAGAATTTTAAGTGAGTTTTTCGAATTTTTTAGAAAAAATTTGAATTTTTATAAATTTTTAGAATTTTTAAAAAAATTTCGAATTTTTTTAAAATTTTCGAATTTTTATAAATTTTTTCGAATTTTTATAAATTTTCTCGAATTTTTATAAATTTTTCGAATTTTAATAAATTTTTTAGAATTATAATCAGAAAAAAAGTAAAAAAAAAAAAAAAAAAAAAAGAAAAAAAAAAGAAAAAAAAGAGTAAACTTCAAAAATCGTCCCTGTGGTTTACAGGGACTAAGGGTATTTATGTCATTTTAGAAATATATGACGGTCAAACCCGGTCAAGGGACCAGATCCGTATGGGTCGTAAACCACAGGGACGAAATCCGGAATTTTTAAAGTTTAGGGACCAAATCCAAATGACCCGGTAAACCACAGTGACGATTTTTGAAGTTAACTCTTTTATTTATACAGTAAAAAGATAGAACCTTTGAACCAAGGGACAACCGAGAAGCCATAGCAATAACTTTTTCTTTACTCTCAGATGGTCCACTCTCTGCATCATATAATCATTTCAATCAACTCAAAAATCAATATTAAGCATAGACAAAGGGCTTTTTATTGGTACCTTCTTCAGCTGGAAGTCTACTTCGAAGAAACCTCAACAAGGCAGGAGTGGGTCCCGTCACAAGCGAACTAAGAAAACAAGAATGAAAGTTTTGTTAAATGGCCTCCTAGGGGACATAGGTAGGAATATGTTTGAACATAAATTAAAGATGTGGTTCAAACCTTCTAAGAGTCCGTATAGGATTGCCAGTGAGCACGAGCCTCCTCAAACTTGTCATCAAGCCTAGGTAATAGATTTTGGAAGACATTAGAACTAAATCTTAAAGTCAACAAAGTACAATGAGTATGTAGGCCACATGATAACTGGAACTCTGGAAGACCAGATATGTTGATGAAGAAAAAGCTTATGAGTTATGAGATGCGAACTATGTGTAAAATGGGTTATCTGCCTAAACTGCCAACATAGTTTTTCATGTGTCACGTTTTAGTCATCGTACATTTTTTGTACATTTAGGTCATAAAAAATTGTGTTTGTGTGATTGTGTCCCATTGGGTCATTTTGCAACCCGTAATCTTAACAGTTTTTACATAGTAGCGTTTTCAGTGTATATATACCAAACAGTGCCTCACATGCATATTATATTTCATTTTTCGAGAAAAGAAATGTCATTTTGACAGCCGGTTTTTGTTACAAAATGAACCAAACGGGACACAAAGCCATCTTATAATGACTCGTATGTAGGAAAACGGCAAAATGAGTAATAGGTGGAAATGAAAGGTACATTGGCAAGTTATGAAAAAGAAAACCTATATAAAACAATACAGTGCATAACAATATAGCTCTAGTGTGCTACTAACTTAACACTACTAGAACAATGAAATGCTAACCTTACCAATCTCAGCGGGAAGCCCAGACAGTGAATTATTAGACAAATCTAAAACAGAAAGCTTCAATTTGCAAGCATCTACCGGATACTCCTTTAACTACATAAATAATAAAACCAGGCACAAAATATCTTGAGAATACAAAGTACATGCAGGAAACTAAAAGATGAGTAGTGGAGTAGTAAATCGCTTATAAAAGAAATTTATTTGAAGTTTATACCTTATTTGAATGAAGATCAAATGTTCCTAAAGTTGTGAGTTCTCCTATTTCTGTTGGTAATGTTGTCAGAAAGTTATTCCTACATATTAAAAAAGATACAGTGCAAGCATAAACATCGGAAGGAATTATAATTATTTTAAGACTACGATTAGCAGTATTCACTTTATCCACAAGAACAGAAAAATACCCCATATAGAACTCTGCCAACTTAGAGCAGCCCTTTATTGATGACGGAACCGATGTAATTTCTGCACCAGAATGAGAAACCAAATTAAGAGATACAAAAACAAAATGATTTTGGACACATAAAGCATAAACTAATTAGAACTTGAAATACTCACTGTTCTGATGCAAGTCAAGACGAATGAGACGTGAAAGACATCCAATACTCTCCGGGATACCAGTAAGTGTGTTTTTTGCTGCATTATCAGAAACAAGAAAAAACAACTGAGATGATAAGTAACTTATTTGAAGACTCAAACTAAATTAGGATACCAAATATGCGAAACTACTGAACCCGAAAGAAAGAATGTGACTTGCCTGCATTCACTTCAGTTAGCGATGTCCATGATGCGACCAATCTCTCAGACAGCACAGTCAGCTTGTTTCCCTGATACAAAATTAAAATTAAAATATGAAGTGCATAGACAACAATGAAAAAGAAATGTGAAAGACGATTAAGAGGAACTGATACTATAAGTTTATGATACCTCTACATCCAACTTTGACATTTTTGTACAATTGCTTAGATCTTCTGGCAAGCTAGTCAGACAATTGTTTGACGCCTACAAGGAATCGCTAACAAATTTAAAACCAGTTGGATACCGATAGTAAGTCAAAATTGCATCAGACGAGCATAAAACATATGCTTAAAGGGTTGACAAATTTTTGGCAACATGACACCCACAAAACAGAACACCATATCATAATTCATAGGTACAGGTCTCAAAACATAATGCAGTATACATCCATGCACCTTGAGGTCAGATAAATCCAGGCAATTTCCAAGGGAGCAAGGTAGATCCTTAAGTTGGTTTCCCGAACAATCAAGCCTGTAAAACCATAAAACATTCAGCTACATTTCACATCGTTTAATACATGCTTCATGGAAGTTGTTGACTGGCAATTTACAGATTACTAGTGTTCATTGTAGGCTCAATATGCAACCGATGGGAAATGAGACCTACTTGATCAAAGAAGTTGCGGATCCAACTTCCTCAGGTATCTCACGTAGCAAATTGTTAGAGACATCTAATGCCTTAAGTGATTTAAGCCTGTAGACGATTATATAAAAAGATGAATTACAACTCAGAAAACGAAAAAATAGTTCAAATCAATAGGCTTTAACGTGTCTTACTCTCCTATAGCGGCTGGAAGGTGAGAAAGCTTATTGTGGCTAACATTCAGCACGGCCAACAAAGGTAAGTTTCTTATGTCTTCCTTTAGTGATTGAATCTCGTTATGAGCCAATATGAGCTTCTGTAACTCCACTGCCTGCAACAGATCAATAAACACTAAAATAAGTCAGGATGAATAAATAAACCTCGTGTTACAAATATCAATGGGTGTTTTGTATGTTGACGGATACCTCCCACCAGTTTTCACCTTCACCAACCGCATCCAAACTTTTGTACACGTCATCCGGCACTTCCCTGATACATAGTATATTCAGTACGTCAAAACAAAATAATAACATCACAGCAGTTTTCACATTAACAAATAAACACAATCTAACAAAACCACATACAAGCAACTCGTTGACACACTCCTTACACATAATTAGCGAGTGTTTTGTTTCGGCTTATGGCTTATTTGGTTTTGGGCTTATGTTTCGTAAGCTCACTTTTTGTGGCTTATTCTGAAACTTTTCGGCTTATATAAGTTTATTACTCCGATGTCGTAATGGGTAAAGTTAAAATAAAAAGACAAATATCCGTACAATACGTAAATTTTTTTTTTTATTTATTTATTTTTTTTTTTTTAAAGTTCGCGAAAAAATCCAAAAAAAATCCACAAGATCAGGTATGTTGGTGCATAAAACTTTTGTGAAAGAAGTTTTTCTAATTTTGAGTTTTTATACGTTTTTTTTAATGCACAAAAAACGAATTTTGATGCACAAAATTTTCAACTTGTTTTAGTCAGATGCGCAATGTTATTTTGATGAAAAAAGTCAAAAGAAAGTTGGGTGCAAAAACGAATTTTTGATACATAAAAAAACGATTTAATGCACAAACGCATTTTTTAATAATTTTTTTTCGGAAAAAGTATCCACTTTTATAAAAACTTCCTTCACAACTTTTTCATACACCAACATACCCAATCTTGTGGAATTTTTTTGGATTTTTTCGCGAACTTTAAGAAAAAAATAAATAAATAAATAAATCTTTTTATGGATATTTGTCTTTTTATTTGATCTTTATCCTAATAAGCTTATATAAGCGGAAAAACTTCAAAACAAGCCACAAAAAGTGAGCTTATAAAACATAAGCCCAAAACCAAAATAGCCATAAGCTGAAACAAACACCCCCCTAAGCATGGATGTATGAATATATCTTATTCAAACAACTATCTAAGATTCAGTTGTTTATTCTGATTCCAACATAATGTTGTCTAAGTTTAACGACAAAGCTTGTCAAGCACCATGTTCGAGTTGACCCTTTTATCAAGTTAAAGTCAAGCTTGATACATAGTACTTGTCCTTATTTGAACATATGAAAATTATACTACTGTATAATCTAAAACTAAACTTGATACATAAAGATTACATTTTTATACAAAAGTTAAATTTTTTTATTTAATGACTCAGCTATATAATCAGACCAGGAATTGAAAAAGAGTGGATTGTTACTTGAGGGATCAATTAGAGAGATTTAAAGAACCAGAGGCTCTTGCAGCTTTTAAAATCCGATCCATTTTTCTTCTTCTTTAGCTGCTCTATCATTCATTCTGCATTTTCTTTCTGTTTGATTTATTGGATTGTTAATTTTGTGACTCACAACTTATTTCTTTTTTAGAATTTCAACTTTATTGTTACATTAAAACTTTTCTTTGTTTCAAAGATAAATCATAAATATAATTGTGATTAAATTAATTATAGAAAAAGGGATTGTGGCACCCTTTTTTTAATCAGTTTTTTTATTTTTATTATAAAACTAGGAACTGAAAATATGGAACAGAATATATGAAGTTTGATCAGTCAAAAGTATTAAAAGACAAAAAATACGAAACGCAAAATAATAAAAATAAAAATCCTACATCATGGGTACCAATAACACCACCCATAGAAAAATTATCTACCTCCTACGAGCTACACCAGTTGAGAAAATGCACTGAGATTTCCTGCATTACTTATTCGTTTGATTCGTGCCAAAAACTTATTTAGCCTTGCTTTTGGGAAAAACATTTGGGACCCTTCTTTGTAAACTCTGTTAAGTTTTAAATGAATCAAACGAAGTATTTTCAAATGACTCACGTAGGTCGTTCGATATAACTGTAACTTTGTACCTTGAACGTCACACTCCGGTTACCATTCCGCTACAACTCATTTCGCGGGTGTGACAAAAATTAAATTTTATTTTCAACTATTTCTCTAGTTTCAGCTCCAACAACAGTTTCAGTTAGTTTTGCTAAGCATATCTTTAAAATCAAATAGTACTTTAGGTAGTTCATAAAAGTAATCTTTATTTTTTAACTCCTGTTATGCTCCGTTTATAAATTTATCTCACTTGTGAAATATGCTAAACTTATTGGTTTTTAAAAATTTCAATAAATTTATCAACCAAACATACATGGTTTGTTTGACAAAGGTAAGTGGTGCTTGAACATGAAAAGAAGATGAAACAGGAGTTAAACAATTTAGATTATTTTTACTAACTACATGAAATAACATTTGAAAATAAGATAGTATGAAATATTATTTTCTTAAAAGTTTTAGTTGTATATTTAAATGAGTTATGATCAAACGAGAAATAAAATTAAATGAAAATGGTGAGAAGATAACACAACCATACATTTGAGATGATTTATTTTAATTTTTCTTCTCACGAAATCTTCCCTATTTCAAATAGCGTTAGAGGGCTCGGCGTAGCGGGTTAAAGGCTCGTTACAGGGCGAATTTGAGACCTATAACAGCATCATATTGCATCGTGACCCGTGCTATAGGGCCGTTATAGGTCCTAAGCCATTCACGTAACGACCGTTTTCGGGTGTGCTTTGCTTCTTCTTCTTTTTAGATTTACTTGTGTTGTGTTTGTGTGTGTGCTCTGTGTGTTTTAGTGTGTGTACATTTGGGTTTACAGTTCACACGAATAAGAAAATGAAAGTATATATATATATATATATATATATATATATATATATATATATATAAATAAGAAAATGAAAGTATATATTTCTTTATTATTTTATAAAATTTACAGTTTAGGTCTTTGAGGTTTGTATGTTTTACATGAATGATAACTTATTTCTTTTTTACGTCTGTGTATTTTGATATTATGTAATTTACTTTTAGTTTAATGAATTGTGTTTGTTTAAAGAGGAGGGAAAAAAAGGTTAGGACCCACTGCACCTAACATTGGGGAAGTTATTTTGAGGTTTTGTGTTATACGAATGTTGTAGGGTACAAGATGACATAAGCAGTTCATCTCCCATTAAGGCAGGGTGTAATGGGTGAGTGGAGGAGAGGTGAAGTGAGGGTAAACTGAAGGTGAAGCCATGACGGGGTTTGTTTCTGTTGGAAGTTGGTGAGCCCATAACAGGGTGAAGATAATCAATGACCTATCTACGTACCAATAAATGGTTACCGGATATCACTTGGAATCGTGTTATCACTTTCCAAAGTAAACTATTCGACCCTATTGCCTGGGTATACGAATATCTACTTGGGATAAGACCAAATGTTTGTTATTGAATTAGGCACAAATCAATAACCCTTGCGCATCCAAGTGTTTATGTTTTCTGTTATTTATTACCCCTCATGCATGATTTGATCTTCCTATTATAGGAGAATACTCATAGCTAGTCAAATGGAATTATGAGGATTAATCGGCCCATTAATCGCCTCATAATTATCCTCATTATAGCCAATAGTGGTTACATGACCAATTAAACGTGGTCATAAATGCAGTTTTAACTGCCACTTGAATAGGTCAGAGTAGTTACATACTCATTCCGGCAGTACTAACTCCAGCAGTACTAACTTAGTACTAGCAGTAGTAACTCTGCTCCAGCAGTACTAACTTAGTACTAGCAGTAGTAACTCTGTTCCAGCAGTACTAACTTAGTACTAGCAGTAGTAACTCTGTGAAGGATTGAACCTTCTGATGAGTTACTTTCAACCACTATCAGAGTCAGGGTAATCAGGGACTTAATGGGTGTACACTTCGTACCTCCAAACCCATTTCCAAGTATGATCATATCCCTCAATTGAACTAAATTTCCAACAATCCTCCCCAATTTAGTACAATTCCTTTTGCATGAAAATTAAACATTAAACAAAACAAGTGCATAAACGAAAATATCCTGAGGATTGAATTTCCTGTTAAAGTTATGGATATCAATTAATATACGTATGACCAGTTTCGAACACGAGACTTCGGGATCGCACACATTACGTATGAGTTTCAATGTTTTAATAATTAATATAATAAGTTATGATTTAATTATTAATTTCACGAATAAACACTTAACGGGAGTTATTATTTAACGGGATTTGGTTAACGGTCGTTAAATATTAAGTTAAAGGACTAGAGATGAAAATACAAGCCAAGAAGGATCTAGAATCCCCTTGGGCTTGTGATTTTCGGCCGACCCATATGGAGAAGGGGTTCTATACCCTAGCTTGGAGAACAAGATTAGTTCCCTATAAATACAAGGCCTCTTGTATTCATAAGACCTAATCTTGATTCCCTAGCAAACCTAATTTCTTCCTCTTCTCCTATCCTTGTGTTTGGCCGATCGTCCCCTTCCCAACATCCTTGGGAAAATCGATCTAACATTCACAATAAAGTGTTTGGTTTGTTCGTGGATTAAGAACCTAGCTTTTCGCATTGAAACGCTACTAATACGTGTGTACAAGAACGAATATCAAACATACTTTTGCTTGTGTTTTTCTTTCCCATTCGACTAGGAGAAGTCGAATTCCATAAACCCTAAGTTAGGGTTTTACTTGTTCTTGCTCACTCGATTTCTTGTTTAGCTTGAAATCAAAGGTACACATGTTCTTTTATTTTAGTTAATTAATTACTTGTATTAGATCCTGTTTTCCGCTGCATGCTTTGATGTACATGTTTATGTGTTATATAAATTGTTATGATATACATATTCCAACAGTGGCATCAAGAGCTCGTTAATACTATGTAATTAATTACTAAAACACATAAAATTGGATCTATATGATTATTACATGTTTATGGTGTTCTAGGGTTTTAAAAATTAGTAAACCCTAATTTTTTAATATATGGGTTTTAATTTAACTTTGCATTGTTAACGTGAAGGAAAGGAAAAAAAAAAAAAAAAAAAAAAAAAAAAAAAAAAAAAAAAATTTAATAATTATATTTAAAATTAATAAAAGTAAATAAAATAAATCAAAAACAAGCTTAAACGCCCGTTGATCATTCAACGCTCGTTGGATTTTATAGCATTCAACGGGCTTCAACGCCCCATGGGGGTGGGCCAACGGGCGTTGAAGGGGCAACTAAGCCCACTTCAACGTCCCACTACTCTTGGTCTAATATGATACTGTAATTGGTTAAACGTGTAAAGCATCTTTTTATTTTAAGCGATTATATATGTTTATGATACGTTGGTGTGTATCACAATTAGGAATATGGTGTGGTTGACCATAATTATTTTTTAAGTAGTCCTGAACACCACATGGTTGTTATGAATGCAGGGATACATATTGTGTTAGTTGCCTATAATGTGTTAAGCAGTATATTCATATTGAGCTTAAATCAGTCTTTCTTGCTTGCGAGCTTCAGTCAGACAACATTGAAGTACTAACTGTATGTTGCACTTTACACCTCTTTTCATATCGGGACAAGGATGATTACCTTCATACATCATGCAAACACATGTGATTTCTGCTGAGTTTAGTTCCTACGAAGACGTGATCCTAGATGCGTGCTGCCAAAATATAATATTGCTTCCGATGATGAAATATGGGAGCACGTGGTAGCGATGTCGAGTCATAAACACATGAAGAAAAAAAAAATCAGATGCAAAAGCCAGTAGTTTGAAGCAGCTTGGATAAAGCACAAAGATGATCCAAACTTATGAACACTTTCTCATTTATTGACTCTGAAAACTGACATAGCAGCTGATCTTGCCGATGCTGAGTTATATGGTTTAGTTTGTACGAAAAAAGAGTTTTTAGAACTTGTGAGTTAATTATGATCGAGAAATATGTTTTCAAATTTCAAGCTTCATGAGAAATATGAGTCAAGCTTTGATATATCTAATGTTTAATCCTTAATATTACACTAGGAAGATATAAGCATGTCCCTTGTTCTGATAAGGGTGTGGTTGCGTTGTAATTTGTAAATGATATGTTTTCACAATCATATTATGTAAGACATAGGTGGTGCTATTCTAATGTTGATGCGTTTTCTGTTAAAGTTCATGTAATCATCTGTCTCTGCATTCTTCTTTTGTTGATTTGAACTAATCAATCTGGGGGTATAGATAACATCGAGCATTTGGTAAGAGTAATTGAATTCTGGTCCAAAAAGAAACACGATCAAATGATAACAGCACATGAAAGTACACTAGTAAAATTATACTAACTGGTAAATTGGAGTATAAGTTCAACTTAGCTGCTATATCAATATCATCTGACCATTCTATTTTATGAAAGGAATGGTTGAAACTGAGACATCATAATGAAAAAAGGTAGGATTGACCTGAACAAAGAAGACCCGTTTGACTCGGTTTTTAAAATGACCATTCTGACCCGGTTCAAAATGAATGTTGTTTTACAGAAAACACGAGAAAAGTTATTTAGATTACTTCAGTAAAATCTTTGAATCAATACATAGCACTTAAAGAGAGTATATAAACAACGAATTAGTATCATCCTAAAACCCCTTCAAACATCTAAGACGATCAAGGACCTTGCTTCAACACACTGACTAAGTTGCAGCACAGCAAAGATATGCAATTAGTCTCGACGAATGCCATGACTGCCATAAAGGGGAACAGCGATGAGGGTATGAGCTGGTTGGTAGCAAGTTGAAATGGATACAGCAAAATGTGCTGCCGTCTTGTGGTCAGGGGAAATAGGCGCACGAAAACAGGACATAGGAAAGGTGTGGGCAACAAAAGGAATGGCAGGAGAAAGAAAGAAGAGGACTTAAGTGACGTGTATCACCTCCCATCAACAAAGTGTGTTAAATCCGTGGTTTCAAGCTTGACTCACTGATACTAGGATATGTTTGTTTTTCAACTATTTGAAAAAGCAAACAAACATGTGAAACACAAACACCAAAACTTAAATGACGCAGAAATATAAGGCCACTGTGGCTGCCATGAGCCCATGATGTAGGAGAATTGTTCCAAAGCTACTCATGTTCTTTACTGGATTGCTATTGTAACAATAGTAAGCACTGTTCAATCTTCTATATTTCACCTCAACAAATCAGTAATTGCTAATCAACGTCAATCCCTAATCGTATCATTGATTCATGTTTTTTTTATCTGGACATATGCTGATGCATGTGCAATTACTCGAACCGCATAATTCCTAGCCAATCTTCCAGCATAACATTGGTTTTAGCCATTGGTCTTAAATCAATGGTTATAAGTTTGGCTCGCTTTAATAGCATATAAATGTTTCAAATATTTGAATAAACAAACAAATAAAGCAAAACACACTTCAAGCAATTAAGTTGACTACTGCATAAACGGATATGCAACATTTCATCTACCATCCCAAATATAATTAACCTAAACATTTCATTATTCAGCAAACCAATTACCAGTGATTATACCAACCACTGAACCGCCTTCATCAGCATTCCCTTACAAATATGTTCACACTTATCTTTCTAGCAACATAAACTAAACTCAATAATAAAGACTGATCTAATACCTACAGCTTGATCTCGACGCCTTGCAATATGCACTATCATCTTTGTTAATGAATGATAGAATCTGACTGATCAAGCAAAAGTAGCGTTTCCATGTACGAGCACGCAGAGAAAGCAGGTCCCTTTCCATTAATCCCAAGATCATTAGTATGCCCAGACAAGGGGTCATAAACTACAATTCTACACTCTTTATATGTATCATCATCCGCAATTTTACTACAACTTCACCATTGTTCCGGAAACCCAATACCTCACCGGACGACCACTTACCCCCAACCTTAACAGTATATATCTTACTAAACGTTTTATTAGCACCGTCTTTCCTCGTCCACACACCACAAACCGAAGTGTCAAGACCCTCGAGATAATACTCAAGTAAAACAAGCGCATAGTCACATGGAACGGGGATCGCTCCGGTACGGGATCGGGGATCGGGATCGTGGTTCGCTAGGCACCTAAAATTCGGTTCGAAGGGGGGTAGGTTCATTTGGGATCGCTTCGGTACGATGTACCAAGTAATGTGCTACGATGTACCAATGTAGCCAATAATCAACATATCATAATAAATTTGAAATCCAAACATTCATAATATAATACTAATCATATTCTTATAATTCATTCAAAGAAGCATAATAAAAAAGTTTTATATCAGTAACATAACTTTAAAAAGCATAATCAAGATCCAAAAGACGATAAAAAATTGAAAAACTAGATTTTAAACTTAGTCCACCCTTTGTCTCTTTCCTTTCGCTTTACCAGCAGCATCTTCATACAAACTTTCCCATTGCATATCGTCCAAACGTACAGTTGAGCTTTCCAAGTTTGAGCTTTCTGGGTTAATATCCCACTTTTTGGAGGGTCCTTGTTTGTAACTCTCAGAAAATCGTGAAACTAGACGAATGTTTGAATGAACAAACACTAACTTGTCGGCCCGTTTGTTATTCAACCGGTTTCTTTTTACGCTATGAATATATGAATACGTACTCCAATTCCTTTCTGCAGAAGAGCTACTAATAGGTTGTGAAAGTACTTTTTTTGCAACCTCTGCTAATTCAGGAGTTTCTGAACCATAAGTCGACCACCATTCGATGGCATCCATCGTTACCGCATCCACATGAGCTTCTGGTAATGCAAACAGCCCCTTCTTCATGTGAAATGTGGCAAATTGTTTTCTCAACAAATTATGTTCATCATCATTTTCACCTATTCTTTTGAACGCTTCCATCACATTACGTACTACTTCTTTATCTTCATTTGGTGCTTTTCTTTTGATTCCACCAGGTGCTAGTTGTGAAAGATAATGGGCATCATAGAAACGAGGAGATAATGCAAACCCCAAACAATGTAGAGGAATTGTCATCTTCTCCCATCTTTTCAAGACAATGTTCTCAACATCAGGATAATAATGGCTATATGGATGGTCTGCCATTATGTCCTTAATTTCACCCAACATATTGTCCATTTTTTCATAAATTTCTCCCATTTTAGTACCCTCGCCATCACAAAATTTTATCAACAAAAATATTGGTTTTGTGAGTGCAAGTACACTTTCCACATCATCCCAGAATTTATCAGACCTTATTGTTTCAGCCACACTTTGTCCCAAACTTCTAGTGTGTTCATTGCCCTGTTTTACCCAATCCCTCCATGAATTGAGAGAAATTGTCATTGCTAAAGACTCCCTACATTCGGCTAATCTTTTCAACAAAATGTAATAGGAAGCAAAGCGGGTCTTGGCTACTTTTAATAACTCTAACTTAGAGTTTTCTCTGAATATTGCCAAGGCATGAGTGTGGTTTAAAAAATACTTCACTATATTTTTTCCATTCTTATATGTATCTGTCAACCAATATAACTCTTTCGCAAGGTCTTTAAAGACTAAATTTAGTGTGTGAACACAACAAGGTGACCAGAAAATGTGATTATATACCTTTTCAATTTCCACTCCAGCGGCTTTGCAATTTGCTGCATTGTCGGTCACGACTGAAAGAACATTCGTTGGCCCGACAGTTTCAATTGCACTAATCAAAAAGTCTGCAATTTCAACTCCCGTTTTCTCCACCCCAGAGAAGTCTTCAGCATACATGAACATGGCTCCACGGCTGTTTACAGCAAGAACGTTAATCAATGGATTATGCTTCACATTCGACCAACCATCAGAGACAATAGAAACGCCTTGTGAATACCAAGTATCTTTAATGGGCGCAAGTTCCTTTTCAACATCTCTAACACACTCGTCAAGCAATACAGTTCTTGCTTTCTCACTAGAAGGGGGTTTGTAACCATCTGGTGCTTTGTTAATTGCGCTCACCATCTCCTGAAAATGAGGATTTCGTAACACATTGAAAGGAATCCCATTCGCACACAAGCCCCTTATGATTTTTAAATCAACCATGCTCCTTTCCATAATGCCAAAAGACTCCTCAATTGGCTTTGGCTTTTTAGAACAAGCTGGTTTCTTTAAAAGTACAGAAGATTTTAAGGATTTAGCAACACCTGCATTTTCGGCCTGTTTCACCTTGTTAAACACTTCCTGATACTTGTCGCGATCTTGTAAAAGAGCACTACATCTCTTTATATCAGCCTTCTTCCCAACTGGCGGACCAAGAAGATGAACGTGTATTCGTGTATAGGAGCTTGTAAATCGTTGTTTACAATGATTACAAATCCACACCTTGGCACCACCCGCATTTTTACTGTTAGCGGTACCAACAACAGTTACTTCTTGCAGCAATGGCTTGTTATCCTTTTCCTCTTTACGTTGTTCACTTGCATCGTTACTATCATCTTCAATAAGATCAACGAATTCTTGACTTTCACTAGGGGTAGCATCATCGATCCTTGTTTTAGCAAACACCATTCTTACAACTTTGTGCTAATGAGAATAAGTTATTTGACAGAGAATGATATCTTGAGACCTTCTTTATATATTGTATTTCTGCCATAATGTTTATTGACAGAGGATCTTGTTCCAAAATAACTATAAGGAAATCATAATTGACAGAGAAATATATTCACTTTATAAATGGAAGTATATATTTGAAATCATGGCAGCTCACGAAATTAATGTAGATAAATCGCGAATCGAATTTAATCGGAACGTGAATCGGAACTAACCGGATCGCGAATTGCTCAGGTCCGATCCGAATATCAATTAAATTCTGGAACGCCATTATCATCGATCCAAGTCGCGATCCCGGTCGATCCGGATCGATTTCGTACCATGTTTTGGATCGAACGAACTGGATCGAAATTCGTGGCTACTGTAGCGAATTATGTGACTATGAACAAGCGACTCATCCATCTTTGCCACATTTAGTCTAGGTGTATATACTAATCTCCTTGGAAGACACACTTCTCCAAACTCCTCACTCGTCAAATCAAACGAAATAACAAAATTACAACGCGCACCCCTAAAACCATAAGCACGGAAATAAATAACCCCATTTACAAAAACCTGAAAAAACGACGCCAAATGGCAAGATTTAAAAGGCGCACCCCTATACACAGTTTTCCAAACACGTGTACTTAACGTAAAAACCTCAACCTCCCACATACTAGGTATTTTAGTGACCCCAAGCTTGTTACAAGGTAAAAAAGTGACACTAATCTTAACAAGCTTAGGGTCACTAGTATC
Source organism: Artemisia tridentata subsp. tridentata (assembly GCA_021014915.2). Lineage (NCBI taxonomy): Eukaryota > Viridiplantae > Streptophyta > Magnoliopsida > Asterales > Asteraceae > Artemisia > Artemisia tridentata. Next base: position 20,418,811 of record CP139509.1, read on the forward strand.
AGGACAAACCCCAAAACCAACAATAGTAGCCATATACCTCGCTTTAGGGATAACAACAATACCAACAGATTTCCTAACAGTAGGATTCCATTTAACAGCCATCTTAGTTTTTGAATGTATGTCTACGTAAAAACCGCAAAAACATAACAACCCGTTAACGGAACTGATGAGTGTATATGTGTCTCTTAATAAGCTAAGTGACTCCGGGACGGTTAAGGGAAACTTATGTTGGGGGAAAGTATTGTTATCGATAATCGAAGTATGTGTTTGGACATTATCCAACTCGTTAATTACAAGTAGATGATGTTGGGGGTTTGTGTGATTGATGTGGTAGTTGTTTATGAATTTCGGGCTATCGATAAGAGACTTCCATTGTTTCGAAACGGATCGGAATTGAATTAGTGATTTGACAGGAAGCCTTTTCATGATTTCTGATTGGATATCGAAAGGTATGAAATCAGACATTTTTCTGATTTTGGCTTAAAGTTTTGAATTTTAGAGATTTTCGACAAGTAAAGCTTCACCTCCTACGGTGCTTTGTTCCTCGATTAGATCAGACAGTTCCTTAACAAGCTAATAAGCTGTAAATCAAAAGTAATCACAAGTGTCAAAGCACAGGTTAAAAAAAAATTGTTACTTATTATATACATTCCATCTGTGTTAATGCAAGGGAGGCGTAGTTTACATATGATTATTGTATTTAACCTTATATGGGGTGTTTGTTTAAGCTTATTTGTGGGCTTATTAGCTTATTAGATATCGATTTATATTTCATAAGCCCGGATTTTCTGTCTTATTTTGAGACTTATATATGAACGAGCTTTGTATAAAGCTTATTATATCATGTCATAATAAGTCTTATAATAAGCCAAAAAATTGGGGCTTATAAAATATAAGACGGAACCAAATAAGCTTAAACAAACACCCCCTAAAAAAAAAAAAAAAAAAAAAAAAAAAAAAAAAACCGTATTTAAAACCCCCAAAGCAACAATGAAATTAATACTACACATAATCAAACGGGATTATTAATCTTTTAAATAAATAATGACAAACCTGGAATTAGATGACGTCAGCAGTGGTGGAGATGTGGTGGTGGGTGACTGTTGGCCGGAGATCTTAGGGAGGGAGAAGAAAAAGAGAGAGTGAAAGGGTTTATGTGTTATGTATTTGTGGAGGGTTTTTTAATTTCTTAGATTCTAGATTCTAGGTTAATTAAGCACTCTAATCCTATGGGGAGCATTTGGTTATGAGTTTCTTAAAGGGTTAATTCTACATATAGGTAATGAACTTACTTAAATTTCTAATGTTAGGTAGTCGACTATCGAAAATACTAAGTTAGGTAACAAAACTTGTTGCATCGTTCAATGTTAGGTAATATGATGACGTGTCGGTTAACTCCTAACGAGATACTAAGTTAGGTAACAAAACTATTGCACGTTAGTCTTTCTCGTTATCTCTAACGAGATAGAATGTTTACACCGTTAGTCCTTGGTTACTCTATTTGCACCGTTAGTCCTTTTTACGTTTTCGTCCGTTTTTTACTTTCGTTCGATTTTTACGTCGTTTAGTTTGTTTACGTTTTCCTATTGTTAACTTATTCGACCGTTTTTTACGTTTTCGCCGCTTTTTACATTTTCGTCGGTTTTTAGTATTTACGTTCGGTTTTTTACGTTTTCTTCGGTTTTTAACGTTTTCGTTCCTTTTTTCGTTTTAGTCCCTTTTTTACGTTTTCGTCCGTTTTTTACATTTCGTCTGTTTTTTACGTTTTCGTCCGGTTTTTTACGTTTTTCGTCGTTCGTTGTTTTTTTACGTTTTCGCCCGTTTTTTTACGTTTTTTTTTCTTTCGCCGCTTTTTTACTTTTCGTCCGGTTTTTTATCGTTTTTCGTCTTCTTTTTTGTTACGTTTTTTTTTTACGTTTTAGTCCGTTTTTTACGTTTTCGTCCGGTTTACATGGTTTTTTACGTTTTCGCCGTTTCTTCGTCGGTTTTTTACGTTTTCCCGTTTTCGTTTTCGCCGTTTTTTACGTTTTCGTCCATTTTTTTACGTTTTGTCCGATTTTTTACGTTTTGTCCAGTTTGTTTTTTTACGTTTTCGTGTTTCGTTTTGGTCCTTTTAACGTTTTCGCTTTTTTACGTTTTCGCCGCTTTTTACTTTGTCCTTTTTTTACGTTTTGGTCCGGTTTTTTACGTTTTCGTCCATTTTTTTACGTTTTCATCCGATTTTTTACGTTTTCGTCCGGTTTTTTACGTTTTGGTCCCGCTTTTTTACGTTTTCGTCCGGTTTTTTACATTTTCGTCTGGTTTTTTACGTTTTGGTCCGATTTTTTTACGTTTTCGTCCTGTTTTTTACGTTTTCGCCCGCTTTTTTACGTTTTCGTCCATTTTTTTACGTTTTCGTTCGATTTTTTTACGTTTTTGTCCGGTTTTTTACGTTTTGGTCCCGCTTTTTTACGTTTTCGTCCGATTTTTTTTTTACGTTTTTTTCAGGTTTTTTACGTTTTCGTCTGTGTTTTTTACGTTTTCGTCTGGTTTTTTTACGTAAAAAACTGGACGAAAACGTTTAAAAAATGGACCAAAACGTAAAAAACCAGACGAAAACGTAAAAAACCTGAAAAAAAACGTAAAAAAATCGGACGAAAACGTAAAAAAGCGGGACCAAAACGTAAAAAACCGGACCAAAACGTAAAAAATCGGACGAAAACGTAAAAAAATGAACGAAAACGTAAAAAAGCGGGCGAAAACGTAAAAAAATGGACAAAAACGTAAAAAAGCGGGCGAAAACGTAAAAAACTGGACGAAAACGTTAAAAAATCGGACCAAAACGTAAAAAACCAGACGAAAACGTAAAAAAACCTGAAAAAAACAAAAAAAAAATCGGACGAAAACGTAAAAAAGCGGGACCAAAACGTAAAAAACCGGACGAAAACATAAAAAATCGGACGAAAACGTAAAAAAATGGACGAAAACGTAAAAAAGCGGGCGAAAACGTAAAAAAATGGACAAAAACGTAAAAAAGCGGGCGAAAACGTAAAAAACTGGACGAAAACGTTAAAAAATCGGACCAAAACGTAAAAAAACCAGACGAAAACGTAAAAAAACCTGAAAAAACGTAAAAAAAATGGACAAAAACGTAAAAAAGCGGGCGAAAACGTAAAAAAACTGGACGAAAACGTTAAAAAATCGGACCAAAACGTAAAAAAACCAGACGAAAACGTAAAAAACCTGAAAAAAACGTAAAAAAATCGGACGAAAACGTAAAAAAGCGGGACCAAAACGTAAAAAAACCGGACGAAAACGTAAAAAATCGGACGAAAACGTAAAAAAATGGACGAAAACGTAAAAAACCGGGCGGAAAACGTAAAAAACCGGACGAAAACGTAAAAAAACCAGACGAAAATGTAAAAAAACCGGACGAAAACGTAAAAAAGCGGGACTAAAACTTAAAAAACCGGACGAAAACGTTAAAAACCAGAAGAAAACGTAAAAAAACCGGACGAAAACGTAAAAAACCGGACGAAAACGTTAAAAAACCAGAAGAAAACGTAAAAAAACCGGGCGAAAACGTAAAAAAACCGGTCGAAAACGTAAAAAACCGGACGAAAACGTAAAAAAGCGGGCGAAAACGTAAAAAAAAGGACGAAAACGTAAAAAAACGGGACTAAAACGTAAAAAACCGGACGAAAACGTTAAAAACCAGAAGAAAACGTAAAAAACCGGACGAAAACGTAAAAAAGGACTAACGGTGCAAATAGAGTTAACCCATAGGACTAACGGTATAAACCATTTCTATCTCGTTAGGAGATAACGGAGAAAAGGACTAACGGTGCAACAAGTTTTGTTACCTAACTTAGTATCTCGTGAGGAGTTAACCGACACGTCATCATATTACCTAACATTGAACGATGCAACAAGTTTTGTTACCTAACTTAGTATTTTCGATAGTCGATTACCTAACATTAGAAATTTGGGAAAGTTCGTTACCTATATGTAGAATTAACCCTTTCTTAAACTTAATTTCAACAAAAATTCGAATTTGAAAAATTTGAATAAAATACCTAATTATGATTAGACTCAAAATTGAATGAAATTAGATGAAATGTGTTTTGGAAAACTTACAATATATGTTGCTAATCGAGATATAAGTGTTTGCCCCTTACGAATTAAGCCCGAGTTGGTGAATTGATAAGTGGTTTTGATGGTTTTTGGGTGGTTTAGTTCGTTCACAGTAGGTAGGAAAGGAAGGATGTTTGAGAAATGGGGTGTTTGGCTAAGTTTTGAAGGAGAGAAATCGAATTGGTAGCAGCAGATGGTCGGTCCCCTTAAACATTAAGGGGGCCGCCCTCGTTAACTAGCCGGTCCCCTTAATTTTAAGGGGGCCGCCTACCAAAAATGGAAATTTTTCGAGTTTTGTTTCTGAAGGTAAAATATTTATATGTATATATATACATATATATATATATATATATATATATATATATATATATATATATATATATATATATATATATATATATATATATATATATATATATATATATATATATATAGGATAAAGATCAAATAAAAAGACAAATATCCGTACACTACGTAAAAAGATTATTTTTTTTAAAAAAGTTCGCGAAAAATTCCAAAAAAATTCCACAAGATCGGGTATGTTGGTGCATGAAAAAGTTGTGAAGGAAGTTTTTCTAAAAGTGGATACTTTTTTCGAAAAAAAATTATGAAAAAATACGTTTGTGCATTAAATCGCTTTTTTGTGCATCAAAAATTTGTTTTTGCACCCAACTTCTTTTGACTTTTTTCATCAAAATAACATTGCGCATCTAAATAAAACAAGTTAAAAATTTTGTGCATCAAAATTTTTTTGCGCATCAAAATTCGTTTTTTGTGCATTAAAAAAAACGTATAAAAACTCAAAATCAGAAAAACTTCTTTCACAAAAGTTTTATGCACCAACATACCCGATCTTGTGGAATTTTTTTGGACTTTTTCGCGAACTTTTTAAAAAATAAAAATCTTTTTACGTAGTGTACGGATATTTGTCTTTTTATTTTAACTTTACCATATATATATATATATATATATATATATATATATATATATATATATTTTATATATATATATATATATATATATATATATATATATATATATATATCAAAAAATATGTTGGATTGTATAGGCACGAGGAGGGAACACTTGACACATTTTATTAACATTTCGTTAAAAAAATATATCTTGAGAATTTTGGATAAAATAATCAAGACGTCAAGTCGACAATGGTTTTGAGGAATGATAGGGAATGTGCATATTTATATATTTATATATTGTGTGTAAAAGTGGGATGTTGAATGGTGTCGAGAGATGATGAGGTAAAGACGGAGATGAGTGCTGACGGCGATGGGAGTTTGTTTCATCCATAGTTTTCTTTGCGCGAAGGTTTAAGTACTACTTCTACGTTGATCCACTTAACTCACTTCTCTTCATCACCATGAGTTTTGTGACAGTGGACATAGAAGATTTTCGTGTTGAACGTTAAAGTCCAAAAGAGCCAGGGGGAAGAAAAGGTTCGAGAACGAACAATTTCTTTTAGTTCTAGATAGTCAACAAATGACGTATCTAGGTTATGTGCGGATATATATATATATATATATATATATATATATTATATATATTATATATATATATATATATATATATAGGTTATGTGCGGATATATAATATATAGGCTACATATATATATATGTATAATAATATGGGTATATATTTATATTAGATATACGTATAAAGGGATTATATACTAACAAACACATAAGTACTAACTAAGCTAGGCATTTTAAACTAACGGGGGCATGCAATAGGCTAGTTCATTAATCTAAACATATAGTGGTGAGTATGAAAGAGAGGCGTACCTTTTAGTCTACAATGTAGTCTTCAAGCACTTCAAAGTGTTTATATTGACTTATAGAAGCCAATCATAGAAGAGATGCCGATTTCCCAATGAGTTAGCAATTTAGCCACTTGGTCCCCATTGTCTAATTGGTCCAAAGTTGTTTGAACCAAACATGATTTGCAATTGACTAGGATGCATATATGGTGGAAGTATTCCCCAAGGATTGAAGCTTGGTGGATTTGAATAATTCCACATTGGGTAACTATTATTATTATGGAGGTTTTGTCTATTTTGGTTTCTTCTAGGTTGAGGAGTTTTAGGTCGAGGGTGAGGATTATTTGGTCTTCTTAGGGGAGGTGTTTTTTTTATCTTAATTTCGGTTTAGGGGATTCTTCATTGGTTTTTAAAGATGGTTTGTAGAAGATTTTTACTTCATCATTACTAGCAATGGGTATTTTTCTATCCTTCATAAGTATGTATTTAGGTGTTGACTCTAAGGGTTTTTCTTTGCTAGATTCACATTCAAATTTCACATTTTTAGTTTCACTAGTTGAGGCCTCAGTTGAATTAAATCCTAAGCCGGTTTTATCTCCTAATGCTCTTTGAACACTTATTATTTTCCTAAGTGAGTTACTACTATTTTCAAATTTGTCAAGTTTACAAATTTCTTCCTTAAGTTTTTCGTTTTCATTTTTAGTTTCTTGACATGTTTTACATTCTTCAAAAGCTTCTTTGCCTTTTTCTAAGTTGTGTAGTTTAATTTTTAATTCAAGTATTTCGTTTTCTAATTGGTTATTAAAGCGTTTTAGTGATTCATTTTTAGTCATTAATTTTTGACCTAGTTTGCATAATCTATTATATTCACTATCTAAGTCTTTTTCGTCTAATGATAAATGTTCATCACTAAAGTATTCGGTTTCAGAATGTACCTCACTTGATGTCTTAGCAATAAGACACTTCACCTCCTGTGTGGTTTCTTTCTCATCTTCGTCACTATCACTCCATGCTCCTCCAACGAACGCCTTTTGATTTTGCTCCCTTGACATCATTGGACATCTTCCAATGAGATGATTTGGATCTCCACATTTAAAACACTTCCTTTCGCTCTTGCTACCTTTGCCGTCTTTGTTTCTTTGGAATGTCTTTCTTTCGTCATGTGGTTGTCTAACGAATCTTCCTCGTCTTTTGAAGAATTTCTTGAAGTCTCTTACGGCCATAGCATATTCTTCGTCATCACTTTCGGAGGTTGAGCTATCCTCGTCACTAGATTCCTTCCTAGCTTTCAAAGCAATTGACTTGCTTTGCTCTCTTTTTCCTTTGACCATCTCGGAATCTTTCTTTATTATTGCTTAGTAGACTTTCAAGTTGCCGATCAACTCGTCAAGTTGAAGAGTTAACAAGTTCTTCGATTCTTCAATCGCCGTAACTTTAGCCCGCCATTTCGGATGAAGAGCCCTAAGAAATTTCCTAACAAAATTCTTACTAGAAAAAGTCTCATCAAGTGCTTTTAAACTTGTGATGATAGTATTAAACTTAGCAAAGGCATTGTCAATTGATTCCTCTTCCGGAATCGTAAATTGTTCATATTGTTGAACAAGAAGATCTATTTTATTATCTTTGACTTGACTATTACCTTGGTGAGTTATTAGTAAAGAGTTCCAAATTTCTTTTGCGGTTTCACACATAAAGATTCTTTCGTATTCATTACGTGGTAACGCATTATAAATAACCATTTTTGCTTCATTATTTTTAGCAAGTTTTCTTTTTAAATCATCATTTTGTTTTTCAAAATGTACCATTTCATCTTTTTTAGTTTCAGGATTATTTTGAATAGGTAAAAAGTCACCATTGGTAATAACATGCCAAAGATCTAGATCTTTTGATTTCATATAAGTTTCGAATCGATTTTTCCAATAAAGAAATCCATCACTTTCAAATAGTGGTGGTCTTTGCATAGATTGCCCTTCTAAATATTTTTCGGATTCCATAGATCGTCTCAAGTTTTTAAAATACAATATATTTTAAAAGATCTTGTTTGACGTGGCTCTGGTACCAATTGTGAAAAACTAGAAGGGGGGGTTGAATAGTTTTACGTCTTTTTAAATTTTAGTTTGAAAACTTTTGTTTACTTTTAAAACTTCGATTCGATCTTATGTGAATTCAACTCTTGAACGATATGAACAAATATAAGTAAACGTAAATAAGTAATGCAAGTAAAGTAAATAAAATGAAATGAAAGATAGGGATGGAAAGATCAAACCACAACACAAGGATTTATAGTGGTTCGGCTACAAGGACACCTTCCTTGCCCTACTCCACTCCCCGAGTCACCTACTCGAGAGTTCTCTTCACTATGTCAACAAACTCCCTTATGGCGGAGAAACCTTACACAACTTTTGCTTACACCGGCTTAACGACACAAAGCTAAATGTCGGGTTCTAATCGTAGCTAGAACCAATCTCACGACTTCTACACGACAACTTCACAACTAATTCACAACTTCTTCACAGCGGCTCCACGGCTTCTTCACGACGGCTTCACTACTTCTTTACAACTCAACTACTTACTTACACTTGAATCTACTTATCACAACTATACAAAACTTGATCAAACACTTTACACAACTACAAAGTAATATAAGTAAACTACAATACTTCTTCTCTAGTTGAAGGAGTATTCTTCTTTTGCACTTGAATGATGGAAGCTTGGATCACTTAGAAACCAATGCTTAAGAGAATATGATCAAAGGATTTTAGAAAGGATTTACAAAGATTAGAAGAGATTTAGAACAGAAGGTTTGGGGTGCAAAAAGGTGGGGAAAAAGTCCAGAGATGAACCAGTATTTATAGGCAAATCTGAGGACCTAGAGGAGCGGGGCGGTCCCCTTAAATAGGTGGCCGGCCCCCTTAAAATTAAGGGGACCGCCTTGTATAATTAAGGGGGCCGCCCTTCCTGAACGTTGCTCAGATTTGTCTTTTTGTGAGGAAGGTTTTTCTGGAACATTTTTGCCATTTTTGGTTGAAAATTTGAATTCATAAATTTATAATAGATTAAACATATTTATTTAATACCAAAAATGTTTTTCTAAAAGATAAAAAATGTTTGTGACATTTTTATAAAAAGTTTAGTGATTAAGAAAAAGTTCTTTTGATCATATAATGCATTAAGCATTTGTTTATTCATACCTTAAGTGATTGAGTTGTTAAAGTAGATATTTACAACTAAATACTTGTTTACGTCATAATTTTTCGTTTAATGATTTTACATTTTGTGATTCTCAAAACGTAGAGATATCGAAAAATATTAATAAATTGTTGAGGCATTATTTATATCAACAAAAGCAAAGCAGGGCAACGCACGGGGCCTAAGCTAAGACAAAACAACCAAACACGATGCTAAAAAAAAAGAAGTCAAACATACCAAAACAACCTAGACCCACGCACACCTATCCTGAGCTATCCGCTTATCCTAATTCTATCTCTCCACGCCTTCTTATCTGAGGTCATGTCCTCGGACAAGAGCAGCTCCTTCATGTCGAGCTTAAGTCTATCCTCCCATCTGAGTTTTGGTCTACCCCTCCTTCTCACACCGTCCACTACTAGCGCTTCGACTCTTCTTACGGGTGCTGATTGTGGCCTCCTCCTAACGTGGCCGAACCACCTGAGCCTTCCTTCTCTCATCTTCGAAATAATAGACTCGACCTCAAGTTTAGCTCTGAAAACTCCATTCGGGATCAAGTCAAGCAAGGTCTTACCGCAAGTCCACCTTAGCATTCTCAGTTCCACCACCTCGACCCTGTTAGCATGGGCTTTGGAGATAGGCCAACACTCAGACCCGTACAGCATAGCCGGTCTAATCGCCACCTTATAAAATTTACCCTTTAGCTTTAATGGGATGTTCCTGTCACAAAAGACTCCCGACGCCGCCCACCATCTCGCCCACCCGGCTCTAATCCGGTGGGTTACGTCCTCATCAATCCTCCCAGATTTGTGGATCATCGATCCCAGATATCTAAAGGATTCTATGGGTGGGAGGATCCGGTCACCGATACGAATATCCATATCTTCGTGGTGCCCTGTCTCGATCCTCCCAAAATCACATCTCATTTATTCAGACTTGTCTCTGCTCACTCGAAGACCATAATCTTCTAGAGCCTCGCTCCAGCGCTCAAGTCTGTTGTTTAGCCCTTCCGCATATTCTGCTACCAACACAATGTCGTCAGCGAAAATCATGCTCAACGGAATGCACTCTTGAATCCCCCGAGTTAACTCATCAAGAATCAATGCGAAGAGGTAAGGGCTAATGACAGATCCTTGGTGGAGTCCTACTTCCACAGAGAAAAACTCTGATATCCCCACAGTGGACCGAACCTGGGTCTTAGCCCCCTCATACATATCCTTAATGACTCTGATGGTCAAACATAGTCAATTTAACGGAGTCATGAAAAACGGACCAAAAGTGTTACGGGTCGTCGGCTTCAGGACAAGATCCGTTACTTTTAAAACTATTGGACCAAAATCGTTACACCCGGTAAACCACAAGGACCAAAAATGTAGTTAACTCTAATTGTTAACTTTTCATTATAACCAATAAAAAAAACAAAACTTTAGTAGAGGAATATTTTATTTGATTGGCTAAAAGGCGTAGTGATCCCACTTTTTTTAAACTGAGTAATTTTTGTCTTTTGACAATAGTTTTGAGACAGAGTTAGTGGTTCACTACCTATAAAATATGAACATGAACATAATGATAAAAGTAAGAGGTCGTTTTATGTTACAGATAATAAAGTTGACCTACCTATTTAAGTTTCTTAATTACTCCATCTTAAGTGATTTAATCAAATGGTAAAACAAAGTTTAAGAATTAAATCAAATGGTCAAACAAATTAAAGATGAAAAAGCATACCCTTGAGTTGGGTATCAAATTTTCTTTTTCTAACAAAAGGTCCATTATATATTAAGCCAAAACACTAACAGTTTGTGTAGGATCAAACATTTAAGCCAAGGACGTACCCAAAAGCAACAACTTGACGAGAAACTAAACTTACATATCAAACTGTGTAATTCCCATTCCTCAATAATGAGTGTGAATACATTCAAAATAATGCTAAATGATCAAACAGGCTTAGCCCAATACAAACTATGCTAACACTAAATATTAGCCAAATACACCCCCCGCAGTTGGAGCGGGAGGACGCATAACTCAAACTGGTCCAAATTCATCAAACAAGGCAAATGAAAGACCCTTAGTGAAAATATCGGCATAATGATAGCGTGAAGAAACATGGAAAACGTAAACCTGTCTAGTAGCAACCTGATCCCGAACAAAGTGAATGTCAATCTCGATATGCTTCGTCGATTGATGTTTCACAGGATTGGAAGATAAATAAACCACAATGACATTATCACTGTAAACAATAGCGGCAACATGTAGAGGTGAGTGAAGCTCTCGAAGAAGATTCCACAACGAGGACGTCTCAGCCACTGCCTTGGCAACACCAAGGTGCTCAGCCTCGGCACTAGAACGAGACAGAATGTACCACCTCTTAGATGACCAAGACAGTAAATTGTTGCCAAGGAAAACACAATAACCTGAAGTAGAACGACGAGTAGTTGGGTAGCCGCCCAATCAACATCCGATTAGGCAACCCGAGAAAATGTCGAGGAAGAATACAACTGAAGACCATAATCCAAAGTGTCGCGAACATCACGTAAGATCCTCTTAAGAGAAGCAAGATGAGGCTCCTGAGGATCATGCATATAGAGACAAACCTACTGAACCGCATAAGATAAATCAAGTCTAGTAAAGGTGAGATACTGTAAAGCTCCAGTAAGGTTCATGTAAAGGGTTGGATCAGAAACCGGAGTGCCGTCTGCCCTCAACTTGGACTCCGTATCAACGGTAGTCCTGCATGAATGATAATTGTGCATACCAGCGCGCTCAAGAACCTCCCATGCATACTTTTTCTGGCAAAGGAACATCCATTTTGTGGTGGGGGTGATAGAGACACCCAAAAAATAGTTTAATAGACCAAGATCAATCATAGAAAACTCCTGATGTAAAGAAGCTATAATCCTCTCTAAGAATGTTGTAAAGGAAGTTGCCAACAAAATATCATCCACATATAGTAATAAATAAGCAATATCGAAACCCCGTTTATAAATAAACAAGGACGAGTCACATCTGCTGTGAGAAAAACCAATACAAGTAGCATAACTCGCAAACCGCTGAAACCAGACACGAGTTGTTTGTTTAAGGCCATATAACGACCGCTGAAGAAGACAAACATGATTAGGAAGCTGAGGATCTTGAAAACCAGGAGGATGATGCATATAGACAGTCTTAGATAAAGTACCATGGAGAAAAGCATTATTGATATCGAGCTGATGAACATGCCAATGCCGAGAAGCAGCGAGACTGAGAACCTTCCTAATAGTGAATGGTTTAACCACCGGGCTAAATGTCTCATGATAATCAACACCTATATGTTGATTGTTCCCATTAGCGACAAGACGAGCTTCGTACCTGTTTAAAGATCCATCTGCAAAATACTTGTACTTAAACAACCACATGGAACGAACAATGTTTGCGTCAAAATGTCACGGCACAAGAACCAAAGTATTATTTTTAATTAAAGCATTGTATTCGTCAGGCATAACACGTTGCCAATTAGGATATTTGATTACGAGAGTGTATGACTTTGGAACGGGGGAAATGGTTGACACATGACAATTATAGCACGGGTTTTTTTATTAGTACCAACATGAAAATGTGTGATCATAAGGTGAGTTGAGGTTGGGCTTGGACGAGGATTAGGCGCGGTAGGAAGAGGTAAGTTGGGTTGGACAGGTGGTGTTGGGCCAATAGTAACCAGTGGTATGTGGAATAAGGTTTGGTCTGGTGGTATGTGGAATAGGGTTTGTGTTATAAAGGCGAAAAATGGGTGTGTCATTGTTTATAGTGTTGGATGGCAAAATGTTTAAAAGGTAGGTGGGTATGTGATGTGCCTCGACCCAAAAATGATGAGGAAGGTGGGCTTGAAACACTAAGGTACGGATAAGGTTGTTGATAGTCCGAATCAAACGTTCGAATTTGCCGTTTTGTTGAGAGGTACGGGGATACGAGAAACTTGTGTGAATGCCATGTTTGGTAATAATCGGTGAAAGATAGTGTTGTCAAACTCACCACCATGGTGACATTGAAAAGCTTTAATTTCATTATTACGTTGAAATTTTACAAAAGAACGAAATTCAACAAACTTAGCAAAAGTGTCAGATTTGTTACGCTAATGATATACCTACAAGTAATGAGAATAATGGTCCAAAAAAATAACAAGTATTTAATACCACTTTGACTCGGAAGTGGGGAAATCTCACATGCTTGCCAAGTTGACAAACATGGAAAAAATGAGGAGACTTCACTTCATTACACAAAATAGCATTATTAGAAAGTAAAGAACGTAGCACTTCATTTCCCGGATGTCCAAGTCGTTGGTGCCACGTGTGATAACTGGCAAGAAAAGCTTGTGGGTAGGATGTAGGCGTGGTCACAGGATATAGTCTCCGGTGCTATCTTAGTGGAGGAGAATTTGCTGTCAAATGGTTTTTCACTGAAAAACTAAACTCGTCAAATTCGATGGAAGCTTTGTATCACGGTTAAACAGACGAACATAAATTAAAATTTTGACAATATAAGGCTGGAGTCTTGATGGGCCTGAACTAGTTGCAGGAGTTGGACTTGTCCTAAAGTATATATGTTATTAAGTCCAAACGACCCGGCAATTTTGGTTACTATTATATTGAAGATTATATTATTCACCATGCGTGTTTCATGTGTAGGATGACCCACCAATTTGATTATTACGTGAATTGAATGATTGGAAAAAGTAAAAAAAATAATGAAAGTGGGACATTATCAATAATTGATTTTTGGAGAATTGATAATAATGATGACCCACCAGTTTGGTTGTGACGTGAATTGAATGACGTCAAAAATTAGCAGCAAGGAAAATTGATACGTGATTTTGGAGAATTAGGAATTGGGACAGTTAGGAGTAACAGTAAAAATAATGCTAACTGATCAAACGAGTTTGACTCAATACAAACAATGTTAACACTAAATGCTAGTGCACTAACATACCACATCCAATTTAATACTACGTACTTTGATTCAGATCCTACCAGTACATTAGGACTAGACAAATCCAAACACTCTTATAGTCTTATTACTGCTTTCACAAACATTCCAAGGACAGGAAACACGACAAGCCTGGAGACTACGTTTCCTTTCACAGTAGTGAACAAACTGAATTACCAAGATGAACTAGTCTCAACTTTTATGACTCACTAAACTTGATAAAAGGGTCATCAACAGCTAAGCGATCCTTCGTGAATCAAACTACAGCAGACAGAACTAATCTTCAAATAATGCTTCATTGCTTCATATGCTTTCTTGTACAAGGCATTTTAGCCATTTGTTCTATAGTATCTTCACAGTCTTTAAACTGAGAACTATGTTTTTAATAACAGTCAGAACACTAGACAGATTGAAATATTCTCATCCATGTTGCCCGCTTGCCTGTCGTTTCAGTGTAAAACCCTTTCGTTATTATGTTTATATGAATATGGATTCACATGATATTCTTTGAATATTTCCACGTTAGAACTGTAATGTACGTAACTGAAAACAGAAATAGCAAAAATAAAGAATTAGAAAATCCATGATCTCAATTATCAATGATTAAACATCTCCATTGTGTCGTTGTTGGGTTGTCCCCACTATGTCGTCAATGATTTGTGTCTCCACTATTAATTTGTTTGTTTTTGGTTAACATTAGTACACACTGCTGCAAAAAATAATTAAAAACTTGAGCCCGGGCTTATAAAAACTACCAAATGTACACTTACTCGTCGTGCTTTACTAGCCCCTATCTGCTTCTTCTAAATCAACCCTTCCATCTTTACCAGCTGTAGCAAGTTCAAGTCATGAGCCACAATGATCAACATAAGAATCCTGGTGAGTTTGTTCACCACAATTCACATATTATTTATTTGATCATATTTTAGTACTCCGTAATTAAATATTGGTATGAACTTGGTTGTAGTTGCACATCCTCCTCCCATGACCATGGAGAAACAAGGATCACGGCCACCTGTGTCAAGCGCTGTCCCCAAAAACAAGGACCACGGCCACCTGCAAGACCATGAAAAACAAGGACGCACTAAAAGCAGGGCCTGTGAAGGTTTCTGTAATAAATGGTAAGTAGATTACCACATATTCCATATTTGGTCATGCTTAATATTTTTATTTAATCTGTCATACTGTTGGTTGCAGTTATGAAAGCAGGGCGTGTGATGGTTTCTGTGATACCTGGTAAGTAGATTACCACATATTCCATATTTGGTCATGTTTAATATTTTTATTTAATCTGTCATACTGTTGGTTGCAGTTGTGAAAGCAGGGCGTGTAATCGTTTCTGTGATACCTGGTAAGTAGATTACCAAATATTCCATATTTGGCCATGCTTAATATTTTGATTTAATCTGTCATACTGTTGGTTGCAGTTGTATTGGGCTATGCCAATGTTCCATTTTTGCGGCCTGGTGTTAAACATCCTTCAGGATCACGAGATGCTGCCATTGCCTGATCGATGGTTTTGTCTCAATGTTTTTATGATTGTACATTTATATGTTATTACCTACTAATAGTAATGATATAAACTAGTTAGACAGGTTCTGGTTTATGTAAACACTTTTGTTTGTAAGTTTTCATGAATTTAGTTAAATATTATAACCTTTTTTAAGTATACTACTTGTGCAAATAATGTATCCTAGCGAAACATTTAGTGAACGCGTATCATGTTACTAATACACAAAACATACCTGGTTGAAATTTGAACTGATAAAAGCTAATTGCTCAAAAATAAGTTTGATAGCTAAAACACATGATTTATTAATTTTGTGAAGATTCAAGGTTGGGTCCGTTTTGGTGTGTTATCATTTGGAAACTAGTGACTCATGAAAGAGGGGACTACTTTGTTCATAACCAAGGCCCAAAAATCGGTTTGGTTGTCTATGATTCAGGAAGTATGTTTTGTAATAGGAATTACTGTCTTGTTGTATGCAGCTGGTATGGTGCTAGTAGTATGGTTTGGAATTTTTGTTTAGTCAATGTTTGTGTTTATATATCATGTTAACCATTATTACTACGAGTACGCAGCGGATAATGTATCTAGTTTCGCAATTGTGATTAACACATATGATAAACAAATTGAAGTAAAAGGGAAACAAGAAAAACTAACCCTCGAAGCAACGACAAATGAAACTAAGTGATTAAAACAATCACCTCTAACGAATGCACACACTACACGTCAAACGAAGCACGTTAGGATGCTAGTCATTGTTTCACGTTTACAACCTAACAAACTTGTGTTCTTGTTGTAGCTAAACACAATCAAATACCAAGGTGGTATACGTTCGATTGTATTTATAAACGAAAGACAGGAACAAAGCAAGAATTAATATTGTTGTAATATATCTTCTTTGTGGCTTGATATGTTTGAAAGTCAAACAAACCAAACCTTGTTCTCTGCCGATTGGATGGACAAAAGAAAAACAATTTTAAACGTGGGATGTATTGTATAGATTATGTCTGGTGTATAAACAATGAGGCCAAGGGTTGTTTATATAGCACCCCAACTTGTCCAACAAGTTATTGTTATTTACTCATTTAGTTCACCAAAACCGACACATAGTCTCCTCCTAGATCCTTCCATAACTGGCCACTTTGGAGGGAAGTCCGGGAGTTTCGTTTTCCGACATCCAAGTCCTTCCCTTTTATATTTTGTGAAACATATTATACATTTAATAAATATAAAACACACACACACACACACACACACACATATATATATATATATACTAACTTATAACCCGTGATAAATCACGGGTAGCTTATAAAAGTTTTGAAACAAACATTATTCAAACTTTAAAAAAGTAATAAATGTTACATAGTACAAAAAAAGTGAAAAATCATATAACGATCTAAAGAACAATCAATTATAGACATGCAATTTGTTTTTTGAGAATACAACCAACATGAATTTTGTTTAAGTGTTAACCCATTAAAGTATTATGAATACAATGATGAAGTAGTTACTAAAAGTATAAGTTAGCAAGACTGAAAATTAATCTAATTTTAATCGGATCACTAACAACCATTAAGAGTTTTCTCCGTCATCACTACTAGTAAACAATATATAAAAGTCTCAAAACATGCTCAACGAATGTATATTACGTAGTTAGAGAAATACAACCATAAACATAGCTGAAGTTCATACTTTTCAAGTCTTGATTCTAACCATGTTAATGTTCCAAACTGAGTCAATGAGCATAAAATCAATTCAAGAAAAGCAAGACTTATTGATTGCGATTTATGTAATTGTAAAATATGCAAAATGACAATTTAAGCGTGCTATAAATTAGCCAAATATGTATAAATATCGAGTCAAAGGTTCTTTTAATAAGTTGTTATTCACTTGTAAAGAAATCTGACACCTAGGAGGCAATAGCAAAATCTGACACCTAGGAGGCAATAGCAAAACGTCCCACCTGCCGATTGAGCAACATCCACTTCAAAAGCTGACACCATTACCGAATATAAGGCTAGTCACAGTGGTGACCTGGGTCACCGGCTGCCACGTCAGCTTTCTCTCTCCGGTAACCAGACATGACCAAAGTGCCACAGTGGTGACCGACTTATTTTTTTTATTTTATTTTTTATTTTTTATTTTTTAATTTTTGATCAAACATTTAAAAGAAAAAAACTTAAAATTCATTAAAAATAAAAACATTACAATACTAAATTAAAAATACGATAGCGATTACAAACGTAAACTAATCATCTAAGTTGTAGCGAGCTTTGATTGCTACCTTAAGCTGCAAAAGCTCATTTTGGTGTCGTTCGGGCAAAGTTTGGTCGATTTTTTATTATTAGAAGATCAAATCTTGCTCACGTTTTGTTATGTCCATGATTTCAACTTGTTTTCTTTGGAGTTCCATTTTCTCTCTTTTTTTCGCTAGCTCTTCTTGCTTCAACCTAACATACGACTCTTTAATGTCCTTCTTTTTTCCCTCTTTTGATGACTTCAATTTGAAGAAGGTCTTGGCTAGCAAAGTTGTCCACGATGATGGTGGATCACGAGAGGAGGAGGATGATTTCTTCCTAGCTGCGTCACGACCTTGTGGTCGTGATTCTCTAGTATCGTCCTCATCTTCATGATCATCCATGTCGTCGAATTTCAAGGGACCTTTTGTTGACCCCGTGGTAGTTGTAGAGCCCTTTGATTTCTTCCGACTATTCGATCGGAAAGCAAGTACCTCCGTCTTTCAAGCATCATGATGCCTCAAAATTTTCCAACATTCCTCCAAGTTGAAATCATGACCGAAAATCACTCGGTATTATCTCCAAGCTTTTTCCCTATCATCAACATCATTCTCACCACTACCATGGTTATTCTTGATATTATCCATGATAGCACCAAAATTTCCAACCCTACTCCGAATCCTGTTCTTCCATTTGGTGGTGATAGAGTCATACATTCTTTGTGATCCAGTTTCATTTTGAAAATACGCTATTGATGAAGCAAAAAGTGTACCGCTTTTAGGGGGTTATTTAAGCCCTAAATCGTATTTATTTGATCAAATATTGCCCTAAATCGTTCCTTTTGTCATTTTAGGTACTTTGGAGAAGAAATCTGGAAAAGGAAGCATTTTGGACGTTTTTGGAGCATAAAAGTGAAGAAAACGACAAAGTCTCCAAAGCTGCTGGAAAAGTACACTTGACGGCGTCAAGGATTGCTCCTGACGGCATCATGGCTTGGCAAAAGAGGTGGATATGAAAAATACACGTGACGCGCCAGAGAGTTTTGCAATGGAAAGTCTGACGGCGTCACCCTTTAAGGTGATCAAGGCCATCACGGTTTAAGTTAAAGAGAGACGGCGTCAAGCACATTTCTGACGGCGTCAAGCCTTGATAGGCCAGAGCGGATTTTGGAGGATTAAAAAGGGACGGCGTCAGGAAGACCATCCGGGAACCCTAGCCACGGCGAGATGACGGCGTCAAGATCTACAACGTGACGCCGTCAGCTACTAAGTTCTATATATAGTTTTGCAATTTTTAGTCATTAGTGTGCAACTTTGTGAGGAGAAACCCTAAGACGAATTTCTGCCATTTTTAAGGGTTTTCATACCCTTGGATCTCCCATGTTTA
Organism: Artemisia tridentata subsp. tridentata; assembly: GCA_021014915.2. Classification (NCBI taxonomy): domain Eukaryota; kingdom Viridiplantae; phylum Streptophyta; class Magnoliopsida; order Asterales; family Asteraceae; genus Artemisia; species Artemisia tridentata. Next base: position 20,437,973 of record CP139509.1, read on the forward strand.
ATTGAAGATAAGTAATCACTTAATCAATCAATATGTCTATGTGTTGTTTGATTATATCTTGTTCTTGTCTTTTAATTAACATGCTAGGCTAGATTTATCTTGTGTTTGCTTAGATCTAATGAAACCTAACTATTGATTATTGGTTATTAGTGTGTTATTAATTGTATGGGATGATTGTTTATCGATGTTAGGCTTAAGAAAACTGGCTAACCTCCTATTCGGTAACTTGCTTGAACGTCTTAAGAAACATGAACCAATGCGTACTAAGGTTTTTATGGTTGTATTTAATGCATGAGCGAATTCTAGTGATCCCATGTTAGGAGCTTCTTAGCCGGATCGACATAGGAGTGAAGTAGGAGCTTGTAGAGTTGGGGAAGTACGTACGCCACCCCACGATTGGTATTAAGGAATACACCCGTCATCCACGCAATTAATACACACTAATCAACCGGTAAAAGATAGTTAGGGAGTAAGGAAATCTAAGTAAACACATTTCTCCCCATATAAGTTTCACAACCTTTTCATTTTCAGTATTTTATTTTATTTGCATTTGTAGTTATTTGGGTTAGTTGACTAGCAACTAATTCCGCCCACACTTTCAAACCCGAGATTTTACTTGCTTTTATAAAAAAAATATAAAAATACAAAAAGAATCATCCCTCACCCTTAGACCTATTAGAGTAGTTTTTCAATCCTAACGACACTATTCCCCTAGAGAACGATCAATCCCCCGGTACTTGCCACTTCACTATACTACATCGGTCAGGTACACTGCCTGGTGGGGATTGCAAGCCTCTTGAGATCCCTCAAGAGGTAAAACCTGTTGTAAGGTCACAAAACCACGCATCAAGTTTTTGGCGCCGCTGCCGGGGAATAGTTATTGTTTAGGTTGAATTTTTATTTTATTAGGTCTACTCACAGATTCCTTTCTAGTGAGATTTTTATTTTATTTTTCTAGATTTTCTTTAGTCTATCTTTTTTCTTCGTTTCTTTGTTCGTAACCATTACCATCCGACATCATGGAAGGTGGTAATATCCTTGATCCCAACAACCCACCACCACAACAACACCCACCTCCTAGAGCCCGTACCTTAGGAGACTACTCCCGTCCTAGCCACTATGGCTATCGAAACACCATTGAGCTCACTCAAGGAGCCAATGTCACCCCCTTGCGATCCGACACCATCCGGTTGGTGCAAAGCGGATGCACATTCCATGGACTTCGTTCCGAAGATCCTAATCAACATCTCAAGGACTTTCTCAAAATCGTTGATTTCATAGACCTTGATGTTGCCACTCGAGAGACGACCCGACTACGTCTCTTTCAATTCTCTCTGCGGGACCAAGCTAGTCAATGGCTAGAGCGTCTACCCGCAGGATCCATCACCTCTTGGGATGATCTCACCACTCGTTTCCTCGCTCAGTTTTTCCCACCAGGAAGAACTACCAAGCTAAGAAATGATATCTTGATGTTCCAACAACGTCAAGGCGAAACCCTCTACGAGGCATGGACTCGATTCAAGGACTTACTCCAAAAAGTCCCTCACCATGGCATAGAACTTTGGCTCCAAGTCCAAATCTTCTATGACCATATCAATCTCTCCACGAGGCAAACCATTGACCAAGCGGCTGGTGGTAAGCTACGTGATCTAAGTGCGGAACAATCATGGGCTCTCCTAGAAGATCTTGCTCTTTATGACAACGAAAGTTGGAGTGATCCCCGTGATTTGAATAAAAAGGTCAAGGCAATATCTTTGCCTTCGAACAATTCAAGCACTTCCGACCGTAGGATCATAGAACTTGAAGACCAAGTCAAGTTTCTTATGAAATCCTACGAGGCTCCTAAACCTTCAAGCCAAGTGAACAAAATCACTTCTTCATGTGAATTATGTAGTGGTCCCCACGACACTCGTGATTGCATGGAACTCCCCGAATAAGCTTTTGCGGACTACGCATCCTCGCGTACCGACGGAGCGGGAGACAAGTGGTACACTTTCAAACCCGAGCCAAACCCCTACGGTGATTCATACAACCCCTCATGGAAAAATCACCCAAACCTTAGGTGGAAACAAAACCAAAACGCACAACAAACCAATTCTTCCAACCCACCTAATCGTTTCCAATCAAGCGGTTCCAACTCGAACCGTACTTTCAACAACAATCCTTCCAGCAATGGTAGTACCAATAACTTTGAAGGATTGATGTCCCAATTTATGGCATCTCAAGAAGCTCGTTTAGCCAAGTTTGAAGCCGATTTCAAACAAAAACAAAGCGAGATGACCAATAAGATTGACACTTTGTTGAAAGCCCTCAATGACCGAGAAATGGGAGCACTCCCTAGCAACACAGTCAAGAACCCGAAACTAAACGTCAACGCCATCTCGTCAGTTTCGTCTCCTAGTTCTTGTCCACAATATTATTCGGTCAATTCCATGAGCACGTGTTTCAAACAAACCCAAGTCGTTCAAAATGACCAAGAAGTTATGATATCCAAATTGGTCAACAACATAGTTGAAACACCTCCCACTCAAAACCTTGACAATGAATTCAAGGAGCTCCACCTTGAAAGTCCGGTTATTGATGTGTTGGAAGAGAAGAAGCTCAAGTTAGGCGAAAAAGGGACCGCCTTCGTTCAAAACAAGCTACCTAAGAAGTTAGATGATCCGGGCTTATTTGTTCTACCTTGCAAGATCGGTAATTCGGAGGCTTATGACACATTAGCCAATCTTGGATCAAGCCTTAACCTACTTCCGTTACCTCTCTACACCTCTCTAAAACTAGGAAAACTTGAAGAAACCGAGGTGATAATAGGCTTAGCGGATGGGAGTGTTGCTTACCCGATTGGAGTAGTCAAAGACGTGTTAGTACACATTGGAAAACTAACCATTTTAGCCGATTTCCACGTCCTTGATATGGTTAGCGACCCTACATGCCCCTTGTTGATAGGTAGAGGATTTTTGGCGACCGCTAGTGCTATGATTGATTGTAAGGAATCTAAGATAGCGGTAGGAGAAGGTGATACTTGGTCAGTCTATGATGTAAAGAAACATGCTTATGATACTAGTGAGGAACCAACACCCCATTGGTTAGAATTAAATAGGAGACCATCTAGATATGGACCTTGGATCGATAGAGACTTCATAGGACCCCAACGCCCATTTTACCTAGAAGAGGACTTTGTGAACCAAACACATACGGTAGAGCAACTCTTGGCTAGGAACACCGAATTGGATCCATTTGAAGACCCTCTAGTTTTTAGGAAGATGATTGAGTTCCTAGGAGTTTTGCCAATTAACCTAGGGATGAATAAGTGGACTTGTGAGGACGATGATCATAAGTGGGATTGGGACAAACCACCCAAAGATGGAGATGGGTCATGGCATATTAAGATGACATTGTATGACCCGGATGGAGAGAAGTTTGAAAAGATATATTGTACTAAGCGGACCAATAGGAAACTTCAATCCAAGCTTAACCCTAAAGACGTCCTCGATGACGAACTCACTTACATAGGGTAGAAGGACTATGAGTCTAGCTACAAGACTCGTTAATAAAGAAAAGCGCTTCTTGGGAGGCAACCCAAGCTTTATTTGCTTTGTGTGTTTATTTGTTTGGTTGTTTGATTTTATTTGTTTCCGTATGTGTGTTTAATTTTTATTATTATTGATTCATGTTCAAAAGTAAATTGTGAAAATGCTTTATTTTGTTTTTAACTTCGTCTTAACTACATATAAAGGTATTTTGCAAAAGTTAAGTGTAAGAGAAATCCAAATCGGTTTATTAGAACAAATGAACATGAATCATAACAATATTAAATTAACATACATATTAGTAATTGTTTGAGTCAAATGCTTGTATCGAGTCATAATGATATTTTGCAGGAATTCCAGGAAGTAAGGTAGAGGTTTTTCCAGAAATTTTCCGGAAACTTAACATGAGAATTCTGTCAGATCATTTCTGACGGCGTCAGGTTTTAATTTTCTGAAATTTTTGAAAGTTTTGTTTTCATAAAAAGTTTTTATTAAATCTCTAACTTATAAACTCCAGGAATCTGCAAAATAATCATTCCACAAGCATTATATCCTTATATAGAATTTATCCCGCCGTTGTTATGCAGGTTTTCGTGTTTGTTTTCTCAGGTTTAACAGGTTATTTTGGACAAGGAGATGTATGTGGAATCAAGCTTTTGGCGATGCATTAGTCTTGAAGCTTCTACATTCTCTTGGAAGAAGATCTAACCATGTTACCTCTTTATCCACCAAACGAATCAGGGGAGTATTTGATTTCATTCGTTTACCTTATTTACTTTTACATATTGTTATTTGAACATTGGGGACAATGTTCATCTTAAGTGTAAGGGGGGGTAAAGTACGATACTTTAGAGAATACAATTGCGCTTGATTTTTCGTTTGTTTAATAGTAGATGTGTAATAAAACTGAGATAAATACCTGTTAGGGCAATTTTAGTGCCAAATTTAAAATTTTTTACAACATATAGGAGTGAAACTTTGATCTTAATGAGCGTCTCATGGATAGGAGTTATATGACTAGCACAAAACCGTACCACTAAAAAATTTTCCACCCCCAAATATGTGAGGTTCGCCCCTAGAATTGGTAGGAAAAGCATTTATGCTATGATGTGTGTACCGGTAGCACTTAGATTCTAGAACTTGCGTTAGGACCATTCCGAGGCCACAAGTGAGACTACATTCGTGTAGTTAGATTTACTACATGATAAGAGGCATTAGGATTAACCCATTGTTTTACACCTGTGTTTTTGTTATAATTACATTGGCTACATTGGTCAAGTAATTCTCCCACACCCTTTGTGTTGTACTCATTTTTAGTACACGATACCCCTAGTACACCCCTCAGAGCCTATCTTTTCGTTTCTAACTTTAAGCATTTTACTTAAAGTAAGAATTTGTTTACACCCCACTTAAATGTACACCCAAATCGCCTTAGCCTACCTTGTATGCACTCATTTTTTAGTGCATTATTGTGACAACATTTGTTTAAACCCTTAGTTAATTATCTAATTGATTACATGGTTGCTAAGTCGAGTCATATCCTTGTACATATTGTTTTGGGACGATTGGGACTCATGGGTAAAGTACTAGTGTAATGGAGTAATGGGGAAGAACAACATTATTACCCCCATATGTGCTAAATATTTTAAAAAGTGCTCCAAGTGTTTCGATTATCTTAATTCGAGTCATTAGAATAGTTATTTGTAAAGTTATGTAAAAGTTCAAGTGTAAGGGGAATGCAACGCCCCTATGATGTATTATTTTAGATGGTAGGGCAAGAGTGTATGTCAAAAAAAAATCGAAAAAATCAAGAAAAATACAAAAAAAATGAGAAAAAGAAAAGTAGAAAAAACATACGGACTACCATCCCGTTTCATTTTATGTTTATTTTATGTTTTTGTTATTTTGTTTTTAGCTTAAGTCGAGTCTAGTCTTGGCTTAGCAACGCCATATTGTACATGTAATTAATCAAGATCTTTAACTCGCCACCAGTAAAATATCCCTTATCCAACAAATCCGTGTTTATCATATCCCTACACCTAACGTTATAACCCGTTTAAAAGCCCTCTTTGATAGTTTATCTTAGGTGCTTACGCCTAGTGGAGAAGGTTTTTGATCCTTTCCCAAGCTTATGGTAATCTATTTGCTATGACAGGTAGTGAGAGATATTATCCGTTTTCATTTATGAGATATACTTTTATGACACTTGAGAGATGTGAATATCTAAACACTACTTGTGAGGTGCTAGTTTGTAATCTCCGTGCTTATTATGATTAAAGTGGAACGACTATTTATTGTAATTACTTTTATATTAGCATTAAATGACCTCTAACTTGTATTTTGATTAGAATAAAAGCGCATTTACTTGAGGACAAGCAAATCTCAAGTGTAAGGGTATTTGATGAAGCGAAAAGTGTACCGCTTTTAGGGGGTCATTTAAGCCCTAAATCGTATTTATTTGATCAAATATTGCCCTAAATCGTTCATTTTGTCATTTTAGGTACTTTGGAGAAGAAATCTGGAAAAGGAAGCATTTTGGACGTTTTTGGAGCATAAAAGTGAAGAAAACGACAAAGTCTCCAAAGCTGCTGGAAAAGTACACTTGACGGCGTCAAGGATTGCTCCTGACGGCGTCATGGCTTGGCAAAAGAGGTGGATATGAAAAATACATGTGACGCGCCAGAGAGTTTTGCAATGGAAAGTCTGACGGCGTCACCCTTTAAGGTGATCAAGGCCATCACGGTTTAAGTTAAAGAGAGACGGCGTCAAGCACATTTCTGACGGCGTCAAGCCTTGATAGGCCAGAGCGGATTTTGGAGGATTAAAAAGGGACGGCGTCAGGAAGACCATCCGGGAACCCTAGCCACGGTGATGAAGCGAAAAGTGTACCGCTTTTAAGGGGTCATTTAAGCCTTAAATCGTATTTATTTGATCAAATATTGCCCTAAATCGTTCCTTTTGTCATTTTAGGTACTTTTGAGGAGAAATCTGGAAAAGGAGGCATTTTGGACGTTTTTGGAGCATAAAAGTGAAGAAAACGGCAAAGTCTCAAAAATCGGCTAAAAGTTACTCTTGACGGCGTCAGACTTTACTCTGGACGGCGTCATGCCTTGGCAAGAAAAGTTGGACGTGAAATTTACTCATGACGGGCCAGTGAAAATAGCATGTGAATTCTGACGGCGTCACGCTTTAACTTGATCGAGGGCGTCACGGCTTAAATCATAAGGGACGGCGTCACGTTCATGGTTCGACGGCGTCAAGCCTTGATAAGCCAGAATGGATTTTGGAAGAGCTAAAGAGGGACGGCGTCAAGAAGGTCATCCGGGAACCCTAAAAGCGGCGAGGTGACGGCGTCACACTCCATAAGGTGACGCCGTCAGATCCAAAAATCTATATATAGTTTTCTAATTTTTTGTCATTAGAGAGAGCTTAGTGTGTGGAATTTTGGGAGAAAACCCTAAGACGATTTTAGCTACTTTTTCAGGGCTTTTTGCCTTGAGATCTTCCATGTTTCATTGAAAGATAAGTTATCAATTAATCATTCAATATGTCTATGTGTTGTTTGATTCTATCTTATTCTTGTCTTTTGTTTAACATGTTAGGCTAATTTTATCTTGTGTTTGCTTAGATCTAATGAAACCTAGCTATTGATTATTGGTTGTTAGTGTGTTATTAGTTGTATTGGATGATTGTTTATCTATGTTAGGCTTAAGAAAACTGGCTAACTTCCTATTCGGTAACTTGCTTGAACGTCTTAAGAAACATGAACCAAATGCGTACTAAAGGTTTTTATGGTTGTATTTAATGCACAAGCGAATTCTAGTGATCCCATGTTAGGAGCTTCCTAGCCGGCTCGACATAGGAGTGAAGTAGGAGCTTGTAGAGTTGGGGAAGTAAGTACGCCACCCCACGAATGGTATTAAGGAATACACCCGTCATCCACGCGACTAATACACACTAATTAACCGGTAAAAGATAGTTAGGGAGTAAGGAAATCTAAGTAAACACATTTCTCTACACATAAGTTTCTCACCACATTTTATTTTCAGTTATTTAATTTTATTGCATTCGTAGTAATTTGGGTTAGTTGACTAGCAACTAATTCCGCCCACTCTTTCAAACCCGAGATTTTACTTGCTTTCATAAAAATTATAAAAACATAAAAAAAGAATCTTCCTCAACCCTTAGACCTAATTAGAGTAGCCTTTCACACCTAACGAACACTATTCCCTGTGGAGAACGATCAATCCCCCGTACTTACCACTACACTATACTACATCGGTCAGGTACACTGCCTGGTGGGGTTGTAAGCCTCTTGAGATCCCTCGAGAGGTAAAACCTGTTGTAAGGTTACAAAACCACGCATCAAGTTTTTGGCGCCGCTGCCGGGGAATAGTTATTGTTTAGGTTGAATTTTTATTTCTATTAGGTCTACTCACTAGATTCCTTTCTAGTGAGATTTTTATTTTATTTTTCTAGGTTTTCTTTAGTCTATCTTTTTCTTTGTGTGTTTGTTCGTAATTTCCATTGACTCTTCCGTTCACCATTATGGAGTACGCGAATCCACCATACCACCAACCACAAAGGCCATTCTACCCTATTGACATCTCGAATTTCAAACAATATCGAGATGAACCCATATATGATGCATGGACTCGTTTTAGAAATTTACTCCGAAAATTCCCTCATCATAGTTTCGCTTTAGCATCCCTAACCCGAACCTTTTACTATCGTGTTGGCCAATATGACCAAATGCGCATTGAGGATTTTGCCAATGGGAACTTTAGGGAATTAAGTGCTGAAGAAGCATGGGATGCCATAGAAGATTGTGCCCAATATTATTATAGGGTAGACAACCCAACAAACGTTAGTACAAGTCAATTGAATATAAATTTCCTGGATCATGAAACAAGTTTGTTTGGGGATGAATACATTAGTGTTGAGATACCTAAGTGGTTGTCATGTAATGCCATAGTACAAAACAAACACATAGGTGACCTTGATGTGATGGAGGATTTAGCCGAACATGATCACATTGATCAAAAAGACCTAGGTTTTATGATCGATGACGATGAATCTCAAGAAACACATGATGAATCTTTTGGGCAATTTGAATATAGCAGTCAGAATATTGAGGATGATCCTTATGATTCGGACATTGAAGTTGAGATGCCTAGAGAAGCACTTGAGATACTTGGTAAAATGTTAGGGTTAGATCCTACTAAAACACATGATGAGGATATAGGTGATCTTGACATAAGGAATGATGAGGTAAGTAACATAAGCCCACCAAGTACCCCACAAGTCCTACCATCATTTGAGGCATACACACCACCGGTGACTTACCCGGAAGAAGTAGAAGAGACTATAGGAACCCCAATAGAGGTAGAGCCCTTGGACCAAACAAAACTAGAAGAAATAGGTTTGAATACTTGTAGTCATAACCTTTCTTTTAGTTCTATGGAAGTTCCTAGTTTTGATGAACCGGAGCCTAAACCAAAACCATTACCTAATCTTTCATCCTTAGATGTGAACTTAGGAATTGAATTAGGTCCCGACCCACCCATCAAACCATATAGTCCGGGTAGTTTTATGTTGAAGGTAGTAGACTCTAGGCCATGTGGAGTGGAAGCTAATATAGGAGTGAACCATGACCTTACATACTTACATCACCCATTCATGATTGATCACAAGAAACATTATGGGTTTAAACCGGGTCTATTGGGTCAAGATGGATTCCCAATTAGGAGTCTCTCGAAGTTGTTAGAAAATGATCCCTTTTTAGGAGAACACTTTAACTCACCCATTGACCAAAGTGAACTAGGTAAGGTTATGATGAAAGGAGCACACCCCTTTGAGCATATAATTCATCCACCAATCTTTCCTCACGTGGCATACTCCTACCGAGTTGGTGTGTATCGCTACTATCACCCGCACTTAACCCTAAGTGTAGGGAAAACCTCCCCTATTTCCGTTAAATAAGGGTAGAGTCAGGCTCGTGACTCGAACAAAAACAAGCGCTTCTTGGGAGGCAACCCAAGCTTTATTTGCTTTGTGTGTTTATTTATTTGTTTGTTTGATTTTATTTGCTTCCGTATGTGTGTTTAATTTTTATTATTATTGATTCATGTTCAAACTAATTTGTGAAAATGCTTTATTTTGTTTTTAACTTCGTCTTAACTACATATAAAGGTATTTTGCAAAAGTTAAGTGTAAGGGAAATCTAAATCGGTTTATTAGAACCCAAATTAACATGAATCGTAATAATAATAAATTAACATACATATTAGTGTGTGTTTGAGTCAAATGCTTGTATCGAGTCATAATGATGTTTTGCAGGATTTCCAGGAAGTAAGGTAAAGGTTTTTCCAGAAATTTTCCGGAAACTTAAAATGAAAATTTTTGTCAGGTCATTTCTGACGGCGTCAGGGTTTATAACCTGACGGCGTCAGATTTAATTTCCAGAAATTTTTTGAAAATTTTGTTTTCATAAAAAGTTTTTATTAAATCTCCAACTTATAATCTCCAGGAATCTGCAAAATTATCAGTCCACAAGCATTATATCCTTATATATAGATTTTTCCCGCCGATGTTATGCAGGTTTTCGTGTTTGTTTTCTCAGGTTTAACAGGTTATTTTGGACAAGGAAATGTATGTGGAATCAAGCTTATGGCGATGCATTAGTCATGGAGCTTCACCATTCTCTTTGGAGGAAGATTTAACCGTGTAATTTCATTATCCACCGAGCGAATCAGGGGAGTATTTGATTTCATTCTTTTACTTTATGCTTTTACATCTTGTTATTTGAACATTGGGGACAATGTTCATCTTAAGTGTAAGGGAGGGTAAAAGTACGATTTTAGAGAATGCCATTGCGCTTGATTTTTGTTTGTTTAATAGTAGATGTGTAATAAAACTGAGAGAAATACTTGTGAGAAATACTTGTTAAGGCAATTTTAGTGCCAAATTTAAATTTTTTTACAACATATAGGAGTGAAACTTTGATCTTAATGAGCGTCTCACGGATAGGAGTTAT